>CM065591.1:2012003-2404880 GCA_033119425.1 Bufotes viridis | reverse complement strand
TGGTGGTCCCGGGGTCAGTGTTACCGGTGAGGGTGTCGTGTGGTGGTCTCGGGGTCAGTGTTACCGGTGAGGGTGTCGTGTGGTGGTCTCGGGGTCAGTGTTACCGGTGAGGGTGTCGTGTGGTGGTCTCGGGGTCAGTGTTACCGGTGAGGGTGTCGTGTGGTGGTCTCTGGGGTCAGTGTTACCGGTGAGGGTGTCGTGTGGTGGTCTCGGGGTCAGTGTTACCGGTGAGGGTGTCGTGTGGTGGTCTCGGGGTCAGTGTTACCGGTGAGGGTGTCGTGTGGTGGTCTCGGGGTCAGTGTTACCGGTGAGGGTGTCGTGTGGTGGTCTCGGGGTCAGTGTTACCGGTGAGGGTGTCGTGTGGTGGTCCTGGGGTCAGTGTTACCGGTGAGGGTGTCGTGTGGTGGTCTCGGGGTCAGTGTTACCGGTGAGGGTGTCGTGTGGTGGTCTCGGGTCAGTGTTACCGGTGAGGGTGTCAGTGTGGTGGTCTCGGGGTCAGTGTTACCGGTGAGGGTGTCGTGTGGTGGTCTCGGGGTCAGTGTTACCGGTGAGGGTGTCGTGTGGTGGTCTCGGGGTCAGTGTTACCGGTGAGGGTGTCGTGTGGTGGTCTCGGGGTCAGTGTTACCGGTGAGGGTGTCGTGTGGTGGTCTCGGGGTCAGTGTTACCGGTGAGGGTGTCGTGTGGTGGTCTCGGGGTCAGTGTTACCGGTGAGGGTGTCGTGTGGTGGTCTCGGGGTCAGTGTTACAGGTGAGGGTGTCGTGTGGTGGTCTCGGGGTCAGTGTTACCGGTGAGGGTGTCGTGTGGTGGTCTCGGGGTCAGTGTTACCGGTGAGGGTGTCGTGTGGTGGTCTCGGGGTCAGTGTTACCGGTGAGGGTGTCGTGTGGTGGTCTCGAGGTCAGTGTTACCGGTGAGGGTGTCAGTGTGGTGGTCTCGAGGTCAGTGTTACCGGTGAGGGTGTCGTGTGGTGGTCTCGGGGTCAGTGTTACCGGTGAGGGTGTCGTGTGGTGGTCTCGGGGTCAGTGTTACCGGTGAGGGTGTCGTGTGGTGGTCCTGGGGTCAGTGTTACCGGTGAGGGTGTCGTGTGGTGGTCTCGGAGTCAGTGTTACCGGTGAGGGTGTCGTGTGGTGGTCTCGAGGTCAGTGTTACCGGTGAGGGTGTCGTGTGGTGGTCCTGGGGTCAGTGTTACCGGTGAGGGTGTCGTGTGGTGGTCTCGGGGTCAGTGCTACCGGTGAGGGTGTCGTGTGGTGGTCTCGGGGTCAGTGTTACCGGTGAGGGTGTCATGTGGTGGTCTCGGTGTCAGTGTTACAGGTGAGGGTGTCATGTGGTGGTCTCAAGGTCAGTGTTACCGGTGAGGGTGTCGTGTGGTGGTCTCGAGGTCAGTGTTACCGGTGAGGGTGCCGTGTGGTGGTCTCGGGGTCAGTGTTACCGGTGAGGGTGTCGTGTGGTGGTCTCGGGGTCAGTGCTACCGGTGAGGGTGTCGTGTGGTGGTCTCGAGGTCAGTGTTACCGGTGAGGGTGCAGTGTGGTGGTCTCGGGGTCAGTGTTACCGGTGAGGGTGTCGTGTGGTGGTCTCGGGGTCAGTGTTACCGGTGAGGGTGTCGTGTGGTGGTCTCGGGGTCAGTGTTACCGGTGAGGGTGTCGTGTGGTGGTCTCGGTGTCAGTGTTACAGGTGAGGGTGTCGTGTGGTGGTCTCAGGGTCAGTGTTACCGGTGAGGGTGTCGTGTGGTGGTCTCGAGGTCAGTGTTACCGGTGAGGGTGTCGTGTGGTGGTCTCGGGGTCAGTGTTACCGGTGAGGGTGTCGTGTGGTGGTCTCGGGGTCAGTGTTACCGGTGAGGGTGTCGTGTGGTGGTCTCGGGTCAGTGTTACCGTGAGGGTGTCAGTGTGGTGGTCTCGGGTCAGTGTTACCGGTGAGGGTGTCGTGTGGTGGTCTCGGGGTCAGTGTTACCGGTGAGGGTGTCGTGTGGTGGTCTCGGGTCAGTGTTACCGGTGAGGGTGTCGTGTGGTGGTCCTGGGGTCAGTGTTACCGGTGAGGGTGTCGTGTGGTGGTCTCGGGGTCAGTGTTACAGGTGAGGGTGTCGTGTGGTGGTCTCGGGGTCAGTGTTACAGGTGAGGGTGTCATGTGGTGGTCTCGGGATCAGTGTTACCGGTGAGGGTGCAGTGTGGTGGTCTCGGGGTCAGTGCTACCGGTGAGGGTGTCGTGTGGTGGTCTCGGGGTCAGTGTTACAGGTGAGGGTGTCGTGTGGTGGTCCTGGGGTCAGTGTTACCGGTGAGGGTGTTGTGTGGTGGTCTCGGGGTCAGTGTTATCGGTGAGGGTGTCGTGTGGTGGTCTCGGGGTCAGTGTTACCGGTGAGGGTGTCGTGTGGTGGTCCTGGGGTCAGTGTTACCGGTGAGGGTGTCGTGTGGTGGTCTCGAGGTCAGTGTTACCGTGAGGGTGTCGTGTGGTGGTCCTGGGGTCAGTGTTACCGGTGAGGGTGTCGTGTGGTGGTCTCGAGGTCAGTGTTACCGGTGAGGGTGTCGTGTGGTGGTCCTGGGGTCAGTGTTACCGGTGAGGGTGTCGTGTGGTGGTCCTGGGGTCAGTGTTACCGGTGAGGGTGTCGTGTGGTGGTCTCGGGGTCAGTGTTACCGGTGAGGGTGTCGTGTGGTGGTCTCGGGGTCAGTGTTACCGGTGAGGGTGTCGTGTGGTGGTCTCGGGTCAGTGTTACCGGTGAGGGTGTCGTGTGGTGGTCTCGGGGTCAGTGTTACCGGTGAGGGTGTCGTGTGGTGGTCTCGGGGTCAGTGTTACCGGTGAGGGTGTCGTGTGGTGGTCCTGGGGTCAGTGTTACCGGTGAGGGTGTCGTGTGGTGGTCTCGGGGTCAGTGTTACCGGTGAGGGTGTCGTGTGGTGGTCCTGGGGTCAGTGTTAGCGGTGAGGGTGTCGTGTGGTGGTCTCGGGGTCAGTGTTAGCGGTGAGGGTGTCGTGTGGTGGTCTCGGGGTCAGTGTTACCGGTGAGGGTGTCGTGTGGTGGTCCTGGGGTCAGTGTTACCGGTGAGGGTGTCGTGTGGTGGTCCTGGGGTCAGTGTTAGCGGTGAGGGTGTCGTGTGGTGGTCTCGGGGTCAGTGCTACCGGTGAGGGTGCCGTGTGGTGGTCCCGGGGTCAGTGTTACCGGTGAGGGTGTCGTGTGGTGGTCCTGGGGTCAGTGTTACCGGTGAGGGTGTCGTGTGGTGGTCTCGGGGTCAGTTTTGGGGGGTGCAGTCGATCTTTGGTGGTCCGAGTGAGTTGTCTTGCAGGTGCAGCTTGTGGATTTTGACTCTCGGTGACGAGTTTGCCCCTTAGTGTAGAGTTTAGTTTGCGTTTATAACAGGGACCTGTTTTCTCCTCAGGGTTAACTGCTCCTTTTACTTTAAGATCGGGGCGTGTCGCCATGGAGACCGATGTTCACGACTACACAACAAGCCCACGTTCAGTCAGGTATGTATTGTGGTCTGTACGTGATTTCCCATAAGTCATTGCAGCATCGTCTGTAAGACACATGTACGCGAGGTCTGTAGCCTGGAGAGCGCCGCCGTACCTCTGCCCTGGCGGAGGGGGTGGGGCGCCGCTGCCGTACATCTGCCCAGGCAGAGGGGTGGGGCGCCGCCGCCGTACATCTGCCCTGGCGGAGGGGGTGGGGCACGGCGCCGTACATCTGCCCTGGCGGAGGGGGTGGGGCGCTGCGGCCGTACATCTGCCCAGGCAGAGGAGGTGGGGCGCCGCCGCCGTACATCTGCCCTGGCGGAGGGGGTGGGGCACGGCGCCGTACATCTGCCCTGGCGGAGGGGGTGGGGCGCTGCCGCCGTACATCTGCCCTGGCGGAGGGGGTGGGGCGCTGCGGCCGTACATCTGCCCTGGCGGAGGGGGCGGGGCGCTGCGGCCGTACATCTGCCCTGGCGGAGGGGGTGGGGCACGGCGCCGTACATCTGCCCTGGCGGAGGGTGGGCGCTGCCGCGTACATCTGCCCTGGCGGAGGGTGGGCCTGCGGCGCATCTGCCCTGGCGGAGGGGGCGGGGCGCTGCGGCCGTACATCTGCCCTGGCGGAGGGGGTGTGTCGCCGCCACCGTACATCTGCCCTGGCGGAGGGGGTGTGTCGCCGCCGCCGTACAGCTGCCCTGGCGGAGGGGTGGGGCGCCGCCGCCGTACATCTACATCCTGGGGCGGGGGGCCTGTCTAAATCAGCTGAGGTAGAACCATTGTGTTACTTGAATTGCTGTGACTGTGAAGCCCACATCCTGCTGCAGGGGAAACACTAGGCTGCTATCTCTTGGAGTAATCTCTGTTCGGTGGCTGCTGACCCGTGGAGGTCAAGAGACACCAGAGCATCAAGGGATCAGGGTGCGCAGAGTAGATCCAAACAGTCTGTAGTCGGGGCAGGCAGCGGAGAACCAATATCGGAAATCAGGTAGAAGTCAGTACACTGAACAGGCAGAGGAAAGAATGACCACCCTTTGCAGGAAACGTCTTCTAGAAGCTATTGCTCAGGCACCTTCACAGGGGAATGTACTTCTGGGTGACCATCTGTGGGCTTGGAATGATAACGGTGCATACTGGTCCTTAAAGGGGTTATCCAATAGTATAAATACCCCCCCATAGTGCCCGGGCCCTTCCTATAGACGATACTTACCCGGCACCCGCGTCCTCCGGATCCCTGCATGGCTGCTGCTACATCTGAGAACATCCATGGCGGGGGAGCAGCCACTAGATCGGGTAAGTATCGTCTATGGGGGGGGGGGGTATGTCTACTGTTGGATAACCCCTTTTAGAACTATGGCGTGTGAGGAATCGCTGGCAGAAGCCGGCCTCTGTCTGCATGGAAGGAGCATTTGTACTGCAACAGTCGGGACCGCCGGGCAGTGAGGGGGACGTTAGCAGGACTGGACCACAATAGCCCTGAAGGTATTGAATGGGAGAGCAAGACCGCGGCTATGCCCACCGGCGAGAGAGGAGCGGCGTACAGACTGCCTCCATGACACTGTCAGCCGTTTTCACCATGCTAAATTCATGGGAGCACCAGGTAGGTGCTGGGGAGAGCAGGGCAAAGACACCTATTGTGGAGCTGTGAGCACCAGGGGTGGTGGAAGTGCCCAGTGGGTGGAGCTTTATTGTGCCATCTGCACTGAGCCACGTCCCGGCCTCACCCCTCTGACCCGAGTAGTCAGGGGCCACATGCTGTGTGCCATCAGTGTGAGTGCAGGGGCCACGTGCTGTGTGCCATCAGTGTGGATGCGTGAGTGCGCAGGGGCCACGTGCTGTGTGCCATCGGTGTGGACGCAGCACGACACACGGCAGTGGGTGACCCCTCCAGTGGGTGGCGCCCTTCCAGCAGTATGGGAGTCCCGGGTGTAGTGTGGTGAGGAGGTAACGACCCGAGTCTCTATATTCATGGTGACTTCTTCTCTTCCAGACTATAGCACTGCTGAATATTTACCGAAATCCGCAGAACTCCTCCCAGTCAGCGGACGGCCTGCGCTGTAAGTGCCCCACTGCCCCTCCCCGCTGGTGTGATGCCCTTCAACTCCCTTCCCCGGCTCCGGCTAACCATTCTCTGCTTTCCCAGGTGCCGTGAGTGATGTGGAGATGCAGGAACATTATGACGAGTTCTTTGAGGTAAGAGGTGTGAGCTGTGCGGGGGCGGGCTGAGGCCTCTGGTGGCAGCGCGGGGGCGGGCTGAGGCCTCTGGTGGCAGCGCGGGGGCGGGCTGAGGCCTCTGGTGGCAGCGCGGGGGCGGGCTGAGGCCTCTGGTGGTTATGAGAGTGGTTATGCTCTATGTATCGTCTGGTTTCACCACTTTTCTTGGTTCATTCTTGCAGGAAGTCTTCACAGAGATGGAGGAGAAATATGGAGAAGTGGAAGAGATGAACGTCTGCGATAACCTGGGAGATCATTTAGTGGGGAACGTGTATGTGAAGGTGAGTGGCGGGTCATATGGCGGTATGTGTGTGCGCTGTATCTTGCACTGCCGCCATCAGGGATTTGTACTGCTCATTTCCGGGATGTCTCATTGTGAATGCTTTAAACCCTCCGCCCTTCTTGGCAAACTTGGTCACCGCCGATTGGGAAGAAAAATATGTTCTTGATGCCGACAGTCTGGAGGTATGGGCACTGGGGTGGCGGATACGTTGGGGCTGCTTCTTTGGCAGGGTGATGTCTGCCGACCAGTGTTGGTGCAGTTACTGGGAGTTTTATCATCCACCCAGTACGGCATGTGTGGAGAACGCTGCCATGTAGTCAGAGCTACAGTAGTGCTCCAATCTAGCGGCCAGTTCACACAGATGCTTCCTGTATTGCTGGGCTGCGGTGTGTAGACCTCTCTGCTCACATTCTGTCCCCTAGAGAGGATCCGCGTGGTAATTGGAGACTTCTGGGATGGGGGGTGTGCTCCTCTCTGTTTCCAAGCGCAGAATAAGCGCGACTTTCCTAGAAAACCGCATGAAGTTCAGATGATGTCGGCCGATCCGCAGCGCGTGTAATAAGTCTTGTGTCGGCTGTGTCACCGGCCGGAGACTTGAGGTCCACGATTTACAACATCTCAAAGGGGTTTTCTGGGGCCTGTTCTCTAAAGAGGTCATCAGTATCTGATTGGAGGGGTCTGACTCCTGGGACCCCCGCCGATCAGCTGAGACGGCACGGCCTCTGTCCACGACCACCCTCTGCTTCTGTGGAGGTTTGGTGTGGACACGTGCCCTGATTACCAGTCCAATGGTGGGGGGCGGGTGGCTTTCACACACGTCATGGCGAAGGTCACCGCTGCTGGTGGGATTCTCGCTTTCTTGGAATACAGATGTGGTTTTTCGACATCGATGCTTTGACTTTAACCCTGTAACGACTGAGGCATCCTGTGTGGAGGGGTTTTGTGAGGCTCCACCTTTTTCTATCTGCATCTCAGAAGACTGCAGTGCTACGTGATGTATAATCCTGTTGTGACCAGACATGGGGACATCGAATGGAACAAAAAGTTGTTCTCTGATCACTTTAACCTCTTGAATACTGCAGGCAGTAGTAACTGCGGCACCTAGAACTGGTTTGGCGTGGTGAAAGGCAGAAGGGAAATTGAAAAATAATTTTGTCGTTAAGTAAAAGATATGTAAAAGATTACTGGTCTGAGTAGACACTGGGTCTTGCCACCAGAGGATGTAAGGGTGCGTCTCCTGGTGCCATATAGAAAAGGCTCTCAGAGGCCACTTTTGGGTAGTGTACTTCTTCGTGACAGATCGTTGACTGCTAGACATTCTACAACGCACTCAGACGTTTTGACTTTAGAGTGAGACGCAGAATGGTCATTTCAATGATTTCCCCACCATCTTGGCCATTCTTACCTCACAGTTAGAAGGGGCAGAGGTTACATGAGAGCACACACTGTGAACGGGCTCCTGGGGGCCCAGGTAGACTTCAGTACAGTGGATCGCCTGATCTGCCACCAAGCACAAGCAGCTTCCACAGTTTAATTGTCCATCATCCAGACACAGGTGGCCCCTTACACCCTTTTTCCTGCGCAGACCATTTCCAGGCACTTAGCAGAAAGAAATTTGTCACATCGCCCATTGAAGGCCTTCGCTTGCAGCGGTGTCGTGAGCAAGAAACCTGGATTGTTATGGACCGGAACCACATCGTCTATAGTGATTAGTCCAGGTTCAGTTTGGGGTCACATGACAGTCTGATTCGAGTATGGAGGCCTGGTGGTGAGTGCTTCAATCCTGCCTTCACTGTGGAGAGGGACACTGCTAGAGTTGAGCGAACTTCTGTTTTAAGTTCGGCTTCTAAAGTTCGGGTTGGGGTTATCGAAGCATCCGTTATGGATTCCGCTACCACGGATCATAACGGCATTTGGAATCTATAAGGGGATTCTTCAAAACCCGAACCACGGAGGACCTGGGGTGACGTCACTGTCATGTGATCAGTGCAGGGGGCGTGGCTCAGTACTGGATTAGATAAGAGGTGGTAGCCTACGACCTCTTATCCAATCCAGTACTGAGCCACGCCCCCTGCACTGATCACATGACGGTGACGTCACCCCAGGTCCTAAACACCGGATTCCAAATGCCGTTATGGTCCGTGGCAGCGGAATCCATAACGGGATGCTTGGATAACCCGAACCTTGGAAGCCGAACTTAAAACAGAAGTTCGCACAACTCTAGACACTGCCCCAACTGCTGGTGTGATGATCGGTAGAACCATTGCATATGACAGTCGGTCACCCCTAGTAGTAATATGAGGACACTAGCAGCTCAGTGATATGTGCAGGATATCCTGCCACCACACATGGCAGGGCTAACTACTGGTGTGATGATCGGGGAAGCCATCGTATACGAGAGTCTGTCTCCCCTAGTAGTGATACGAGGACACTAACAGCTCAGTGATATGTGCAGGACATCCTGCCACCACATGGGTTCCTCTCATGCCAGGGCTTATAACTGTTGGTGTGATGATCGGCAGCTTTAGCAACTTGCGAGTGTGCAGGATCTATAGGCCCAGCTGCAACATCTGTGGGCAGATATGCCCCAGGACACCATACAGAACGGGTATGCCTCCACCCCCCACCCGTCTCTCATCCCGTAGCCAGGCCTGCAGAGGCCGTCTCTCATCCCGTAGCCAGGCCTGCAGAGGCCGTCTCTCATCCCGTAGCCAGGCCTGCAGAGGCCGTCTCTCATCCCGTAGCCAGGCCTGCAGAGGCCGCTCTCATCCCGTAGCCAGGCCTGCAGAGGCCGCCTCTCATCCCGTAGCCAGGCCTGCAGAGGCCGCTCTCATCCCGTAGCCAGGCCTGCAGAGGCCGTCTCTCATCCCGTAGCCAGGCCTGCAGAGGCCGTCTCTCATCCCGTAGCCAGGCCTGCAGAGGCCGTCTCTCATCCCGTAGCCAGGCCTGCAGAGGCCGTCTCTCATCCCGTAGCCAGGCCTGCAGAGGCCGTCTCTCATCCCGTAGCCAGGCCTGCAGAGGCCGCTCTCATCCCGTAGCCAGGCCTGCAGAGGCCGTCTCTCATCCCGTAGCCAGGCCTGCAGAGGCCGTCTCTCATCCCGTAGCCAGGCCTGCAGAGGCCGTCTCTCATCCCGTAGCCAGGCCTGCAGAGGCCGTCTCTCATCCCGTAGCCAGGCCTGCAGAGGCCGCTCTCATCCCGTAGCCAGGCCTGCAGAGGCCGTCTCTCATCCCGTAGCCAGGCCTGCAGAGGCCGTCTCTCATCCGTAGCCAGGCCTGCAGAGGCCGTCTCTCATCCGTAGCCAGGCCTGCAGAGGCCGTCTCTCATCCCGTAGCCAGGCCTGCAGAGGCCGTCTCTCATCCCGTAGCCAGGCCTGCAGAGGCCGTCTCTCATCCCGTAGCCAGGCCTGCAGAGGCCGTCTCTCATCCCGTAGCCAGGCCTGCAGAGGCCGTCTCTCATCCCGTAGCCAGGCCTGCAGAGGCCGTCTCTCATCCCGTAGCCAGGCCTGCAGAGGCCGTCTCTCATCCCGTAGCCAGGCCTGCAGAGGCCGTCTCTCATCCGTAGCCAGGCCTGCAGAGGCCGTCTCTCATCCCGTAGCCAGGCCTGCAGAGGCCGTCTCTCATCCCGTAGCCAGGCCTGCAGAGGCCGTCTCTCATCCCGTAGCCAGGCCTGCAGAGGCCGTCTCTCATCCCGTAGCCAGGCCTGCAGAGGCCGTCTCTCATCCCGTAGCCAGGCCTGCAGAGGCCGTCTCTCATCCCGTAGCCAGGCCTGCAGAGGCCGTCTCTCATCCCGTAGCCAGGCCTGCAGAGGCCGTCTCTCATCCCGTAGCCAGGCCTGCAGAGGCCGTCTCTCATCCCGTAGCCAGGCCTGCAGAGGCCGTCTCTCATCCCGTAGCCAGGCCTGCAGAGGCCGTCTCTCATCCCGTAGCCAGGCCTGCAGAGGCCGTCTCTCATCCCGTAGCCAGGCCTGCAGAGGCCGTCTCTCATCCCGTAGCCAGGCCTGCAGAGGCCGTCTCTCATCCCGTAGCCAGGCCTGCAGAGGCCGTCTCTCATCCCGTAGCCAGGCCTGCAGAGGCCGTCTCTCATCCCGTAGCCAGGCCTGCAGAGGCCGTCTCTCATCCCGTAGCCAGGCCTGCAGAGGCCGTCTCTCATCCCGTAGCCAGGCCTGCAGAGGCCGTCTCTCATCCCGTAGCCAGGCCTGCAGAGGCCGTCTCTCATCCCGTAGCCAGGCCTGCAGAGGCCGTCTCTCATCCCGTAGCCAGGCCTGCAGAGGCCGTCTCTCATCCCGTAGCCAGGCCTGCAGAGGCCGTCTCTCATCCCGTAGCCAGGCCTGCAGAGGCCGTCTCTCATCCCGTAGCCAGGCCTGCAGAGGCCGTCTCTCATCCCGTAGCCAGGCCTGCAGAGGCCGTCTCTCATCCCGTAGCCAGGCCTGCAGAGGCCGTCTCTCATCCCGTAGCCAGGCCTGCAGAGGCCGTCTCTCATCCCGTAGCCAGGCCTGCAGAGGCCGTCTCTCATCCCGTAGCCAGGCCTGCAGAGGCCGTCTCTCATCCCGTAGCCAGGCCTGCAGAGGCCGTCTCTCATCCCGTAGCCAGGCCTGCAGAGGCCGTCTCTCATCCCGTAGCCAGGCCTGCAGAGGCCGTCTCTCATCCCGTAGCCAGGCCTGCAGAGGCCGTCTCTCATCCCGTAGCCAGGCCTGCAGAGGCCGTCTCTCATCCCGTAGCCAGGCCTGCAGAGGCCGTCTCTCTCTTGTATTGCTCCTCTTATTGGGTTTTTATGGCCTCCTTCTTATCCTCCTGTTGACGTCTTTCAGGTCTTCTGATTCGCTCTGTTATCCTAGTTCCTTTTGTTGGGGTTTGGTAGCCTTCTCTTCATTGTACTGTTGACGTCTCTAAAGTCTCCTGGTTCGCTCTTGGTATCCTTGCTCTTGGTCATCCTCCTGTTGATGTGTCTCGGGTCTCCTGGTTCGCTCTTGGTATCCTTGCTGCTAATGATGTGGTTTGGTAGCCTTTTTGTTGTTGTCCTGTTGACGTCTCTCGGGTCTCCTGGTTCGCTCTTGGTCATCCTCCTGTTGACGTCTCTCGGGTCTCCTGGTTCGCTCTTGGTCATCCTCTTGTTGACGTCTCTCGGGTCTCCTGGTTCGCTCTTGGTCATCTTCCTGTTGACGTCTCTCGGGTCTCCTGGTTTGCTCTTGGTCATCCTCCTGTTGACGTCTCTCGGGTCTCCTGGTTCGCTCTTGGTCATCCTCCTGTTGACTTCTCTCGGGTCTCCTGGTTTGCTCTTGGTCATCCTCCTGTTGACGTCTCTCGGGTCTCCTGGTTTGCTCTTGGTCATCCTCCTGTTGACGTCTCTCGGGTCTCCTGGTTTGCTCTTGGTCATCCTCCTGTTGACGTCTCTCGGGTCTCCTGGTTCGCTCTTGGTCATCCTCCTGTTGACGTCTCTCGGGTCTCCTGGTTCGCTCTTGGTCATCCTCCTGTTGACGTCTCTCGGGTCTCCTGGTTTGCTCTTGGTCATCCTCCTGTTGACGTCTCTCGGGTCTCCTGGTTCGCTTGCTCCTGGGGTTTTATGGCCTCCCTATCATTCTTCAGTTCATGTTTTGGTGCCACCTGCACTCATGATTATTTGTTCCCACAGACTGATTTATGACCTTCGCATTTATAAATTATTCCCTCCTTTACACTTGTATCTTGTAATATTTCCTCTGTAGTTAGTCCCATTATGTTAACTGCTGTAATTTGGTTTCAGTTTCGTCGAGAAGAAGATGCGGAAAAAGCTGTGAAGGATCTGAATAACCGTTGGTTTAATGGTCAGCCCATCCACGCAGAGCTGTCTCCAGTCACTGACTTCCGGGAGGCTTGTTGTCGACAATATGAAATGGGGTTAGTTTGGCCTGGGGGAGGGGGAGGAAGACACAGCGGGTATCATCCTCAGCTGATTGGCGGGGGCGGGCGGCAGAGGGAAAGCATTCCACATGGAGCCCATGTAGACCGGAGAATGGACATTGCCTTCAGGGAGTAAAAAGATATTTGGGCAGGTGGGTGCTGCCTTGAGGAGCATGCGGAACAGAGGGAGGATGGATGCTGCCTGTGGGGATCTTGCAGAGCATGGGGCCGGCGGGCACTGCCTCTGGAGAGCATGCGGAGCAGAGGGAGGGACGGGCACCGCCTCTGGGGAGCATGCGGGGCAGAGGGAGGCACTGGCACCGCCTCTGGGGAGCATGCGGAGCAGAGGGAGGCACTGGCACCGCCTCTGGGGAGCATGCGGAGCAGAGGGAGGGACGGGCACCGCCTCTGGGGAGCATGCGGGGCAGAGGGAGGCACTGGCACCGCCTCTGGGGAGCAGAGGGGGGGCTGCATCTCCGCTGGGGAGCATAGGGAGGACGGGTGCTGGCTAGGGCTGCAGGTATCGACTATTTTTGTAATCGAGTATTCTAACGATTAATCAAGTACTCTAATAACAAAAATAATTAAAATGTTTTTCTTTATAGAAACTAATCACCCCCCCATGCCATCAAGTTCCCCCCTAGTGCCATTGGCTTTTCCCCTCAGTGCCACCCTCCCACCTTCCTAGCCATGTTCCCAGCGCCAGTACTTGCCTCTCCCGTAGGGGCGCCGCTCCACAGCTCCTCCATCTTCTCTGCGCGCTGCACTGTCCTGACGTTGCACAGCGTCGGGTCATATTGCACGCTTATGTGTACTATGGACTGACGATGTCTCGGGGTACAGTGCAGCGTGGTGCGGGTGACCTTGGAGCGGTGAGTAATAGCAAGCGCTTCACTCCCGCTCTGTGGTCACATGACACAAACCTTCGATCCCCAAAATTTTCATTGAGAATTTTTTTTTTGTCTAATTACTCGTTTCAGCCCTAGTGCTGGCTCCGGAGCGCAGTGGTGTAAAATATGGTTGCTTCTCACATAACACCTCTTTGGCCTATGCCTTGTTCCACCTGATTAGACCAGGCCTTGCGCTGCTGCCATATAGCATTCACTGTAAGATTTGACATGTTGAAGACTTGGGTCATTGTGTATTTTCTGTCTTTAGGGAGTGTACACGTGGTGGCTTCTGTAACTTCATGCATCTAAAGCCCATCTCCCGGGAGCTGCGGAGAGAACTGTATGGCCGACGCAGAAAGAAGTAAGATCCCAGCTCTTCTGTACAGTTACCTTCTTTGTCGTTATTACTGAAATGCTATGACCGGGCTCTGCTTGGCTCTTTGTTACTTCCAGTGATCCTGCCCCGGTTATGGGTGAGCGTAACCCAGGTGTCGGCGCTTAATAAAATGCCGTCTTGACCTCAGTAGATTTACCTGGTCTCTCACAATAAGCATTAGCTTACAATTTAGGCCCTGTTCACATTGTTTCTGCTCCTAGATTTGTCCTTCATGTACTTTAGTTTTGAGACTCTCCATGCTTTATTATTTTTTAGACATCGCTCCCGCTCCAGATCCCGCGAACGTCGCTCTCGTTCTAGAGACCGTGGTCGAGGTGGAGGAGGTGGTGGTGGTGGTGGTGGAGGACGTGACAGAGATCGACGGAGGTCCAGAGACCGGGAGAGGTCGGGGCGTTTCTGAGCCTCTGTTTTTATTCCATGTTGTGGGAGATTCCAGTGACTGGAGTTTGCGGCGGGGGGCTGCACTCATCCGCTGTGGGGAGGGGGGAATGCTGGGATTTATTTCATTGTATTTCATTTTTTTTTCTAAGAGCCAGGCTTCTGAATAAACATTTGTAGTGATCCAGTATCGCTGGTGTCAGTCTGTTCCATGAGACGTCCCTATAAGGTGGAGCTCCTCACACTGTTTGGAGATCAGGCTCTGTAACTCCCTCAAGCACAAATATACACCCCCTGAATGGTTGGGCTGCTAAAATCCACATAAGATGAGAAGGTAATGCGGGATCTGTATCCACATCCGAATGCATTTCTTAGAAAAACCTTGTGCTTTTTATACTCTTTTTCCCCTTCACCTATGACAGCACTAGAGAGAGATGGATCCGCCCCCACAGTTGGACAGGAAGTCTCAGAGCAATTATAAGGGAACGCCCACTTTCTCTCAGTGTGGCTTTCTGTCCTCCAGACAGAGGAGCCGGGAGCATGCAGTCTCCAGGCTGTGAAACAAACGCCTTATGAGGCTTGAGCTCAGGTTATATGTTTGCATATTTGGCGCTAAGGAGTGTGTAACAACTCACCTGCTGAAGGGAGATTAACTAGGATTCCCTGGTGCTGTTGAGTGTTTAAAGGCCTCAGGGTCTGGATGACGGCCTCATATCTTCAGGGCTAAACAGAGAGCACAGGTAGGATGGTAGACAGATGAGGAGGAGATGTAGGGGGTGCAGCACTGTGGAGAGCACAGTTAGTATGGTAGACAGAGATGAGGAGGAGATGTAGGAGGTGCAGCACTGTGGAGAGCACAGGTAGGATGGTAGACAAAGATAAGGAGGAGATGTAGGGGGTACAGCACTGTGGAGAGCATGGGTAAGATAGTAGAGATGAGATGTAGGGGGTGCAGCACTGTGCAGAGCACGGGTAAGATAGAGATGAGGAGGAGATGTAGGAGGTGCGGCACTGTGGAGAGCACAGGTAGAATGGTAGACAGAGATGAGGAGGAGATGTAGGGGGTGCAGCACTGTGCAGAGCACGGGTAAGATAGAGATGAGGAGGAGATGTAGGAGGTGCGGCACTGTGGAGAGCACAGGTAGAATGGTAGACAGAGATGAGGAGGAGATGTAGGGAGTGCAGCACTGTGGAGAGCACTGGAAGGATGGTAAAAGGAGGAGGAGGAGATGTAGGGGGTGCAGCACTGTGGAGAGCACTGGAAGGATCGTAAACAGATGAGGAGAAGATGTAGGGGGTGCAGCACTGTGGAGAGCACAGGTAGTATGGTAGAGATGAGGAGATGTAGGGGGTGCAGCACTGTGGAGAGCATGGGTAGGATGGTAGACAGATGAGGAGATGTTGGGGGTGCAGCAATGTGGAGAGTACAGGTAGGATGGTAGACAGATGAGGAGATGTAGGGGGGTACAGCACTGTGGAGAGCAGTGGTAGGATGGTAGACAGAGATGAGGGAAGAGATCTAGGGGTTGTAGTACTGTGGAGAGCATGAGTAGGATGGTAGAAGGAGATGTAGGGGGTGCAGCACTGTGGAGAGCACAGGTAGGATGGTAGACAGATGAGGGGGAGATGTATGGAAGTGCACCACTGGAGAGCACGGGTAGGATGGTAGATAGAGATGAGGAGGAGATGTAGGGGGTGCAGCACTGTGGAGAGTATGGGTAGGATGGTAGACAGAGATGTAGGAGGTGCAGCACTGTGGAGCGCACAGGTAGGATGGTAGACCGAGTTCAGGGAGATGTAGGAGGTGCAGCAGTGTGGAGAGCATTTGTAGGATGGAAGACATTGATGAGGAGATGTAGGGGGTGCAGCACTGTGGAGAGCAGGGGTAGGATGGTAGATGATGAGGAGATGTAGGGGGTGCAGCACTGTGGAGAGCAGGGGTAGGATGGAAGACAGAGATGAGGAGGAGATATAGGCGGTGCAGCACTGTGGAGAGCACAGGTAGGATGGAAGACAGAGATGAGGAGGAGATGTAGGGGGTTCAGCACTGTGGAGAGCACAGGTAGCATGGTAGACAGAGATGAGGAGGAGATGTAGGGGGTGCAGCACTGTGGAGAGCAAAGGTAGGATGGTAGACAGAGATAAGGAGGAGATGTAGGGGGTGCAGCACAGTGGAGAGTACGGGTAGGATGGTAGACAGAGAGGAAGTGTAGGTGGTACAGCACCGTGGAGAGCACAGTAAGGTTGGTAGACAGATGTAGATGGTGCAGCATTGTGAAGAGCTTTGTGGGTGAGGACAAGCAGTTTAAACTGGATTCTATACTGTATGGGTAATTGGAGTAGCAGTTAGACAGGAGACCCTGGCTGCTGCGTTCAGGATAGATTGGAGAGTAGAAGGCCAATTAATAGTGAGTTACGGTAATTGAGGCGGGAATGGATCAAGGCAACAATGAGAGTTTTGGTTGTTTCCACAGTAAGGAAGAGGCAAATTCTAGAGATGTTTTTCAGGTTCGGGCGGCATGAGCAGGCGAGAGACTAAATAAAAGGTGTGAAGGAAAGATCATTGTCAAACATAACACTGAGATGGCAAACGTGCTGGCCTGGAGTTATGATAGTGCCACACACTGAGAGGGCCAACAATGGCACAGAACAGCTGCTTAAAATATGCTAAACAGCAGCAAGAGAATCTACAAAATATCTAACATGGGGTAAAAACTTAAAAGGGTTGTCCTCTAGTCAAGCTAATTGAGCAACATGTCCATTCTGAACTGTCCTCTCACCTCTCCTCCTGCTCCCTCTTTGACCGGCTACAATCTGGCTTTCAACCCCACCACTCAAACGAGACTGCCCTCACCAAAGTCACCAATGACCTACTAACAGCCAAAACCAAAAAACATTACTCTGTCCTCCTTCTCCTTGACTTGTCCTCTGCCTTTGACACTGTCGACCACTCCCTTCTGTTACAGACTCTCTCATTTCTTGGTATCACTGACCTGGCCCCCCTCCTGGATCACATCATACCTCACAGACCGGACATTTAGCGTCTCATTCACTCTCTGTTGGTGTCCCGCAAGGCTCTGTCCTAGGACCCCTGCTCTTCTCTATCTGCACCTTCGGCGTGGGACAGCTCATAGAGTCCCATGGCTTTAAGTATCACTTTTATGCTGATGACACACAAATCTACCTCTGGTCCAGACATCACCACCTTACTATCAAGAATCCCACAATGCCATCTTCCATATCATCCTTCTTCTCTCGCTTTCTAAAACTTAACATGGATAAAACAGAATTCATCATCTTTCCCCCATCTTGCTCACCCCCCCCCCCCCCAACAGACCTATCTATCACAATCAATGACTGCACACTCTCCCCGGTCAACCAAGTCCGCTGCCTTGGAGTGACCTTGGATTCTGCCCTCTCCTTCCAACCACACATCTAAGCCCTTTCCACCACCTGCCGCTTCCAACTCAAAAACATCTCCCGCATCCGCCCTTTCCTCAACTTTGAATCGGCAAAAATGCTGGTACATTCCCTCATCATCTCCTGCCTAGACTACTGCAACATCCTCCTCTGTGCCCTTCCATCTAGCTCTCTCGCACCCCTACAATCTATCCTCAACTCTGCTGCCCGACTAATCCACCTCTCCCCTCGTTACTCCTCTGCCTCGTCCCTCTGCCAGTCCCCATTGCCCAGCGAATTCAGTTAAAAATACTAACCAACACATACAAGGCCGTCCACAACCGGTCCCCTCCCTACATCTCTGAGCTACTTTCCCGATACATCCCCACACGCAATCTCCGATCCTCACAGGACCTCCTTCTCTCCTCTTATCACCTCTTCCCACACTCGCCTCCAGGATTTCTCCCGTGCATCCCCTATACTCTTGAACTCGCTAACCCAACATATCAGACTCTCACCTGCAGTGGAATCCTTCAAAAGCAACCTGAAAACCACCTCTTCAGACAAGCCTACGACCAGTGACCCCGCTGCCTCTATACCGCCATGACCAGCTTCACCCTCACCTACTGTCTCCTTCCCCCATACCATGTAGATTGTAAGCCCTCACGGGCAGGGCCCTCTATCCTTCTGTACCAGTCTGTAACTTGTCTCGTTCATGCTTAAGGCAATTGCCTATATTATGTATGTGCACCGCTTATGATATGTACAGCGCTATGGAATGAATGGCACTCTAAAAATTGATAATAATAGTCAGACAGACCTCCCTTAGTGGACAATCATACCTGGTCCTAGCTGCTGAGTTGAGTGTCTAATGCTCCCAGGCCCGCTCTTCTTGTTCCTGCAGCGATGAGATCAACATCCATCGACTGGTTCGGACACAACTTCAGCAACCAATTGCTGAGCACAGCAGTGATGTCAGAAGGGAAGGACCACCTTTTGGCTCTTTCAGCACGGATTTGATGGATTGGTTACGGGCGACACGTTAATGTCAAACAACCATTTTCTGAGGACTCTACCTTTTAGATTTTGCTCAAAGCTCTGTCAGGGCTTTTTTTTTTTTTTTTTTTTGCAGGATGTGCTGCTATTATCATTGGTTCTATTTTGGGTACGTATGACTTTTTGATCACTTTTTATTTAGCTTTTTCAGAGGCTAGATGATAAAGAAAAGAGTTAATTACTGTTACCAGTAATTGGTTTTTCCAATAGCCTCCCTAACGACAGTGACAGGATAGTGTCTCTGCCCCAGGACAGGAAACAACACGGAAGCTTAAACTTAAAAAGGGCCTCCTCCTCTTACCTAAATCAGTGAATAACCGAGTACACGGTAATGATGCAATAAAAAATTTATCTTCAACCAAAATACAAGAATTAACATGTAACCATGGAAACAAAAAATTAAGGGTGGGAAAACCCCCCAGTACTGTTGGGGAGGCTATTGGAAAAACCAATCACCGGTAAGAGTAATTAACTCTTCCCTGGCGCCTCCCCCAACAGCACCGACAGGCGGAATAACAGAGAAATCAATTAGGGTGGGTGTTCTGTTATTGTGTATTGGTATGCTCCTCTCTTCTCTCCCCCGCTTCTAGTTGGTTCAGTCTAGCCACTTCCTGTTTTCCCTGTCATGCATTGCTGTTTTGTGTGCTCTGACTCTGAGGAGAATCTGTGTAGTATCTCCTCTTCTTATCAAGGAGAATATTAGTGGCATAATTATTCCCTGCATATCTTGTAATACAATCTCCGGATTAAACACTACTTGATTAACTCCCGGGTGTCTGATGCGTAAACTGTAAGTGGAGAATGTCTAATTCAACAAGTCACCTCACAGATGCGTGATTGTATAAGGCTGACATTTCAAAACGCCACAGTAAAAGAATTGTCTTCGTACTCTCCTTGTCCCGCTAAGAAAATAATATTCTCCTCCTCCAAGCAATAGCCATCATCATTTGTCTCCTGTTATGCTAAAGTGGAAGGTAATATCTTATTCTGCCCAGCACTGCATTCACTAGGATCGCAGAAGCTTCTAGCAATTTCAGTTTCATACAGGCTAGGAACTGTATTCAGCCTGTTTTCTGAGGTAAATATCGTCTGCCTGTAAGCTATTAAAAGACTGAACCACCACTAGAGGTCTCTGTTGTGTTACAGATGGAAATGCAGGACACAGCTAGAAGGATTTCTAAGCCCTCATTGAAAATGAAGGAGGCACTTCGAACTAACAAATTTGAAATATACAATAATTTATCTATTTTGTGGGAAAAGACTGAACAGTGTATGGATGCAGCACATGGATCAGGCTATAACGAAGATCAATTAAAGGCCATGTGTACAAAATTGAAAAAACCTATGATAGTTTTAAGAGACTGTCTTAAAAATATTCTTCTCTGTTATCAAGTCTCAACTCAGAGGAATTCATCCTAGAATTAAAGACCCACACTGCACTTAAAGATGAAAGATATAGCAGATTTATGGCAGTCAAGTCAATGCTAGAGGACAAGATATCACAACAATATAAAACTGCGTCCTGCCATTCTAACCTTTCAAGGCACTCCAAGGCTTCATCCTGTTCCTTGAAATCTATTGCTCAGTCCTGATCGCTAAGGTCTCGCTTACAGCACTCTTCGCTGAGTACCTCGTTGGTGTTGGCACGCGCAAAAGCGGAAGCAGCGAAGGTACAAGCTCACTGCATTAAAAAGGAAGCAGCCATTAAGGCACAAGTCGCAGAGACACAAGCCCTATCCCAAGCTAATCAAGCAGCTATACAAGCCCAATCTCAAGCTAATCAAGCAGCTATACAGGCTCAGGCGCAAGCTATACAAGCCCAATCTCAAGCTAATCAAGCAGCTATACAGGCCCAGGCGCAAGCTATACAAGCCCAATCTCAAGCTGGTTAAAGCAGCTATACAGGAGCAAGCGACCAAAGCCAAGGCCGAAGCTGAGTTGAAGGTCCTTCAGAAGGAAAGGGAAGAAGCAGCAGCCATGGCTGAACTCAGAGTTCTTGAAGAAGAAGCTTATCATCCTATGTCCAAGATATCTAATGACTCAGAAGGCCGTATCCTGCAATTCGTCCTAGACCAAAGCAAAGTCAATGCATTTGCACCAGAAGATTTGGGCTCTGCACGCCAGCCTGCTGAACTCATGCAAGCAGAAAAAGAGGCAGCTGATAACCATACAGTTGAACCCAGTCCAGTGGACATTTCTCTTTCTTTCAAACCTCTGGCACCTTACAAAGTATTTCAGGCGCCATTAGAGACCAAGCCACTTCAAGCTCATCAAATCACATTAAAACCTCCTGAGACTAGTTACATAGTAACCAAGACGCTGGCGCCAAGATTACCAGATGTGAAGCCTTCATTTACGCTCAACCCAGCTGCCACTCCATTCCATCTTCCAACCCCCAAACATAGGGTATCAGATGGTGCCAACAACACCAGCAAGGGAGAAGTTCCCATCGCTATGATGCAGGAAAGAAATAACGCATCAGAAATCACTAAGTACCTCACTCTGATGGACCTCATCAGTACTAGCCTTACGAACTTTGATGATCGCCCAGAGAACTATAGAAGTTGGAAGGCCACCTTCAAGACAACAGTTCAAACCCTTGCTGTACCGCCTATGTAAGAACTTGATTTACTAATTAGATGGCTAGGTCCATGGTCGTCAAACTGTGTTAAGAGCAGGGCTGTGGAGTCGGAGTCGAGGAGTCGGAGGCAATTTTGGGTACCTGGAGTCGGAGTCGGCAAAAAATGGACCGACTCCTACTAGATTTAAATTGGAATAAAAAAAAATTGGAATAAAAAAAAAGCAAGTTTAAATGTCCCAATTCAGATAAAGTTATAATTAATGACTTCTCTACTGTAAGAATAAAGGCCAATGCACGCAGTGCGTCACGTTACCGCTAAACAAAGACGTTAAGTGACCGTGAAGAAGCTTTTCATATGCTTTACTATGCAGTTAAAGGGACACTGACAGGCTGATATATCTGCTGGTATTCCTCAGAGGGTTAGGAATACAACTAGACGACTGTTACCCCCAGTTGAGGTTTACTTGTGTTTAAAAACGTTTTAATCAATATGCAAATTCTCTACCTTTGTGCCCAAGGGGGCAGGCGCACATGTAGAGTACTGGCAGCACTAGACAGGACTAGGTAGCGAGGAGGAAGAGAGAAAGCTGGCACAGCCTCAGCATAGCCAGACGAGGCTGCTGCCAGCACTCTACACGTGCGCCTGCGCAGGAATTCAGCGTTCGGCTAGCCTGAAAAAAAAGGCCAGTGCAGTGAATAATAACGAGGGGAACAGCGCTGGGAAGCTGTACTTCGGGCGCGGCTGGGCACAAAGCCGCAGGAAACGCTGCCCCATTGGGCACAAAGATAGTGAATTTGCATACAGATTAAAATGTTTTTTAAACACAAGTACAGCTTAACTGGGGGTAACATTAGTATAGTTTTATTCCTAATTCTCTGATGAATACCAGTGTATATATATATCTTTAGCTGGAAAATCAGCCTGTCAGTGTCCCTTTAAGGAGCGGCAATATTTACACTTTCCATTGTCTTGTGGTCTGCTGTTACAGGGAACCCATGGTTATCCTCGCCTCTCACTGATAACTGATTAAGGACTGGAGACACTTGTATAAGTGAAGGGAATGGATAGTCAATAGGTCAAGACTGAAGCTGTAAACCATTTGAAAAACTGCTATCATTCAGCTAAGGCTATAAAACATGTAAACTCAGATTGTTAGCTTAAATTTTAAACATGACTATGGAATTCTACTAGGATAATCATGTTTTAAAATAAATGCCCCTTCCCCTGCCCCTTCCGGGATCCTCCCACTGCTCTATCTTCAGCAGAAGATCAGCACACAAAGGAGAAGGCAGCAGCTTCTGCTCAACTACCTCTCTGTGCTAGAGGAGATTAGAAGAACTTGGTGGAACAGCTTCGTATTTGCATATTAAATACAGAGGAGTCGGAGTCGAGGAGTCGGAAGTTTCAAAATCTGAGGAGTCGGAGTCGGAAAATTTATCTACCGACTCCACAGCCGTGGTTAAGAGACTCAAAACCGTTCATATCTACGAACCAGTCAAAGGCCTTCGTCTCGCATGGGAAAGATTAGAGCAGACATACGGCGGCTCGGAAGTAGTTGAACATGCCTTATTTAAACGACTATATGACTTTCCTGGATTATCCAATACAGACCGCCAAGGGTTCCAGGAATTAAGCGATTTTCTTCTTGAGTTTGAAATCGTCAAGGGAGACCCGCAGCTACCAGGTCTCAGCTTTCTTGTTACCTTCCATGGTGTGGGCCTGATCGTGCAGAAATTACCCCTCAATATTCAAGACCAATGGGCAACAACAGGTTCAAAATACAAGGAGCAACATCGTGTTCCCTTTCCACCATTTTCATTCTTCTGTAAGTTCATCAAGGACTTAGCTAGAGCTAAAAACGACCCAAGCTTCAACACCTTGGGAACCAACATCTTTGGCTCTACTAAACAGAGACACGAGACTTTCAGTCCCAGACAGGGGGGCGCTAAAGGTCTAATTTCAGTAAAAAAGACAGGGGTTGTGCCCACTACTAACAATAGAAATGAAAGTCCTAAGGAACCCGATCCATGATAAACCACATCCTTTAAGGAAATGCCATCTCTTCATAGCAAAGCCCTTTGAGTAACGTAAGGAGTTCCTAAGGAGTCATGATAACTGCTTCAGGTGCTGTGCATCCACTGAGAACTTCGCCAGAGACTGTAAGGTTCCAGTCAAGTGTTCTGAATGTAATAGTGATCTACACATGACCGCTGTTCACCCGGAACCAATCAGGCGGAATCTAGAACCAGTTAGCTGGCACAATCCCCATTCAGATCAAGGCGGGGAGAGTGCCGACCGACCAACCACAACCGTCACGCCCAGATGCACAAAGGTATGTGGAGAAGGACTTGTGTGTGGTAAGTCTTGTTCTAAGATTTGCCTTGTGGATGTGTTTCCTACTGCACAACCAGAGAAGACCATAAGAATGTATGCTATTCTAGATGACCAAAGTAATTGTTCCCTAGCTAGCCCTAAGTTCTTTGATCTGTTCAGGATAGAGGGAGAAACTACACCCTACACCCTAGGAACATGCTCTGGTCTTGTGACAACCTCAGGAAGAAGAGCTAATGGTCTCACCTTGAAGCCCATCAAAGGAGATAAGAAACTCTCTCTTCCAACCCTTAGAGAGTGTGACAAATTGCCGGACACAAGGGATGAGATTCCCACACCTGAACCCGCACAGCATCACCCTCATCTCAGGAACATAGCCAGAGAGATTCCTCCCCTTGATAACCATGCCGAGATCTTGCTCTTGCTAGGTAGAGACATTCTTGAGGCTCATAAGGTCCTTGAACTTCGCAATGGCCCTTTCAACGCTCCATATGCCCAGAAACTTACAGTGGGTTGGATCATTGTGGGGGATGTATGTCTGGACAGAACCCGCAGACCCTGCCAAATACACTCCTTGAGAACTGACATATTAATAGGGGGACGAACTTCTTACGTCAGACAGTGTCCTAACCACTACTATGTGCAAGAGGTTCCTTTCCCAAATATTCTAAAAACATCAGAAAGCAGCTTAAATCCAATGGAGTCAGCTGCAGAAGAATGTTCCTGGACAGAGGGGCAGCTTGTAGAAAGGCCTTCAGGATCTCAATTGGAGCCCTCTTCAAGCCCTTCCCAGCTTTGCAGTCCTCACACAGTTTATCATAATGAATCCTATATCTTCACTGACAACAAGCCTTCTGATTCATGTAGTTCTGATGAGACACCGCAGAAACGTGAGTCTTTCAGTCAACTGTTTGACAATGAGTTTAATTCTGTAAAAGAAGTATCTTCTGAATGTTCTATAAAGGAGGTTCCTTCAACACAGGAAGAGTTCATTTCAGATACTTTGCAAAAACCTTCAGTTCCATTTGCAGTTGTTGATTGCACTCAAGAGGATCACAGTTCTTCCCAGTCTTCAACGGATGAGCACTTTTATATTGCTCAGCCTTGTCTGGAAACCACAGGGAAAAGTTCACCGCCAATGTCCATGACGAATACTGCATGTCAACAACCAAAGTCCATACGTACAAAGACAGATCCCATTTCAGAAGTGAAAAGCAGACATGAGCATTTGAGTTCACGATTCATAGACAGAAAGCAATCTACATCTAAATCAGCCTCACAAAATAAGCACTCTCGCTCTAAAACTTTGGCAAGATCAAGGAAAACCAAGTCTTGCTCAGCTTCCAATGAAAGCAACAGACAATCTTCTGTAGTAAAAAAGAAGAAATCCACATCTGGGGTGCATATAAGATCACTCAAGATTAAACCAGAAAAGATAGGAAATATTCCTGTGCCATCTGGCGTTTTCAAAGAGCAGAACCTTTATAAATTTCGGTGGAAGCAGGTAAACATCTCGCCAGTCAGTTCTGGGAAAAGTGGAGAAGAAAGTACCTCTGCCTCTTGCAGGAACGCAGAAGGTGGCAAGAACCAAGGCCTAATTTAAAGGAAGGAGATTTTGTTCTGTTATGAGACAAACAAGTTGATTGTCTCGACTGGCCTACTGGACTTATTACTAAAGTCGTTTCCAGTTCGGATTGAAAGAACTTACATTGAGATTCCTTCTACCAGAGATGCTCATCATCTTCTAGGACTGTTTCCAGTACCAGCTGGTCTGAACTGAAGATATATCCTTTTTTGGTTTGAATAAATGTTCATTGCATGTTTCCTTTTCAGGTTTATGGACATTATTGTTATTTTATACAATTCCATTGTATGCATATACATAGTGGTATCTACCAATACCAGACGAGGTGTATTCTGTTTCAGTATCTTGCACTGTGTATTGGTATGCTCCTCTCTTCTCCCCCCCCCCCCCTCTGTTTCAGCTTCTAGTTGGTTCAGTCTAGCTACTTCCTGTTTTCCCTGTCATGCATTGCTGTTGTGTGCTCTGATTCTGAGGAGAATCTGTGTAGTATCCCATCTTGTTATCAAGGAGAATATTAGTGGCATAATTCTTTTACCATCTGGATTCCCTGCATATCTTGTTACACAATGTCTGGATTAAACACTACTTGATTAACTCCCGGGTGTCTGATGCGTAAACTGTAAGTGGAGAATGTCTAATTCAACAAGTCACCTCACAGATGCGTGATTTGTATAAGGCTGACATTTCGAAGCGCCACAGTAGGATTACTGCAGAAAGACTTCTGCACCCAAATGACAAATCGTGGTTATGGATGACATTTAACTTAGTGGTTGAAAAAAGTCATTGGGTTTGCCCAAGCGGCTGCTCTACAGATCTGTTCAGTCAAGATAGCAGCATTTTCTGCCCAAGAGGTCGACACAGCCCGTGTCCGGTGGGCTTTGAGAACCTTTGGAGGATCTAGGTTCTTTTGAGCATAACAAAAGGCAATTGTCTGCTTTATCCATCTTGCAATGGAAGCCTTGCCGGCTGCCCGACCTTTATTCGGCCCCTGAAATTGAAGTAAATGGTCCGATTTTCTAATTCTATCCCAGAACTCTAGGTGAGCACACAACGCCTCACATCCAGGTTATGGAATTTTCTCTCTAAGTCCGTTAAAGGTGATTGGCAGAAGGCTGGTAAAAGAATCTCTTCATTACAGTGAATTCAACCTTCGGGAGAAAGGATGGACAATGTTTTAAGATTATCCTGTCGTCCAGGATCCTTAGATAAGGAGGATGGCAAGACACCGAATTCCCTCCACTCCTCGCAGATGTTATGGTCAGAATGAAAGTGTTTTTTAACCCCTTAAGGACCCTGCCATTTTTCACCTTAAGGACCTGGTCATTTTTTGCAAGTCTGACCAGTGTCACTTTATGTGGTGATAACTTTAAAACGCTTTTACTTATCCAGGCCATTCTGAGATTGTTTTCTCGTCACATATTGCACTTCATGACCGTGATAAAATATTCAAAAAATTTCATTTTTATTTATAAAAAAAATACCAAATTTACCAAAAATTTGGAAAAATTTGCAAATTTCAATTTCTCTACTTTTATAATAGATAGTAATACCTCCAAAAATAGTTATTACTTTACATTCCCCATATGACTACTTCATGTTTGGATCATTTTGATAATGATATTTTCTTTTTTGGGGACATTAGATGCTTAGAAGTTTAGAAGCAAATCTGAACATTTCCAAAGCCCACTTTTTAAGGTCCAGTTCAGATCTGAAGTCACTTTGTGATGCTTAGATCATAGAAACCACCTATAAATGGCCCCATTTTAGAAACTACACCCTCCAGGTATTCAAAACTGATTTTACAAATGTTGTTAACCCTTTAGGTGTTCCAAAAGAATTAATAGAAAATTGATATAAAATTTCACAATTTCGCTTATTTGAAAGATTTTCCATTTTAAGCATTTTTTTCCGTTAACAAAGCAAGGGTTAACAGCCAAACAAAACTCAATATTTATTGCCCTTAGTCTGTAGTTTACAGAAACACCCCATTTGTGGTCGTAAACTGCTGTATGGCCACACGGCAGGGCGCAGAAGGAAAGGAACGCCATATGGTTTTTGGAAGGCAGATTTTGCTGAACTGGTTTTTTGACACCATTAATTATTTTTTAGTGTCTCCACATTCTGAAAGCCATAGTTTGTTTTTGGGCGATTTTGGTATTCAATTTCCAGGCCGTCAACTTTAGTTGAGAACCCCCCTGGATGGAGTACTGGCCCCTGCTGAAGGAGGCCTGGAAACACCTGAAGAGTCCAGGATAGTTCCCCTGACAGGTTAAGCAAGAGGGGAAACCAGGCCCTTTTGGGGCGATCATGATGACTTGTGCGTTTTCTTCTGCTACTTTCATCAGGGTTCTCAGAATCAGACTGAATGGAGGGACGCATACAACAGACCCCTTGGCCAAGGGCGGGATAGGGCGTTTAATATCTCTGGACCATCCAGGGGAGACGAGGAACAAAACCTTTCTACCTTCCTGTTGATCCGATTTGTGAATAAATCCAGGATTGGAACTCCCCATTTTTCGGTAATCTAATGAAAAACGCCGGCATGTAGAGTTCATTCTGCCTCTTTTAGGGTTTGATGGCTGAGGAAATCGGCCACCACATTGCTGCTTCTTTTCAGATGCACTGCCGTTAAGGAGGATAGATTTTTTTCTGCCCAAAGAAAAATCTTCTGCCAGAGATTTGCTTTGGGTACCTCCTTGCCTGTTTAAATAAGCGACTGTCGTTGTATTGTCTGGAAGGATTTTTATGTGACGGAGAGAGGTTTATGAATGTAAGGCTAAAAGAACTTTGTGAATCGCCCTGAGTTCTCTTAGATTTGACGAGGTGTTCAACATGGAATTGTTCCAGATTCCCTGAACTATTAGGTCTCCCGCATGACCTCCCCAACCTCGACTGCTGACATCTGTAGTCACCACTAGTTGATTTTCTTGATACCAGAAGACCCCGGTCTGAAGATTTCTCCTTATCTTCCACCAAGTCAGGGAGTGTTTTCAGTACATTGGAATCGCAACCTTCTTGTCTAGAGAATTCTTGTTGCCATCCCAAGATGTCAGAAGAAAGGCCTGCAGAATTCTGGTGTGACTCTGTGCCCACCTGACTGCAGGTATTGAAGAAGTCAGAATCCCTAAGACATTTCTGATAGTAGAGGTTTTCAGACCGCATAACTGATTTACCTTCTGTTGAAGGGTTAACTGTTTGTCTTCTGGGAAGAAGGACATTAGTAAACTAGAGTCGAGAAGAATTACTAAAAAGACTTTTTGCTGTGCTGGAATGAGACTGGATTTTTTGAGATTTATTATCTACCCAAGGTTTTTAGAAGGTTCTTTGAACAAGGCCTAGATGTACTAAAAGATGATTCTCTGTTTCGGCTGCGATCATAAAATCGTCCAAGTATGGAATAATAAGAATGCCCTGCAGATGGAGATGACTCGTTATTTCCGCTATTACCTTTAAAAATTCTGGGAGCCAATGAAAAGGCCAAAGGGGAGCTTGAAATTGAAAGTGACAGAGGAGACCTTCCATAAAAACTGCTATTCTGAGAAACTTTTGGTGGTCTCTGAATATGGGTACGTGATAGTATGCGTCCTGCAAATCTATTATCGCCATGTAACAATGTTAAGGAAGCAGATTTTTTGTTGAATTGATGGTCTCCATCTTGAATTTCTTGTAAGATAGGCATTTGTTTAGATCCTTCAGATTTATGATAAGTCTGAAAGAGCTCACTGTTTTTTCTTTATCAAAAACACTGGAGAATAAAACCCCTGCTGTTGCTGGCTTTCTGGAACTTAGAGCTAAACAGGTTAATTCAAAAAGGGGTCCTGCTCCGTCTCTAGGGACAACTGTTTGTTTAAAGGCTTGTTGAGAATATAGTGATCTGGTGGGTTGGCATCAAACTCTAGTTTGAAACCTTCTTGAATGGCAGATAGTATCCAAGGGGAGGTTCCAATATCTTCCCATTCTGGAACAAAATTTCTTAATCTTGCTCCAACCTGACCCCTGGGGTCATTGAGCGGATTTTGATAAACTGTCAGAATTGAAGAGGAATCCCTTGTTCCTTCCTCTTGAAGACTGCCATCTTCCTGAGTATTTCCTCTTCTTTTGATCTGCTTTAGGCTTTTTTTTTTTTTTACCTCGAAAGGAGCGTCTCTGATGGAAGTATCTAGAGTCAGTAGGAAAATAAATTTTCTTATCAGATGCTTGCTCCGAAATGTCATCCAATACTGAACCAAACAGCCTTCACATGGAATGGAACATAGACGGTTTTTAGAACCTGCATCCTCTGACCCAGAACGGAGCCACATGGCTCTACAGGTGACGTTAGAACAGTCTTTTCCAACCAGTGTGCCTCCAGCTGTTGCAAAACTACAACTCCCAGAATTCCCAGACAGCCTTTGGCTGTGCGGGCATGCTGGGAGTTGTAGTTTTGCAACAGCTGGAGGCACACTGGTTGGGAAACACTGCGTTAGAAATAGCAGCTGCTCTTGCTTATAACTCACTAGATCTGCTGAAGCGTCCGCAAGAAAATTTGAGGCTTGTTTGAGCATTGTTAATTTTGATGCCTCATAGGGCATTAAATCTATCTTGACCCAGGTCCAATATAAAACTTGACTTTTATATAAACATTAAAAATTAAACAAGGTGCAGCAAACAATTACTGAGCCACAGACTATGTTAAAGCTTAAGTTGACACTGCTGGTGATGTTCACATAGTGCACATCTCTTCACCCTGTTAGTAGCCTATCTCCTACCCTTATAGTCTAAATTCAAAATCCTGAATGTCTGAAATGGTCATATGCGTTCCCTATCAGCGTTAGGCTGACTGAAAGGCACTAGTAATTTCTGTAATAAATGCACAGAGATTTGCTGCTGATGTTCACAGCTTACACATTACTGTGTGATGGCAATAAACGTAGTGTATATTCACACAAGCAGTGATACTAATAGTCTGCCTCAATTTTTAACAGACATTCCAAATTGTTATCTAGCCTAACAGTTAGGAGTAACTACGGCACAATACTTTGTGCCAATAGACCATATTACTGGTATTAACATTGAAAGTGTGTCCAGCCGGACTATTCAAAGTTATTCAGCGGCAGAGTAGTGCAACTAAAATTAAAAACTTAAACTGCTCCCCGACATGTTTCGCCAGTAACCTGGCTTCTTCAGGGGTATTAGGGCAGCATTGAATCATCCCGCCAAACCGGAGGATTAAATACCCTGTCTTTTGAGTGACAAGGTCGGCAACCTATTGTATTAGAATCGGCATGTGTTGGCAGCCAATCAAAGTTATGTGTGATCAAAATTCGTGCTGATTAACAGAATTAGTAGCCAATCAAATACACCAAACTAATGACCCGCACTGACGTGCTGCGCGCCTTACTCTTGCGCGAACACTTAGAGTTCGGGACCAGGTCAGCTATTTTAAAGCGCATGTCATGCGCGAGTCCCCGATGCACACGGACTCAGCCTGCAATCCCACTAGTACTGCTGTGCTGCGCGGCTATCACCTGCGCAACAACTTCGTATACAAGGGCTGATGGATTCTAAGAGAGCATGTCCTGCGCAATTACCAATGCGCACAGACTTAGTGTGCAGAGACAGGTAAAGTCTGGAACCGCAAATGCTGTGCTGTTGCCGGTGCGCATGGACTTAGCCTATCACACATGTCTGCACCTGGGAAGAATGCGCACACACTTTGGATCCTGAGTGTGTAAGGGCGCACAATAAGCGCTACTTTCATCTGTACGTATAGATGGTAAAATGTGTCCCCTGAAAGATTCGATGCTAACGTACCACGTATGGAACATTCTTGAAATCTCAGAAGAGAAAAATGTCCATGCTGTACCTTAGTTTAAACCATGTTCTTCTGAACACGACAGTTGTATATTATTAAATGGATAGACATTAATTCTACAATGGTACGTTTCCCATAAGAATACTGTAGATATCATTGCTTAAATAAAAGGGGGCAGATTGATATAACCAAGATGAAAGTTGGGGTAGATAGGTGTGTATCTGTGGCTACAGTTAATGATGATTTAACTTACTGTAAGATGGATATAACGCCATCTAATTGTGGCTACAATCAATGGTGACTGAACTTACCGTAAGGTAAATGCATCACCATCTAATTAGCAGTAAATTTAATGGAACAACGGCTGACTGATGTAGGTTTGACCAACAGACAACGGTCCAGAGAGAATCTTTAGCATCAACTATAATTTCTCCATGTAACGTAACTAAAGGGGGGGGGGCCTTACTGTCCCTCAGAACAACCAGTTATACCCAAATTGTCCATAACTTTGCTGCTGACTCCGTTAGTTTATTCACATATATATGTAAAACGTATCATTGTAGTCCTAGGTGTGATGTCATGACGCTCCGTCCATACGTGACGCTGTTACGTCATGACGCCACAATGCACGCAATCGAAACAAGACTCCCCAATGCAAGGGCAGTTTCTGCCTCCAGGAGTGCCACGAGTAATACTGCTCCTAACGGAGTATACAGACTGGAGCCCGTGCTGCCTTTCACCGACTGATGCCAAGGTACAGGGAAGGGAGGCAGCGCGTCCCCGGAGCCCCTGTCCCCTGCAACGGCCGTCCCATCTAGTGGGGCAGAGACTAGGCCGTGCATCTTCTTTGACCTGCGAGCTTGAAGAACACAGGAGGAGCTTCCAAGCTATATGGGACAGGAAACAACACTGATTTAGGTAAGGCGAGGAGGCCCTTTTAAAGCTTGAGCTTCCGTATTGTTTCCTGTCTTCTGTCAGTGTCGTTGGGGAGGCGCCAGGGAAAAGGCAGCATTTCTGCTCAATTCTGCTTTTTGGGTTTTGCTACTCCAGCGTAAGGCCTCTTTCACACTTGCGTTGTTAGGATCCGGTGTGCACTTTCGTCTACGGAAGTGCCCGCCGGATCCGTAACAACGCAAGTGAACTGACAGCATTTGAAGACTGATCAGTCTTCAAAATGCTTTCAGTGTTACTATGGCAGCCAGGACGCTATTAAAGTCCTGGTTGCCATAGTAGTAGTGGGGAGCGGGGGAGCAGTATACTTACCGCCCGTGCGGCTCCCAGGGCGCTCCAGAATGACGCCAGAGCGCTCCATGCGCATGGATCACGTGATCCATGCGCGTGGGGCACCCTGGAGCCGCACGGGTGGTAAGTATACTGCTCCCCCGCTCCCCACTACACTTTACCATGGCAACCAAGACTTTAGCGTCCTGGCTGCCATGGTAACCATTCAGAAAAAGCTAAACGTCGGATCCGGCGATGCGCCGAAACAACGTTTAGCTTAAGGCTGGATCCGGATTAATGCCTTTCAATGGGCATTAATTCCGGATCCGTCGTTGCGGCAAGTGTTCAGGATTTTTGGCCGGAGCAAAAAGCGCAGCATGCTGCGGTATTTTCTCCGGCCAAAAAACGTTCCGGTCCTGAACTGAAGACATCCTGATGCATCCTGAACGGATTTCTCTCCATTCAGAATGCATGGGGATAAAACTGATCAGGACTTTTCCGGCATAAAGCCCCGACAACGGAACTCTATGCCGGAAAAGAAATACACAAGTGTGAAAGGGCCCAGTCAGCGTTTATTCTGCTGATGAGTACTATTACAGGGATACCAATTTTCACTCTATAAGACTCTTCTTTAAGAAAAAATATTTCCATGACCACCTCTGTGACAGCATCATAAGGAGGATGTCTCCCCATCTACTGCTGGGACAGGAAAAGAGAGGTTAAAGAACCTCTTGCACCCTCACCCACCAGAGTTTTTTCCTGTCCCAGCAGTGGAAGGGTGCAGAGAGCAGCTCTGTGGAAAGGAGTTATGGCAAGGCTTGATTGGGGGGTACAGGCCTCTCCTTTCTGGCCATCGTGTCAGCCACAGCTAAAATCCTCCAACGTGCGGGGGTCCCTTAGCAAGCTTCCCAGACCCTCTGCTTACTTGTCGGCCAGGGGGCTGTATGAAGGGCCAGAACATGATGGAACTCTGCGGTCTGGGAAGCTGGTTGCCCATCCCCATGGGGGCTCCTCCCCTGGATCTTTTTACTGCTCTGGAGATCCTCAACACTACACACCAGCATAGTAGGAGAACCATGCGCAGCGTCTGACATCACTTACGGTTCAGGACTCTCAGGCCGGAAACCAGATGGAGGCACTCATAAGTATGTAGCAAAGAGCAGTGGAGCGCTGGATGCCTGGTATCCCGGCCTCGTGCTCCATTCGGTTGACTCTCCTAAGGGACTGAGTCCCAGAAGACGAGTGGAGGAGAGACGCAGCAACAGGAGCGGTAAGTGAACTGGGTGCATTTAAACTCTGATAGATACAAAGTGTTCATCTATCATGGATGCCCCTAACTCTAGCCGTAGAGAGCAGTACACCGAGCCTCCTGTTCAAGGACATCTAATATACTTATTCAGGTTCTTGGGGAATACTGTACATGAGTACTTCAGTGGCATATCCCTCATATCTTCCTAGGGGGAGAAACAAAGCACCCATAAGGTGGAACCTAAAAAGAAGCCCAAAAGAATGTGCTACATGTTATAAGAGGCTACAGGATTCATACGCAAAACATTTTTGTACTGAATGCATCAGCAATGAAGGAAGAACAACCTTCTCTATTGACTGATCTTAGAAGTAAAGGCTTTAGTTTCCTCCCGAATGCCTTCTCTGGGAATTAATACCACCTCAAGAGCTACAAGACCTATGGGGGACCGAGACTCTGATTCAGAGGATATGGAGTACCAGCAGGGGCGTAGCTAAAGGCTCTCGGGCCCTGGTGCAAGAGTTCAACCTGGGACCCTTTTCCTCAGTTTGTTGTGGCAAGGAACAGGGATGCAGCAAGCGTTTCTTCTGCCTGAGGTAATAATTGAAATGCCGTAGTTGGGAAACATTACATACAGCGCTATACAGCGCACATACCTCTTCCATCCAGTGACCTCTAATGTAGATGTTCCTCATCTTCTCCATTTGCACTAGACCTCCAAGATGATTTCTTTCCATCGCTTGACTCTGCAGAGTTCAACAAACAGACATCTCAGCTTCCCACTTTTCCATCATCCTTACACCTTCTGAACACCCCATCCTGCCACCCCTAATACTGTGCCCGCTGTGCTCCCCAATACTACACTGCAGAAACAGTCCCCCTGAAAATACTAGTACCACACAGATAATCCCCTGATAATACTAGTACCACACAGATAGTGCCCCCAATACTGTGCCCGCTGTGCTCCCCAATACTATACTGCAGAAACAGATAATCCCCTGATAATACTAGTACCACACAGATAGTGCCCCCAATACTGTGCCCGCTAAGCTCCCCAATACTATACTGCAGAAACAGATAATCCACTGATAATACTAGTACCACACAGATAGTGTGTTATGGCTGGTAGTGTCAAACGAGGCTCACCTGAGTCAGGGGACACCCGAGCTGGGAGTATGGAGTCCAGTGGCAAAGGCCCACAGAAGCAGGAGGCAGGCGTGGTCGATCAGTCCGGGTCAGCAGCAGAGATGGCAGCGAGGTAACAGCAGGAGTAGACGGAGGCGTGGTCGGTGGTAAGCAGTGAGTCAATGCAGGCGACGAATCAGCGAGGTCAAACGGTCCGGGTTGGCAACGATGGTAAATCAGCAGTAGTGGTGGAGGAGCAGAGAGGAAGCTTGCTACAGGCTTGGAGGCACAATAACCAGCGGGGTCAGGTGCAAGAGGCTGGGCTTATAAAGAGGAAGTAGCAGGTGCAAGGAATCACAGAGATTAACAAGGCAAGGCTGGAACAAGGTAGATCAAAGAGTTCAACAGAAGGAAAAGTCCAGGAGGGCTGGTAGTCTAGTGGCTAGAGCTACCGCCTGGGACATGGCTGGTCACGGGTTCGAATCCTGACAGTACTCCCCCCCCTCCAAGGTGACCTCCGGGCACCGCAGATGACGGTTTATCGGGATGTCTCTGGTGGAAAGCTTTTACCAATCTGGGGGCATGGACATTTTCCTCCGGCTCCCAGGAGTTATCCTCAGGGGAATATCCCTTCCACCCAACTAGATACTGCAGCCTTTCTCGATGGAGTCTGGAGTCAAGGATCTTGGCCACAGTGTATTCCTCCTGGTCTTGTACTCTTACCAGAGGAGGAGGAGGGGGGTGGCAGCCTGGGAAGGTGTTCTCAACATGTGGTTTCAGGAGAGAGCAGTGAAAAACCGGGTGCACTCGGATGGAGTTGGGAAGGTCGAGTCGGAAGGCGACTTCGTTGATTCGAGCCGTGATCCGGAAAGGACCCATGTATTTTTGGCCCAATTTCCGGGAGGGAACCTTTGGGCTTAGGTTTCTGGTGGAGAGCCACACCTTGTCTCCTACCTGGAATTCCGGAGCGGGTTTGCGGCGTTTTTCCGTTGCCTGCTTGAATCGGCTCTGGGCTCGATGTAGATTGTCCCGAATGTTTTCCTGTGCCTGTTGTAGACTTGCAAGGCGTTCGGCCACGGCTGGAACTGTGGTGGAAAGGGGCAAGTGAGGGATGAAGGTTGGGTGTAGGCCGGTGTTTGCGTAGAACGGGCTGTATTGATTAGAACTGTGCTCCGCATTGTTATAGGCGAACTCGGCCGTAGAGAGGTGGTCCAGCCAGTCGTCCTGCAGATGGGTGACGAAACAGCGCAAATACTGCTCGAGGATTTGATTTGTTCTCTCGGTCTGCCCATTGGATTGGAGGTGGAACGCAGAGGACAGGTTCACCTTGATCCCAAGGGCTTGACAGAAGTTTCTCCAGAACCTGGAAGTGAACTGTACTCCCCGATCTGAAACCACATCGTCCGGGGCCCCATGTAGCCTAAAAACCTCTCGGAGTACAAGATCGGCCGTCTGTTTGGCATTGGGTAGGCCCTTGCAGGGGATGAAGTGAGCCATTTTGGTGAGACGGTCGACGACGACCAGGACGGTGTTCATGCCCTTGGAGGGAGGAAGGTCCACAATAAAGTCCATGGAGATTGAACCCCAAGGGCGGGAGGGAACCAGGAGTGGACATAGCAAGCCCATGGGGGAGGAGCGGGGAGTCTTGTTGCGGGCACACGTCGTGCACGAGGAGACAAACCTCTTGATATCTTCTCTGTAAGTTGGCCACCAGAAGAAACAGGAGAGGAGCTCCTGGGTCCTTCTGATACCCAGATGGCCGGCCAGTTTAGAATCGTGGTTGAGTTTAAGTATGTCAAGTCGCGCAGATTCTGGTACGTACAACTGCTGATCCCGGTACAACCAGTAGCCACCCTTAAAAAGTAAGGTTTACATCTCCAGGTGGGTAGGTGAGGGGGTGATCGTTCTCATACCCTTCCTTGAGGGAACCCAGGAGTTCCCTTGAGTAGGTGGCTCCTAGGATGCATCTGTCGGGAAGGATACCAGCCGGAGCCTCATTGATCTGAGAGGGTTTCATAGAACATTCTTGAGAGAGCATCCGCTTTGCCGTTCTTCGACCCAGGGCGATAGGAGATAACAAAATTGAATTTGGAGAAAAACAGACTCCACCTGGCCTGTCTGGCGTTGAGTCTCTTGGCGCTGCGGATAAACTCTAGGTTCCGGTGGTCAGTATATACAGAGATGGGATTGTGGGCCCCCTCCAGCAAGTGTCTCCACTCGGTGAAAGCATCCTTGATTGCCAGCAGTTCCTTATTTCCGATGTCGTAATTCCGTTCAGCAGGGGACATCTGACGGGAGAAGAAGGCGCAAGGGTGCAGGAGCATCTTTTCTCCTGAACGTTGAGACAGAATTGCGCCCACAGCAGCGTCGGGGGCGTCCACCTCGACTGTAAATGGTAATTCAGGGTTTGGGTGGGCCAGGATCGTGGCAGAGGTGAAGAGGGACTTCAGTTTAGCAAAGGCTTCCTGTGCCTCCGGGGTCCATACGAAGGGGACAGTCTTTTTTGTTAGTTGAGTGATTGGGGCGATGATTTTTGAAAAGTTCCTGATGAACTTCCGATAAAAGTTTGCGAAACCTACAAACCTCTGGACCTCCTTTTCGTTTTTTGGGGCGGGCCACTCGGTCACGGCCTGGATCTTCCGGGGATCCATACGTAAGCCCTCCGGGGAAATAATGTAGCCGAGGAATTGGGTGGAAGTCTGTTCAAATTCACACTTCTCCAGTTTAATATAGAGAGACTGTTCACGGAGTTTCTGTAGCACCCTGCGGACATGCCCACGATGTTGTTCGAGGTCTTCTGAGAAAATCAAAATATCGTCCAGATATGCTACCACAAATTGGTCAAGCATGTCCCTGAGGACGTCGTTGATAAAATGCTGGAAGGTAGCAGGGGCATTGCAGAGGCCGAAAGGCATGACCAGATACTCGTAGTGACCGTAACGGGTTCGGAAGGCGGTTTTCCACTCGTCCCCTGGGCGAATTCGGACCAAGTTGTAGGCTCCTCGTAGATCGAGCTTAGTGAAGACTTTTGCCGCCCGAAGTCTCTCGATGAGTTCAGAAATCAGGGGGAGAGGGTATCAGTTCTTCACAGTAACGTTGTTGAGCTTTCGATAATCTATGCAAGGGCGTAGAGAAGAGTCTTTTTTCTCCACGAAGAAGAAGGGGGCAGCTGCAGGAGATGTGGAAGGTCGGATAAAACCTTTTTTTAGAATTTCGTCTAAGTACTCCTTCAGGGCCTTGAGTTCCGGCTCGGAGAGGGAGTATATACTGCCGAAGGGTATTTCAGCTCCAGGTAGCAGCTCAGGAAAAGTCTACACTGCAGAAACAGATAAACCCCTGATAATACTAGTACCACACAGATAGTGCCCCCAATACTGTGCCCACTGTGCCCCCAATACTATACTGCGGAAACTGTCCCCTGATAATACTAGTACCACACAGATAGTGCCCCCAATACTGTGCCCGCTGTGCTCCCAATAGTATACTGCAGAAACAGATAAACCCCTGATAATACTAGTACCACACAGATAGTGCCCCCAATACTGTGCCCGCTGTGCTCCCAATAGTATACTGCAGAAACAGATAAACCCCTGATAATACTAGTACCACACAGATAGTGCCCCTAATACTGTGCCTGCTGTGCCCCCCAATACTATACTGCAGAAACAGATAAACCCCTGATAATACTAGTACCACACAGATAGTGCCCCTAATACTGTGCCTGCTGTGCTCCCCAATACTATACTGCGGAAACTGTCCCCTGATAATACTAGTACCACACAGATAGTGCCCCCAATACTGTGCCCCCAATACTATACTGCGGAAACTGTCCCTTGATAATACTAGTACCACACAGATAGTGCCCCCAATACTGTGCCCGCTAAGCTCCCCAATACTATACTGCAGAAACAGATAATCCACTGATAATACTAGTACCACACAGATAGTCCCCCCAATACTGTGCCCGCTGTGCCCCCAATACTATACTGCAGAAACAGATAATCCACTGATAATACTAGTACCACACAGATAGTGTGCCCACTGTGCCTCCAATACTATACTGCAGAAACAGATAAACCCCTGATAATACTAGTACCACACAAATAGTGCCACAAAAATAACTGCACCCGGCAAAGAGTGTCCAACACAATAGTGTAAACATAATGCCTCCCAAAAATAATTGTGCTAAGCTGATACTGTGCCAGGATGCCCCCACAGTAATAGTGCTCCCCAAGGTCCTGCCAAAAGAAATAATTATCTGTCAGAGTAAACAGTGCCCCAATAGTAGTAATATCCCTATTGTGCCCTGAAAGTATTAATGCCCCCATAGTGCCCATACTAGTAATCATGTTCCCAGTAGTACTATTTCTCTTTATAACGTGTGCCAGTAGAAATATACCCCCTAACTTGGGGAAATACAAAAATATCCCCTCATAATGTGCATCAGTGCAAATCCCCCCCTTACGATGTGTGCCAGTACAAAAAATAACCCCTTACTTTTCAGATCAGACCCCCATATCAGATCCTCAGATGAAACCCCTATTAGACCTCCATGTTAGACCCCCCCCCTCCCCCCCATTACCAGACCTCAGATTAGACCTCCTTGTCAGACCCCTATAAGAACCCAGGCCAGATCTCCCTATTAGACCTCCATGTCAGACCCCCAGTATCAGACCTTAAATCAGATCCCCATTAGACCTCCATGTTAGACCGCCCCAAGTATCAGACATCAGATTCCAATTAGACCTCCATGTCAGCCCCTTCCCCCCAAGTATCAGACCTCAGGTCAGAACCCCCATCAGATCCCCACTAGATCTTCATGTCAGACCCCCCAGTATCAGATCCCAATTAGACCTCCATGTCAGACCCCCCAAGTATCAGACATCAGATTACAATTAGACCTCCATGTCAGCCCCTTCCCCCCAAGTATCAGACCTCAGGTCAGAACCCCCATCAGATCCCCACTAGATCTCCATGTCAGACCCCCGAGTATGAGACCTCAGATCACACATTTAAATAAATTCATTTACCTCTCCTGCTCTGCTGTTTCTTTGCAGGTCCGGCAGTCTCCCCAGCTCTCTCAGCTCCTGGTCTTCTCTGGGCCTACGCGGCCTGCAGCGTCAGGTCATAGTTCGCACACTACATCCTGACGTTGTACCATCCACGACATAGCAGTGTGGCCCGGAGAAGGCTGGGAGCTGAGAGAGCCAGGGAGACTGCCAGACCTGCAAAGGAGCGGCACCGCAGAAGAGGTACATTATTTTTTTTTTAAGGTCCGATCTGAGGTCTGATACTTGGGAGGTCTGACATGTATTTCACTCCCCCTGCCTCCTGCAGGCTAGTGAGTGCTTCTATCACTAGTATTCACTTTCTAAGGTGCAATGCGTTTTAAAAAGAAAAAAATACTGCGCCACATGCAAGGGGCTCCCCTGGCTTAGGGGCTTGGTCACAACTGTGACCCCTATAGCTATGCCACTAAGTACCAGTATACCCAGTAGGATGAAGGAGGAAGAAGATGAGGACATGCTGCCTTCTACATCCTTTGATGAGGAGAGGAAATATTGCTTCTTGTCAGAAGATATGGATTCCTTACTGACCGCCATTAGGGAAACTATAGACATTGAGGAGGTCCAGCAAAACAGATCAGTGCAGGATGAAATGTTCGCTGGTTTAAGAGCAAAAAAGTGTAGGCTCTTTCCAGTCAATTCCCAACCTAAAAGAAATGATGCTAGAAGAATGGGAATAAGTGGAAAGGAAACTCTTTATTTCCAAAGAATGTAAAAATCGCCTCGCCTTCGACAGTGAGGAAACAAAATTGTGGGATGAGATTCCGAAAATTGATGTGCCAGTGTCTAGGGTGGCCAAGAAAATGGCCATACCCTTTGAAGATTCCTCCCAACTCAAAGACCCGATGGACATGAAGGCAGACGGGACGGACTTCTGAGGAAAACCTGGGAGACTTCTTCAGCCTTAATCAGCACAAACATAGCAGCTATGTCTGTAGCAAGATCAATGCTACTATAGTTGATCCAACTGGAAAACCATTTAAAAATGGGAACCCCCAGAATCCCTTCCTTTATTAAAAATGGCCAAAGCATTTATGGCAGATACCTCTGCAGAATTGGCCAGAGTTGCTGCTAGAAATGGAACCCTCTCAAACAGAGTTGAAAGAGCCCTCTGGCTTAAAAATTGGTCAGGGGTATTCCATCAAAAACTAGACTATGTACAATCCCTTTTCCATCCTAACCCCATGTATTTGGCCCAGTCCTGGATAAAATACTAGAAAAGACATCTGACAAAAACAAGGGTTTCCCTGAAGAAAACCCCAGGAAGACTCCGTTTTTTCGGAGAGGATACCAAGAGAAAGAGAAAGTGGTTAGGGACAAAGAGAAAACTGGAAGGTGGTCATATTGTAAAGGGGGAAGGGGAAGAAAGGGGGTTCCTACTTTACTCAAATAACACCTAAAATAAACAATGACGCCAGGGTGGTCGGGGGAAAGCTAGGATTGTTCTTTCCAGATTGGTGCCAGATAACACAAAATCTGTCGGTACTTCGAATCATACGGGAAGGCTACAAGATAGAAGTTCTGTCCATCACCCAGGGAAAATTTACCCTGACTTGCTACCAAGGAAAAAAAATGAAGGAGAACTTACTACAGGATGTAAGGAAATTAAAACAACTGGGAGCAGTGATTCAAGAACCTTAAAAACAAGAATGCAGACGATATTACTCAAAACTCTCTCTGATCAAGAAGCCGGACGGTTCATTCAGAACTAGAATAAACCTAAAACAAATCAATCAAATACCGTCGCTTCAAGATGTCATCCATCACATCTACAATACCTCTACTTTCTCCAGGAGCAGAGATGTGTACCCTATACCTGAAGGACGCCTATTACCATGTCCCGATTCACCCACAGTACTTACAGTTTGCAACATGGGAAGAAGGGAAAGTGGCACATTGCCAATTTCAAAGTCTACCGTTCTGAATATCCTCTGCCCCTCGGTTGTTCACAAAACTGATAGTAGAGATTATGGCCTTTCTCAGACAGAAAGATATAAAAATAATTCCTTACCTGGATGGATATTAAATAGGGAACAGTCAGACACCAAGAAAATCTTTCTGGAGACCCTACTGGATTCAGCAGCTCAGAGATCCGTCTTACCACCAGACAGGAAAATCTAAAGGAAAGAGTAAGTGCGTTTCAGAAGAAATCAGTATGCACAATAAGAAAGGAGATGAGTATTTTAGGATTAATGACAGCCTGCATTTCAACGGTTCCTTGGAGCCAGTTCCACTCATGGCCTCTACAGAAAATGATCTTCTCATCATGGGATCATCAGTCTCTGAATCAGAAGATCCAAATCCAGGAAGAAGTAAAACAGTCACTAGTCAGTGGCGGAAAGCATTAGAAAATATCATAAAAAGAGTCCTTTGGAACCTAAGCCCATACTTCATAGTAACGACAGATGCCAGCCAGGTGGGCTGGGGTGCCAAGATAGCAGATCACTTCTTCCAGGGACCTCGAGATCAAGAGACAAAAAGAAGACCCTCAAATTATCAGGAACTCCGAGCCGTATGCAAGACCCTAAAGCGGGGGAAAGATCTTCTAAGCAAAAAACAGTCCTCTCAGAAAACATAAAAATGGTTGCCTTTCTCAAACACCAAGGGGAATCGAGGTACCCTCTACTTCAACATCTCACCTAGCAGATATTCTCTTGGGCAGAAAAGGAAGTCCTCTCCATATTGGCAGTACATCTCAAGGGGTCGGAGAACCAAACTGCAGATTTCCTAAGCAGACATTGTTTAGACCGAGCAAATGATCCCTAAACAAAAAAATAAATCTTTCAGGAGCTCACAGAAAAATGGGGTCATCCACAGATAACATCTTTCTTTTCTCTAAACCCCAAGGATCATCCAGTTGCAGTCAATGCTCTGTCTCAGGCTTGGGATGTGGCGCTCACATATGCCTTTCCCCACTAATTCCCACTAATACCTGCAGTCCTCAGGAGTGTCTGGTTGGGATCAGCTAAAGTCATAATGCTCGCTCCTTTCTGGCCGAAACAAGCCTTCTTCCCAAATCTAAAATGTATGTCATTGGAGTAGCCAGAACAGTTAGGGTTAGATATCAGCAAGCGGAAATTGACAGCATGGAACCTGAAAGTGACTTATTAAAACTACAGGGATTATCGGATAAGGTGATATCTACCCTGCAGAGAAGTCAAAAGCAGGTAACATCTGCCATTTACAAAAAAAGAGGGGATCCATTATCCCCCAGAACTGGCAGAGACGTTAGATTTTCTTCAGAAAGGTTTGATAAGAGGCTTAGGCCCAGTACTTTAAAGGTGGCAGCGATAAGTTGGTCTCTAAGTATTTCCCTGGCAGAAAATAGATGGGTAAATAGACTCATCAAAGCAACAGTCAGAATTAGGCCAGCCCTAAAACACTCAGCGGGTCATTTATTAAGACCAATGATTTAGACACCGGTCTTAATCCCTCTGCATTGCCGGTGGATGCGCCAAAGTCATGTAGAGGCGCAGGCCTCAACATAACTTTGGTGTTTGGTTCCTCTGGTCGTGTGACATGCTTTAAACTACCCCAACTCCCTGTAAAGCCATTTTCATGCCATAAACTGGGGTATAAAATGATGACTGAGACAGGCCGACCCACCCTCTTGCATGCCAAGCCCCCTTTTTTGCAGGGAAAAGTGGTAGATTTTGTTGCAAAATCCCTTTGAAACAAAATCTGTGACAAAAATATGCCAAAAAGTAGCGTAAAAACGGGAGTTAACCGTAGTCCTGAATGGGTTATCTGATGAACCCTTTGAACCAATACAGAATTCTTCACTAAAAACAGCATTTCTAGTGGCAATAATATCAGCCCACAGAATAGGTGAAATACAGGTGCTAACCTCTAGGGACCCAATCTCAAGATACTGGAGGATAGGGTCATCTTGAAATTACATTCAACATTACCTCCCAAAGTGGTCTTATCTTTTAATTTAAACCAAGAGATGGTCCTTCCATTCTTCTGTATGGATCCAAAAACTGACAGCGAAAGGAGGTTTCACGTGCTGGATCTCTCCTAGCCTACCTAAAAACTCAAGTCCTTTTAGGAAGGTACAAATCTTTTTGTTCATTTTGTAGGCCAGAAGAAGGGGAAGAAAACTTCTAAGACAAAGATGGCCATCATAGAGACTCACAATCTATAAGGAATTCGATGCCCACAGAGTATTAAAGCCCACTCCCCTAGAGCGGTGGTGGCTTCATGGGTAGAACGTGCAGAAGCTTCAGTAGCCCAAATCTGTAAAGCTGCCACTTGGTCAGAATTCAATACTTTCTGTAGACATGATAGACTAGATTAGGCTACTTATTTGGTACAGCTCCATGTAGTGCTGTCATGGAGGACGTCCTGGAAAGTAGGAATTAGTCCTACCAGTAATTTGTTTTCCAGGAGTCCGACATGACAGCTCCCTGATTTTCCACTCTTAAAATTAATTTGATTTATTGTAATGAATATGAAGTAGAATAAAATCTCTTTTTTAGTTCATCCACCCCTGTGTGCTAATTTGGAAAAACACAGGTGGGTGAGGGTGTTTTTTTTTTTTTTTTTTAACTTCTCTCTGTTCCTGTCCCAGCAGTAGACAGGGAGAGATCCCCCATGTGGTGCTGTCATGTTGGACTCCTGGAAAACAAACGACCTAACACCTCAAATCAGACCCGCAATCTTCATCAGACCCCCAATTTTCATCAGACCCCAGATCAGACCCCCAATCTTCATCAGACCCCCCAATCTTCATCAGACCCCAGATCAGACCCCCCAATCTTCATCAGACCCCAGATCAGACCCCCCAATCTTCATCAGACCCCAGATCAGACCCCCAATCTTCATCATACCTCATATCAGGCCCCCAATCTTCATCAGAACCCAGATCAGACAAAAAAATAAATAAAACAACTTACCTCTCCTGTTCCGGACGGCGGTACCACTCAGGTCATCCAGCGTGCCCTTCCTGCTGCACTGTGATGTCGCACAGTGTTGGGTCACAGTGTGTGCTCTTACGTGCATTACGTTGTGATGTTGTATGCAGTCAGGACACAAGATAGCGTGGCACCTGAAGAAGAACAGGAAGCCATGAATAATACCAGTGCTATACTCACCGCTCCGTGTTCCTACTCTACTAATGAGCTCTTCCATAAGGGACGTGCTTGTTAGTATTTTTCTTTATAAGACACACTAAAGTGTTTCCTGTAGAGTGAAAATTTTATTGTTTTATTTGTTTTTTTACATTTTACCACTTTTACACAAAGTACCGCATTTTTCCCCTATAAGATAAACCGGCCCAAAAGACGCACCTACGTTTTAGAGTATGACAATCAGAAAAAATATTTTTCATTAGACTTCAGATCAGATCAGCAATCAGACTCCCAATGTTAATAAGACCTCAGCTCAGACCCCAATATAAAGAAGACCCCCAATCAGACCTCAGATGAGACCCCATGCTTCATATCAGCCCCCAGCCATATGTGGTTAGCTCCCAGCCATATGTAATCAGCCCCCAGCCATATGTGGTTAGCTCCCAGCCATATGTAATCAGCCCCCAGCCATATGTGATCAGCCCCCAGCCATATACAATCAGCCCCCAGCCATATGTGGTTAGCTCCCAGCCATATGCAATCAGCCCCCAGCCATATGTGATCTGCCCACAGCCTCAGAGCACAAAATAAAAAAGTTATCTCTCCTGCTCTGGACTCTGCCGCTCCACTCCTCTAGTGCTCTTCTTCCTCCTGCTGTCGGCTATGCTGTGAAATGGCGCGCACAGCATGAGGTTACAGAGCACCCTCACCCTGTGCACAGCCACTGCACAGCCGACAGCCGAGGACCAGGAAGAGGTGAGTACAGAGCCTTCACCGCTTCCCTGTCCTCCGGTACTAATGAGCGCTTCCATAATGGAAAAGCACCCCATAAGACCTATCAGAGCCCCACAATTTTGCTGCTTGGGTTCCCCTCCCTCTGTCTTAAATCTCAGTTGTTGTGGTCACTATTGACAGTGGCATCAGAGGGGTTAAATGACCAGACCTCTCTGATCCTGTTCAGGTGCCACACTTCTCCCTTACATGTAAATAAGCTACAGTTACATAAAGGGTTAACCCCAATGTGCCTGGGGTATGAGCACAATGGTGTGGACTAGTGGAGCAGTGACATCAGGTCCCCCGGGTAACTCATCACTGTGCAGCCAGCTGCGTACACAATGCTGGGGATGTCGCCAGTCAGCGCAGTTGCTGCATCAATACACAAGCGGTCACAACTAAGTTCTAAAATTTAGCCAGTTTACCTGCCTCATTAACCACTTCAGCATCCTAAGATTTTGCATATTAGTTTTTTACTCCCTGCCTTCCTCAAATCAGTACTTTTTTGTTTTTGTGTTCAAATAGCCGTGTGAGGGCTTGTTTTTTTGCAGGACAAGAAGCAAACCAAATGAGGTGGAATTTTAAAAAGTGCAATTCTGCCAATGTTTTATGGGTTTTGTATTTACAGCGTTCCCTATGAGATAAAACTGACCTGTTCTCCTCATTCTCCGGGTCAGTACGATTACAGAGATACCACATTTATATAGTTTTATGGGTTTTGTATTTACAGCGTTCCCTATGAGATAAAACTGACCTGTTCCCTTCATTCTCCGGGTCAGTACGATTACAGTGATACCACATTTATATAGTTTTATGGGTTTTGTTATTACAGCGTTCCCTATGAGATAAAACTGCCCTGTTCCCTTCATTCTCCGGGTCAGTACGATTACAGTGATACCACATTTATATAGTTTTATGGGTTCTGTTTTTACAGCGTTCCCTATGAGATAAAACTGACCTGTTCTCTTCATTCTCCGGGTCAGTACAATTACAGTGATACCACATTTATATAGTTTTATGGGTTCTGTTTTTACAGTGTTCCCTATGAGATAAAACTGACCTGTTCTCTTCATTCTCCGGGTCAGTACGATTACAGTGATACCACATTTATATAGTTTTATGGGTTTGTTTTTACAGCGTTCTCTATGAGATAAAACTGACCTGTTCTCTTCATTCTCCGGGTCAGTACAATTACAGTGATACCACATTTATATAGTTTTATGGGTTCTGTTTTTACAGTGTTCCCTATGAGATAAAACTGACCTGTTCCCTTCATTCTCCGGGTCAGTACGATTACAGAGATACCACATTTATATAGTTTTATAGGTTTTGTTTTTACAGCGTTCCCTATGAGATAAAACTGACCTGTTCCCTTCATTCTCCGGGTCAGTACGATTACAGTGATACCACATTTATATAGTTTTATGGGTTTGGTTTCTACAGCGTTCCCTATTAGATAAAACGTATTCATTCCCTTCATTCTCTAGGCCAGTACAATTACCACTATTATATAGTTGTATGGGTTTTGTTTTTACAGTGTTCCCATGAGTAGAGTTGGGCGAACACCTGGAAGTTCGGGTTTGCCGGGTTCGGCCGAACTTCATAAAAAAGTTCGGGTTCGGGATCCAAACTTGACCCCGAACCCCATTGAAGTCAATGGGGACCCGAACATTAGGGCTCTAAAATGGCTCTAAAAAAAGTCCAGGAAAGGGCTAGAGGGCTGCAAAAGGCAGCAAAATGTGGGTAGGGAAATGACATAAAATAAAATAAATAAAAATTACAAATTTTAATCCTGAACTAAGAACAGGAGGTCCATATGAGCTGGGAGGTTGAGGAGGCGGTGAGCGTGGCGTTGTAGGTGGATTTGGCGGTGTAGGTGGAAGCGGCGGTGGAGGAGGTGGAGGCAGCCAACATGTTTTGTTTTTTTTTATTTAATTTGGGTATACCACAAAACATTGTGGAATATATAAAATAACACAAAGAGAAAGTGCGCGGTAGTATAACAATGGCTGGGTGAGGCAGTTATAAATGTCTATTCTGCACAAGGGAGGGACAGGTCCTGTGGGATCCATGCCTGGTTCATTTTATTGAACGTCAGCTTGTCCACGTTGGTTGTGGACAGGCGGCTGCGCCTTTCTGTGATAACCCCCCCCTGCCGTACTAAATACACGTCCAGAGAATACACTGGCTGCAGGGCGGGCCAGCACCTCCAAGGCATAAAGGGCAAACTCAGGCCATGTGGACAATTTGGAGACCCAGAAGTTGAATGGGACAGACCCATCAGTCAGTATGTGGAGGTGTGTGCACAAGTACTGTTCCACCATGTTGTTCAAATACTGCCTCCTGCTAAGGCGTTCCATATCAGCTGGTGGTGCCGGTTGTTGTGGCGTGGTGACAAAGCTTTTCCACATTTCGGCCATGCTAACCCTGCCTTCTGAGGTGTGGGCGGTGACTCAACTACGTTGGGGACTTCTTCCTCCTCCTTGTGCTTTCACTGAGCCCCCGGTGTCAGGTGTGAATGCCATCAGCAGCGCGTCTACCAGCGTTGGCTTCATCCGATCACTCTTCAGTGATGGAATTAAGGACGGCAGGTTGTCTTTGTACCGGGGATCCAGCAGGGCGGCCACCCAATAATCAGCACAAGTTAGAATGTGGGCAACTTGGCTGTCGTTGCGCAGGCACTGCAGCATGTAGTCGCTCATGTGTGCCAGGCTGCCCAGAGGCAAGAACAAGCTGTCCTCTGTGGGAGGTTTATCGTCTGTGTCCTCTATATTCCCCCAGCCACTCACAAGTGATGCCCATAAGCTGCTCTGGGTACCACCCTGCTGTGAACACGGTTCCTCCTCCTCCTCCAGAACTGTGCCCTGGATGGACAATTGTGTACCTGGCCTCTGCTGGTGCAGGAACCCACCCTCCGAGCCACCTGTGAATGACTGGCCTGATAACCGTGGAAATGATCCCTCTTCCTCCTCGTCTTCCTGCTGTGACACATCTTCCTCCATCATCGCCCGAAGCGTTTTCTCAAGGAGACATAGAAGTGGTATTGTAACGCTGAGAACGGTGTCATCGCCACTGGCCATGTTGGTGGAGTAGTTGAAACAGCGCAACAAGGCACACAGGTCTCGCATGGATGCCCAGTCACTGGTGGTGAAGTGGTGCTGTTCCGCAGTGCGACTGACGCGTGCGTGCTGCAGCTAAAACTCCACTATGGCCTGCTGCTGCTCGCACAGTCTCTCCAGCATGTGCAAGGTGGAGTTTCACCTGGTGGGCACGTCGCATATGAGGCGGTGAGCGGGAAGGCCGAAGTTCCGCTGTAGCGCAGACAGGCGAGCAGCGGCAGGATGTGAACGCCGGAAGCGCGCACAGACGGCCCTCACTTTATGCAGCAGCTCTGACATGTCGGGGTAGTTTTTCAGGAATCTCTGCACCACCAAATTCAGCGCATGCGCCAGGCAAGAGATGTGAGTCAAACCAGCCTTGGCCAAGAGCTGCTACGAGATTTCGCCCATTATCGCACACCACCAGGCCGCACTTGAGGCTCAGTGGCACCAACCACTCATCGGTCTGTTGTTCTAGGCCCGTCTAAAGCTCCTGCGCGGTGTGGGGTTTGTTCCCCAAACAGATGCGTTTCAAAACTGCATGCTGTCGTTTCCCCCTGGCTGTGCTGAAGTTGGTGGTGAAGGTGTTACGCTGAGTGGATGAGTTGGCGGTAGAGAAGGAAGAGAAGTAGGAGGAGGTGGTAGGAGGAGGTGGTAACAGGAGGCGGCAACAGGAGGCATAGAGAAATGCCCTGCGATCCTTGGTGGCAGAAGGATATGCGCCAAACTGCTATCCGCCTCAGGTCCAGCCGCCACTGCATTTACCCAGTGTGCAGTTAGGGAGCTATAGCGTCCCTGGCCGTGCTTACTGGTCCATGTATCGGCAGTTATGTGGACCTTGCCACAGATGGCGTTGCGCAGTGCATACCTTATTTTGTCCATCACTTGTTTGTGCAGGTAAGGGACGGCTCTCCTGGAAAAGTAGTGGGCTTGGAACAACATACTGTGGGACAGCCACCGCCATAAGGTTTTTAAAATTCTCTGTCTCCACCAGACGGAATGACAGCATTTTAAAGGCCAGCAATTCTGATTGGTGTCACATCCTCCATTTGTGGGGTGGCCGTTGCCACTGTCACTCAAAAGGTGGAAGAAGAGGCCGAGACTGCAGCAGAAGAGGGAGCAGGAGGAGTCTGAGACCTTTCTTGGTTTTGGAGGTGTTTACTCCACTGCAGTTCGTGCTTTGCATTTAGATGTCTGGTAATTCAGGTTGTGCAAACCACTTGGGTCTTGTCGTCAGAACACTGCCTGAAGAACTGCCACGCCAGGGAACTCCTTGGAGCTGTCTTTGGTGTGCTCGGTCCCTGGGTGCGGTGGGCAGTAACAGGCATACTGTCTAGGGGACGGGCGCTCTGCTTCTGCATCCAGCTCCCTCTTTTAATTTGCTGGTGTCTCTGTGCGACCACCGTCTCTTCCTCCGAACTGCACAGGTCACTAGCATGACCTTCATCCCATGTAGGGTCTAGGACCTCATCGTCCTCCACATCATCTTCCACCAAGTCTTCTGCACTCCTGCCTTCCTTGTCGGTTGGCACACTGCAGAAAGATGCAGCAGTTGGCACCTGTGTAGCTGGCACAGATCCACCACGTCCTCTCCCTGCAGCAGGAGCCCCACCAACACCAGCAGCACCACAACCATGGCCACGTCCCTTATTTGATGCTCTCCTCATTCTTTTCGGTAACCCAACGAAGTAACAGACAGATTTAACAAAACTTGTTCCCTGTCAGGTATGCCGTGCCCGTGTCATAAACAGAAAAGATTGATTTTGGTCACACCGCTATGTGACAGATGAATTTATTGCACTTTGTGCCCTGCCTAATATGCAGTGTGATAAAGATATAAGATATTTCTAGGTCACACCACAATATAAGAAACAAATGTATTACACCGTGTGGCCTGCCCTATAGGCCCTGGCAGCGTGTTAAAGATAAAAGATTGGTTAAGGTCACAAGTTACTTTGAAAGATATGATTGGCACAGATCCCCCAACAATCAGTAGTACGCCACCTCATTTACTGGATACATTTAGGCAAGTCAGATATGCAGTGCAGCAGGAACACCAACGCAGGCTGCAGAAATACTTTATGGGCCAAATAAATTTTTTTTTTTCAACCACAATGTCCTAGTGGAATTTACTGATTTTATTTGATTTGCAGTACAAGGCAAAAAGGTACTTTATATGAAAAAAAAAGTTTTTTTTTAACCCCAGTGAAACAGATGGATTTACTGATTATTTTTTGCTGATTTGCTGAGCAGGCAGAAAAGGCACTTAAATATTATTTTTTTCACCGAAAGTGAAACAGATGGATTTTCACAATCACAAATGTAGTGTACAGAGCAAATGTACTTTTTAGCACAAAAAAAAAAGCCCAGAATCTGATGTATTTAGAGAACTAATGAAAAGGATATATGCAGCACAGGGGTACTTTACACAACAAAATGTGAAAATATCACCCCCTAGGTCCCTAAAATCACAAACGGAGTAACAGTATTATTTTTTCCTTCCCCTGGCAGCTATTAAGTGTAGGTGCACTTAAGAAATGGGTAAATTTTGCCAAACGAAGTAAAAAGACTGGTTTCTATTACTGTCCCTGGCACATATGCAGCTGCAAGTGGACGTCACTTGCACAAAATGGCCGCCAACACCAACCACTCACAGAAATATAAAAGTCTTTGTCACTGGCCTCATAAAAAAAAACTGCCATTGCACCCACAAGAACAAAAAGGTTGTAGATCGCTGATTGAACACAATTCTGATATCAGATATTATTCAGCAAAGCTTGTTTCCTATTCTCTCACCAGCAGCAACCTGTCCCTACACTAACAACAGCAGAGTGACATGCTGCGCTACGTGACTCCAGCTTATATAGAGGTTGGGTCACATGCTGCACCTAGCCAATCACAGACATGCCATTACATGCAATTACGAAAATGTTCGGTGCCAAAAATCCTTAAATTCGGTACGAACCCGAACTTTACAGTTTGGGTTTGCTCAACGCTACCCATTAAAAAATGGCCTATTCTCTTCATTCACCGGGTCAGTACAATTACAGTGATACCACATTTATATAGTTTATGGGTTTTGTTATTACAGCGTTCCCTATGAGATAAAACTGACCTGTTCTCCTCATTCTCCGGGTCAGTACAATTACAGTGATACCACATTTATATAGTTTTATGGGTTTGTTTTTACAACGTTCCCTATAAGATAAAACTGACCTGTTTTCCTCATTCTCCGGGTCAGTACGATTACAGTGATACCACATTTATATAGTTTTATGGGTTTGTTTTTACAGCGTTCCCTATGAGATAAAACTGACCTGTTCTCTTCATTCTCCGGGTCAGTACGATTACAGTGATACCACATTTATATAGTTTATGGGGTTTGTTATTACAGCGTTCCCTATGAGATAAAACTGACCTGTTCCCTTCATTCTCCGGGTCAGTACGATTACAGTGATACCACATTTATATAGTTTTATGGGTTTGTTTTTACAGCGTTCCCTATGAGATAAAACTGACTTGTTCTCCCCATTCTCCGGGTCAGTACGATTACAGTGATACCACATTTATATAGTTTTATGGGTTTTGTTTTTACAGCGTTCCCTATAAGATAAAACTGACCTGTTCTCTTCATTCTCCGGGTCAGTACGATTACAGTGATACCACATTTATATAGTTTTATGGGTTTTGTTTTTACAGTGTTCCCTATGAGATAAAAACTGACCTGTTCTCTTCATTCTCCGGGTCAGTACGATTACAGTGATACCACATTTATATAGTTTTATGGGTTTTGTATTTACAGTGTTCCCTATGAGATAAAACTGATCTGTTCTCTTCATTCTCCGGGTCAGTACGATTACAGTGATACCACATTTATATAGTTTTATGGGGTTTGCATTTACAGCGTTCCCTATGAGATAAAACTGACTTGTTCTCCCCATTCTCCGGTCAGTACGATTACAGCGATACCACATTTATATAGTTTTATGGGTTTGTTTTTACAGCGTTCCCTATGAGATAAAACTGACCTGTTCCCTTCATTCTCCGGGTCAGTACGATTACAGTGATACCACATTTATATAGTTTTATGGGTTTGTTTTTACAGCGTTCCCTATGAGATAAAACTGACTTGTTCTCCCCATTCTCTGGGTCAGCACGATTACAGTGATACCACATTTATATAGTTTTATGGGTTTTGTTTTTACAGCGTTCCCTATGAGATAAAACTGGCCTGTTCTCTTCATTCTCCGGGTCAGTACGATTACAGTGATACCACATTTATATAGTTTTATGGGTTTTGTATTTACAGCGTTCCCTATGAGATAAAACTGACCTGTTCCCTTCATTCTCCAGTTCAGTATGATTACAGACATACCACATTTATATAGTTTTATGGGTTTTGTTTTTACAGCGTTCCCTATGAGATAAAACTGACCTGTTCCCTTCATTCTCCGGGTCAGTACGATTACAGTGATACCACATTTATATAGTTTTATGGGTTTTGTTTTTACAGCGTTCCCTATGAGATAAAACTGACCTGTTCCCTTCATTCTCCAGTTCAGTATGATTACAGACATACCACATTTATATAGTTTTCTTGTGTCTTAACTCTTTCAGCCTCCATGACGTACATGTGGCTGAGGGCTTGCATGTAGCATGCTGCTGCGCTGAGCACACTCCATACGCAGCGGGTGCTGGCTGTATAATACAGCAGACACCCCTCCGCAATGACCAGGATCAGCGATGCCAAAACCAGTCAGTTAACCACTCAGATGCCGCATTAACAGCTATCTTGGCATCTGTGAGTTTAGGCAGACAAAAGCGTCTCCCTCTGCCTTCCAATTGGAGCTCCCGCAGTGAATTTACGGAGGTGCGATCAGTCACCATGACAGCCTGGGGCCTGCTGAAGCTTCCCAGGGCTGTCATAGTAACCTCCCTGCTAAGCACGAGGCATAATTCAACAAGTAGAGCGGCAGAAACCTATTCACCATAACAGATCTCTATTAGGTTGAATGGGACAAGGGATCAAAAGATACAAACACCCCACAAATGACACCATTTTGGAAAGAAGACACCCCAAGGTATTCGCTGAGGAGCATAGTGAGTCCATGAAAAATTGAACTTTTTGTCACAAGTTAGCGGAAAGGGAGACTTTGTGAGAAAAAACAATAAAAAATCAATTTCCGCTAACTTGTCCAAAAAAAAAAAATCTTCTATGAACTCGCCATGCCCCTCACGGAATACCTTGGGGTGTCTTCTTTCTAAAATGGGGTCACATGTGGGGTATTTATACTCACCTGGCATTTTAGGGGCCCTAAAGCGTGAGAAGAAAAATGCGTAAAAATGCCCTGTGAAATCCTAAAGGTACTCCGTAATTTGGGCCCCTTTGCGCACCCAGGCTGCAACAAAGTGTCACTCATGTGGTATCGCCGTACTCAGGAGAAGTAGGGCAATGTGTTTTAGGGTGTATTTTACATATACCCATGCTGGGTGTAGAAATATCTCTGTAAATGACAACTTTTAAAATTTTTATACAAAGTTGTCAGTTTACAGAGATTTTTCTCTCACCCAGCATGGGTATATGTAAAAATACACCCAAAACACATTGCCCTACTTCTCTGAGTACGGCGATACCACATGAGTGTCACTTTGCAGACTAGATGCGCAAAGGGGCCCAAATTCCAACGAGTACCTTTAGGTTTTACATGGCGGCTCACAATTTAGCCCCGCCCAAAATGCCAGAACAGTAAACACACCCCACAAATGACCCCATTTCGGAAGGTAGACACCCCGAGGTATTCACTGAGGGGCATAGTGAGTCCGTGGGAGATTTTTTATTTTTTTGCCAGAAGTTAGCAGAAATGGAAACTTTATTATTTCTTTTTTTCCCTCAGAAAGTGTCATTTTCCACTAACTTGTGAAAAAAAATGAAATGATTCATGAACTCACCATGCCCCTCCGCGAATACTTTGGGGTGTCTTCTTTCTAAAATGGTGTGATTTGGGGGGTATTTATACTTTCCTGACATTCTAGCCCCTGAAGAAACATGACAGGTGCTCAGAAAGTCAGAGCTGCTTCAAAATGCCGAAATTCACTTTTTTGCACCATAGTTTGTAAACGCTATAACTTTTACCCAAACCAATAAATATACACTTATTAGATTTTTTTTTTATCAAAGACATGTAGAACAATAAATTGTGCGAAAAATCTATGTAGAAATTTAGTATTTTTTTGAAAATTTTACAACAGAAAGTGAAAAATGTCATTTTTTTGCAAAAATTTCGGTCATTTTTGATTAATAGCAAAAAAAGTAAAAATGTCAGCAGCAATGAAATAGCACCAAATGAAAGCTCTATTAGTGAGAAGAAAAGGAGGTAAAATTCATTTGGGTGGTAAGTTGTATGACGGAGCAATAAACGGTGAAAGTAGCGTAGTGCAGACTTGTAAAAAGTGGCCTGGTCATTAAGGGGGTTTAAGCTAGGGGGGCTGAAGGGGTTAAGGGGGTTTAAGCTAGGGGGCTGAAGGGGTTAAGGGGGTTTAAGCTAGGGGGCTGAGGCGGTTAAAAAAAAAGTAAAAAAAAAAAATACAAATTTGTTGTTGCTGTAATTGTATTGAGCAGCAGAATACGGACATCGTGTCATTTTTAGTTAACAGTGAACGCTGTAATGTCAAAGCACAAAAAACCTTTGGATTTTTTTTTTCCCGTTTTCCAATACAGGACGTGGCAAATTAAATGTTGCTGTTAAAAAATGCATCTTGTCCCGAAAAAAACCCCTCATATAGCTGTGCGAATGGAAAATCTAAAAAGCTATGGCTATTGAAATGTGGGGAGGAAAAATGAAAATGGGCCCGGTACTTGAGGTTTATACTGAAAAATGAAAAAACTGTGAGAAAAAATGTTTGTTTTCATCACCGTATTCTGACCCCCATAACTTTTTTATACTTTTGTCTACTGAGCTTTGTTGGGCTCTTTCTTGTTTTTACTGATAACATTTTAGATTTTGTATAACCTTTCGATCACTTTTTATTCAATTTTTTTTATTGGAGGTGAAACGGCATAAAAATGGCGAGTCGGCCATTTTAATGTTTTTTATTACAGTGTTCACCATAAAGAATAAATCTGTTTCTATTTTAATACTCCAGGTGTATTGGGACGTGGCCATGCCTATGACCATAGGTGTAGCTATAGGGGGTGCAGAGGTAGCAGTCGCTATCGGGCCCAGGAGCCTGAGGGGGCCCAAAGACCCTTGTGCCGCATAAGAAGACACACAAAGCACTGAGGGAAGGGGGGCCCAAGCGGAACTCCTGCTCCAGGGCCCATGAGCCGTTAGCTACGCCCCTGCCTATGACACATGTTTGTATTGTTTCTATCTATTTTAACTATGTGGAATTCAATTATGGGTTGATTTGAATTTTTATATTTTTAAAAACCTATTTTTTTTTAATCACCCTAGGTTGCTATAACAAGCAATCATTAGATTGCTTCTGGATTACCATCGCAATGCATTGCAGAGTTGCTATGTTCTTATGGAGCCACCTGCAGGACCCCACAGGAACTACAGCTATAACAGCTATGGTTTCTTCAGAGAGACCAGGGCTTTTATATAGAAGCAACAGGGAAAGCCACTTCAGAAGCTCACAACTGACCGCGGCATCTAAGGAGTTCAAGTCTGATCAGCATTAAAAACAGCAGAAACCCAGTGGCTATGCTGTCTGCTGTGCTCGAAAGCGCCATTTTTATAGACTGGACTTCCAACATTCATGTACATTGGAGGCCTGGAAAGGGTTAAACACTTGTGTTCTGCTGAGCAGAAATAGTTTATGTGATGTAATTAAAGGGGTTCTCCTGGATTTACATATTGATATGAGATTGGCGGGACTACAGCTCAGCCCCATTCCCCCCTGCCCCTAGGCTATGTGAGCGCTCACGGTGTGTCACGGCCTCTGGTTACAGCTGATCAATGGAGGTGCTCCCGCCGTCCTGATATTGATGACCTATCCAGAAGACAGGCCATCAGGTGTATCTTGTGATTGAGCCTTCTATATAGACTGGATCTGGAGGTGCGGATGGTTTATACAAGGTGGCCCATAAAAAAGTATCCCTCCTCCAACGACAGTATGACAAGATGAAGGAGCAAGTCGGAAAACATGCTGAAAGTGGTCCTCGTTCAGGTCTCTGCATCTTTGGGCAGGTCGGATTCTATCGGCTAATAGTGCTTCAGCAGTGATGCTGCTCGCAGCTCCTCAGCAGTGATGCTGCTCGCAGCTCTTCAGGAGTAAATCAGCTTGCAGCTCCTCAGCAGTGATGCTGCTCGCAGCTCTTCAGCAGTAATACTGCTCGCAGCTCCTCAGCAGTGATGCTGCTCGCAGCTCTTCAGCAGTAATACTGCTCGCAGCTCTTCAGCAGTGATGCTGCTCGCAGCTCTTCAGGAGTAAATCAGCTTGCAGCTCCTCAGCAGTGATGCTGCTCGCAGCTCTTCAGCAGTAAATCAGCTTGCAGCTCCTCAGCAGTGATGCTGCTCGCAGCTCTTCAGCAGTGATACTGCTCGCAGCTCTTCAGCAGTGATACTGCTCGCAGCTCTTCAGCAGTAATACTGCTCGCAGCTCTTCAGCAGTAATACTGCTCGCAGCTCTTCAGGAGTAAATCAGCTTGCAGCTCCTCAGCAGTGATGCTGCTCGCAGCTCTTCAGCAGTAAATCAGCTCGCAGCTCCTCAGCAGTGATGCTGCTCGCAGCTCTTCAGCAGTAATACTGCTCGCAGCTCTTCAGCAGTGATGCTGCTCGCAGCTCTTCAGCAGTAATACTGCTCGCAGCTCCTCAGCAGTGATGCTGCTCGCAGCTCTTCAGCAGTAATACTGCTCGCAGCTCTTCAGCAGTAATACTGCTCGCAGCTCTTCAGCAGTAATACTGCTCGCAGCTCTTCAGCAGTGATGCTGCTCCGGCTCTTCAGCAGCGATGCTGCTCGCAGCTCTTCAGCAGCGATGCTGCTCACAACTCTTCAGCAGTGATGCTGCTCGCAGCTCTTCAGGAGTAAATCAGCTTGCAGCTCCTCAGCAGTGATGCTGCTCGCAGCTCTTCAGCAGTAATACTGCTCACAGCTCTTCAGCAGTAATACTGCTCGCAGCTCTTCAGCAGTAATACTGCTCGCAGCTCTTCAGCAGTAATACTGCTCGCAGCTCTTCAGCAGTGATACTGCTCGCAGCTCTTCAGCAGTAATACTGCTCGCAGCTCTTCAGCAGTAATACTGCTCACAGCTCTTCAGCAGTAATACTGCTCGCAGCTCTTCAGCAGTGATACTGCTCGCAGCTCTTCAGCAGTGATGCTGCTCCCGGCTCTTCAGCAGCGATGCTGCTCGCAGCTCTTCAGCAGCGATGCTGCTCACAACTCTTCAGCAGTGATGCTGCTCGCAGCTCTTCAGGAGTAAATCAGCTTGCAGCTCCTCAGCAGTGATGCTGCTCGCAGCTCTTCAGCAGTAATACTGCTCACAGCTCTTCAGCAGTAATACTGCTCGCAGCTCTTCAGCAGTGATACTGCTCGCAGCTCTTCAGCAGTAATACTGCTCGCAGCTCTTCAGCAGTAATACTGCTCGCAGCTCTTCAGCAGTGATACTGCTCGCAGCTCTTCAGCAGTAATACTGCTCGCAGCTCTTCAGCAGTGATACTGCTCGCAGCTCTTCAGCAGTAATACTGCTCGCAGCTCTTCAGCAGTGATACTGCTCGCAGCTCTTCAGCAGTGATGCTGCTCCCGGCTCTTCAGCAGTGATACTGCTCGCAGCTCTTCAGCAGTGATGCTGCTCCCGGCTCTTCAGCAGCGATGCTGCTCGCAGCTCTTCAGGAGTAAATCAGCTTGCAGCTCCTCAGCAGTGATGCTGCTCGCAGCTCCTCAGCAGTGATGCTGCTCGCAGCTCTTCAGCAGTAATACTGCTCGCAGCTCTTCAGCAGTGATACTGCTCGCAGCTCTTCAGCAGTGATGCTGCTCCCGGCTCTTCAGCAGCGATGCTGCTCGCAGCTCTTCAGCAGCGATGCTGCTCACAACTCTTCAGCAGCGATGCTGCTCGCAGCTCTTCAGGAGTAAATCAGCTTGCAGCTCCTCAGCAGTGATGCTGCTCGCAGCTCCTCAGCAGTGATGCTGCTCGCAGCTCTTCAGCAGTAATACTGCTCGCAGCTCTTCAGCAGTAATACTGCTCGCAGCTCTTCAGCAGTAATACTGCTCGCAGCTCTTCAGCAGTAATACTGCTCGCAGCTCTTCAGGAGTAAATCAGCTTGCAGCTCCTCAGCAGTGATGCTGCTCCCAGCTCCCAGAAGCGATTCGGCTTGCAGCTCTTCAGCAGTGATACTGCAGATGGTGTTTGTGATGTTCTCCTTGAGTTCATCCAGGATGTGGATTGTTAGGGGACAATTTCTGTTTTAACCCCTTAAGGACACAGGGTTTTTTCATTTTTGCGTTTTCGTTTTGCGCTCCATGCCTTCCAAGAGCCATACATTTTTTATTTTTCCGTTCACATGGCCATATGAGGGCTTATTTTTTGCGGGACAAGTTGTACTTTCCAACGCCATCATTTAATAATGCATACGGTGTAGTGGGAAGCGGGAAAAAAATTCCAAATGGGGTGAAATTGCAAAAAAAAAGCAATTTCACCACAGTTTTACGGGTTTCTAAATTATGACGTTTGATTTGCGATAAAACTGACCATTTAGTTTTATTCTACAGGTCAGTACGAATCCGGCGATACCCAATATGTATAGCTTTTCTTGCGTTTTGATAGTGAAAACAAAAATTTTTTTTTGTCGCCATGTTTTGACCGCTATAACGTATTTGTAAATAAGTGTATGGCGTTCTATGGGGGCTTATTTTTTGCGGGGCGATCTTAACTTTTAGTTGATACCATTATGGGGTGTGTAGGACTTTTTGATCGCTTTTTATTAAATTTTTTGAGGAAATGAAGCGTCCAAAAGCGGCAAATCGGCCATTTGGGCGCTTTTCCGTTTTCTGTTTACCGTATGGGAAATATATTTTTATACTATGGGCGTTTTCACACATTGCGACACCCATGATGTGTATTTTTTTTATTTTTTTAATTATTTTATTTTAATTTTGGGGAAAGGGGGGTGATTTAAATCTTTTTTTTAAAGTTTTTTTTTATTTATTTATTTTTTTTTTTTTTTACACTTTTCTATAGATCCCATAGGGACCTATATAAATCAGTTACCTGATTGCTTCTATCATGAACTCCAATACACTTGTATTGGAGTTTATGAGGATTTTACTACTTTCCTATGAAGCCCTATTGCTAACAAGGGCTCCATAGGAAATAGTAAGTGATAGCCTCAAGCTGAATGAAAGGCTTGAGGCTATCCCTTACAGCGCTCCGATTCTCCCGATCACCACTAGGGGGAGCCGGAGCGCTGCCGAAAGTTTTACTTTCGGTTTAGGCAGCGCAGATGCCGTGATCAGGATTGATCACGGCATCTGCGGGGTTAAATGATCGCGATCGGCAGCGCTGCCGACCGCGATCATCAGCTGCGGGGGTCAGCTACAGGAATCAGCCGGACCCCCGCAGCGATGGTGCCCGCAGCAAGCAGGAGCGGGCGCCATCTTCAGGGACTGGACACATGACGTACCCATATGTCATGTGTCCTTAAGGAGTTAAATTTCACCACAGATAAATATCTCACGTGGACAAGTCGGGGGAACGTGGTGGTCATAAGCCCTCGCTCACAGATTGCTCCTTCGTAAACAGTTCATAACCCTTTGAGATATTGGAGGGGGGCTACTTTTTCTGGGCCACCCTGTATATTCATATAGCCCCCTTGGCTGTATACAGGCGCTGACCTGTTCCTTGGCCCGAGACCATATGCCTTGTGGAGTTATTAAACAGAGAACCTGCTCTCTGCCTCCATATTGCTGTATACAGTCAGCTGGCGGTCTTTCGCTGACTGAAACATGTTCTGACTGATATATCTGAGGGAGAAAAGGATGTTCAAGTGGAAACTGAAACTCAGAGAAAAAAACTTAAAGAGACTTTGCGAAGCAATTACTTCGGCTCATTGGAGCCAATACATTCTAATACTGTACGGAGCTCCTCCCTAATGATGATGATAAAATGATAATCAAATAAAAAATCTTGGATGCGGACAAGAGCCACTTATCCAACATTAGCGCCCAGAAGAGGGCCATACAATCTTTGAAAAACAATAAGGAGACAAACCAAATCTGGAAAATCTAAGGAGGGTTTCTGAGAGACTACATCCAATACTACAAAAAGATGATCATTTGAAATCCATATTTCTGGACCCCCCACTCATGTGCTACAGACAGTACCCTAATCTCAAAAACAATTATTTCTCATTTCTTGAAAGAATTTACTCAAAAAGAATTATTAGAAGAAATGCCATCAGGAGTGAGAGGCAAAGGGGTAAACTCCCCTATCTTCACAGTCCCCATACCCGGAGGTGTCTAATAACAAATTTAACTTACCGGAAAAAAAAAATTGTGAAGAAAAAATTCAAGATGGAATACACACAGTCAGTCATAAACATGGTACAATGAAATGATTACCCTGCCACTATAGATCTCAGAGACCCATACTGTATCTTTACATTCCAATTCTTCAAAGACACAGGAAATTTCTTGAAATGACTGTGCTTGCTAGAAGGTCAGGTACAACATCTTCAGTTTACCTGTCTGCCATTTGGGATACCTTCAGCCCATCTCTTCTTCACCAAAGTGGCAATTGTGCTATCTGCAGCCCTAAGATTACCAGAAATATTTGTAACGCCATACATCCAAGAATAGCTGATCGGAATTCCATCCTTTGAAATTCTACAGACTCATCGTCAGGTTTTCCATCACTCATTCCTCGCTCTGTTGATTTTGGGATACCGGGGTAGGACCCGGTGACACCATCTTATCAGCATTAGACTGTTATTACCTCACAGACACCATCATATCAGAATGATACCTATAAGTGAAGGGGCTATTGATCAAGGTGGGGGTCCATATATGGTCAAAACAGAACCCTTTCACAAAAAACATCCAAACTGAAGCTGTTCGTTCAGGCCGTGGGGGTGAGTGGTATTAAGTTTGAAAATCCACCAACATTCCCTTTGGAGGATTAGTTTATCCTAGTCACCCCCCCGCTGGGATTTCTTAATGCGCTCAATGCCCATTAATGTAACTGCCGAGGTCTGGCCGTCATGGGCAGTCTGGACGTGTCTCGCCACAGGAGTGTCACTGTCATTGCGAATATCTCCAATGTGTTCATCCATACGTTTGCGCAGTTCCCTGCGGGTTTTACCGACATAACGCAAGCCAAAATCACAGGTGAGGAGATAAATAACACCTGTGGTGCGGCAGTTAATGAAATCGTGTATGTGGTAAGTAAGGTTCCTGAGATTAGTGCCTCTCCTAAAAGACGTAACTGTTCTGAACAGGGTTCAAAGCCAGGCCGATGACGGGAGGAGTCAGTTCCATGAACGGGGTTACCCTGATAAAACATTGAGAAGGGCCTACCAGAGGGCACAGGGCGAGACAAGTACCACACTTTTACACCCAACTTCAGGTCCAAGAAAGGACTATCACCGAAAAAAATAACCCTTAGGCAGTGTGTGTGAATCAACTATCACTGAAAAAAACACCTCGAATTAGGTGGTTTTTCAGTGATAGTCCAAGAAAGGACTCCCAGAAAAGCGGCCATTAAAATTAGGGAGATTCTGGGCCGCAACTGGGAGACCCTACTGATGGACCCCGATTTGGCTGAAGTCCTTAGTCCCCATCCTGCGGTGACGTTTAGGAGAGGCACTAATCTCAGGGACCGGCTTGTATATAGCCATTACAGTCCACCGGAGAGACAACGAACGTGGCTAAGCAGACCGGCGCCAGGCTGCTATTAGTGTAGTCATTGCCGTTTTGTAATTGTCAGGGCATCTGCCGGCCGCCTGCGGGAGCCTCCTTGCAGTACGCCGCACCACGTGACGCTCAGACAGTCACGTGGGCAGTGGCTCCCCCTCCACACGCATCTGCAGGCCGGCATATTTAATCCCCTTCAGTATAAATGGCGTCAGCGCGCCATGTCGCCCTGCCAGACGTCCATCGGTTGGCAGGGGTTTCTCTGTTCCCTGCCATGTCTCCTGGATGAAGGCCATACGCTCTCTGGGTGGACTGTGTGTAGATATACCCTCCTCTGAATGTAAATTGGTTACGTCCTTGTAAGACTGGGAATAAGGCCATACGCCTCACGCTTGTCTGAGCCACATATCTTTCCCCATCCTGCTATACCTTAGTTCCCTTAGCAGTAGGGGGTTAGCCCAACTTGGAGCCCTGTGCCCCCTGATGATTTGTGGGGCCCTTAGTTGTATAAGTACTGACCCATGGATATATTCAGCCAATGAAACACGTAGGGACACGTGGATATCTCACGACCACTATTACTTTTTATGTTCCTCACACTACCTGATCGGGTGTCCGATTTTTGTCCTTTAGATACATTACCCCATAGGGCCATTTAGGAACCCTAAATCAGGGCAAGGTTCCGGTTTGGCCACCCCTTGCGGGCACGGACCCCGTGTTAGGAGGTATTCAGGGTTTAATAGGGACAGCCTATCTCCCTGAGGCCCTACCTGTTTTATTATTAATATGACCTATGACCCACGTACCACTACATCTTCAATCAGGACATCTGACCCTCAGAGTGTGTGCCTGATCTGACTGCCTCTTTTAGTGACACCCCCGCAGCTGCCGTATAAATTGGTAAGATCCTTCCTGTTTGGTGCCTAATTGGGCATCTCTTCAGGCCTGTCACTGATGTACTGGACTCTTACGGTGTGTCTTCCCTACAGGCACGGCTTAACCTAAGCAGCTTTAAGCACACGGGTGTGCTCGTACATACACTCTGTTACCCGTGGAGCGTTCGGTCAGACCCAGTATCGGCCTACAAGGGTTCATGCTGAGGATCTGTTTGAGTACTAATTTAACCTGACTGCACAGATCACGCTGTTTATGGTTTTTTATTTGTCTGTCTACTTTGTTTGTAAGCGGTATTCTTTCTCTGATTTGGGGATTTTTTTACTTGGTATTATTAAAAGTTAAGTCTTACTACGTTACTGCCCCCTTTTCTATTGTGATTCACGTTTTTGAGCAGTACTATGTATAAATATATCAGGGGTCAGTACAGAGATCACTCCCATCATCTATTTATCCCCAGGACTGTGACGAGGGGACATCCTCTGCGTCTGGAGGAAAGAAGGTTTCTACACAAACATAGAAGAGGATTCTTCACTGTAAGAGTAGTAAGACTATGGACTCTTTACGGTAAGAGCAGTGAGACTATGGACTCTATACTGTAAGAGCAGTGAGACTATGGACTCTTTACGGTAAGAGCAGTGAGACTATGGACTCCATACTGTAAGAGCAGTGAGACTATGGACTCCGTACTGTAAGAGCAGTGAGACTATGGACTCTGTACTGTAAGAGCAGTGAGACTTTGGACTCTTTACTGTAAGAGCAGTGAGACTATGGACTCTTTACTATAAGAGCAGTGAGACTATGGACTCTTTACGGTAAGAGCAGTGAGACTATGGACTCTTTACTGTAAGAGCAGTGAGACTATGGACTCTTTACTGTAAGAGCAGTGAGACTATGGACTCTTTACGGTAAGAGCAGTGAGACTATGGACTCCATACTGTAAGAGCAGTGAGACTATGGACTCCGTACTGTAAGAGCAGTGAGACTATGGACTCTGTACTGTAAGAGCAGTGAGACTTTGGACTCTTTACTGTAAGAGCAGTGAGACTATGGACTCTGTACTGTAAGAGCACTGAGACTATGGACTCTTTACTGTAAGAGCAGTGAGACTATGGACTCTTTACTGTAAGAGCAGTCAGACTATGGACTCTTTACTGTAAGAGCAGTGAGACTATGGACTCCGTACTGTAAGAGCAGTGAGATTATGGACTTTATACTGTAAGAGCAGTGAGACTATGGACTCTACTGTAAGAGCGGTGAGACTATGGGACTCTATACTGTAAGAGCAGTGAGACTATGGACTATTTACTGTAAGAGCAGTGAGACTATGGACTCTTTACTGTAAGAGCAGTGAGACTATGGACTCTTTACTGTAAGAGCAGTGAGACTATGGACTCTATACTGTAAGAGCAGTGAGACTATGGACTCTTTACTGTAAGAGCAGTGAGACTATGGACTCTTTACTGTAAGAGCAGTGAGACTATGGACTCTTTACTGTAAGAGCAGTGAGACTATGGACTCTTTACTGTAAGAGCAGTGAGACTATGGACTCTTTACTGTAAGAGCAGTGAGACTATGGACTCTTTACTGTAAGAGCAGTGAGACTATGGACTCTATACTGTAAGAGCAGTGAGACTATGGACTCTATACTGTAAGAGCAGTGAGACTATGGACTCTATACTGTAAAAGCAGTGAGACTGTGGACTTTTTACTGTAAAAGCAGTGAGACAGTGGACTCTTTACTGTAAGAGCAGTGAGACTATGGACTCTTTACTGTAAGAGCCGTGAGACTATGGACTCTTTACTGTAAAAGCAGTGAGACTGTGGACTCTTTACGGTAAGAGCAGTGAGACTATGGACTCTATACTGTAAAAGCAGTGAGACTGTGGACTCTTTACTGTAAAAGCAGTGAGACTATGGACTCCTTACTGTAAGAGCAGTGAGACTATGGACTCTATACTGTAAAAGCAGTGAGACTGTGGACTCTTTACTGTAAAAGCAGTGAGACAGTGGACTCTTTACTGTAAGAGCAGTTAGACTATGGACTCTTTACTGTAAGAGCAGGGAGACTATGGACTCCTTACTGTAAGAGCAGGGAGACTATGGACTCCTTACTGTAAGAGCAGTGAGACTATGGACTCTTTACTCTAAGAGCAGTGAGACTATGGACTCTTTACTGTAAAAGCAGTGAGACTGTGGACTCTTTACGGTAAGAGCAGTGAGACTATGGAACTTTCTGCCTGAGGAGGTGGTGATGTCCAATAAAGGATATCAAGAGGGGCCTGGATGTATTTCTGGAGTATAATAATACTACAGGTTATAGCTACTAGAGAGGGGTCGTTGATCCAGGGAGTTATTCTGATGCCTGATTGGAAAGGAATTTTTTATTCCCCTTAAGTGGGGAAAATTGGCTTCTACCTCACAGTTTGTTTTTTTTTGCCTTCCTCTGGATCAACTTGTAGGATGACAGGCCGAACTGGATGGACAAATGCAGGGGCCCCCCAGAGCGTATAGCTTGGGGGACATGATCAATTTTCTAATCAGGTGGTTTTAATGTTTTGGCTGGTGGTGTTGGTTTGTGGTGCCTGTTCTCTTCCCCCCCCCCCCTTTTTCTATGTTTTAGGTGTTACCTGGTTTAGGCCGGTTTCAGCTGGTTCCTGTCATCTGTGGGACTTTGACAGCTGTCAGAAGATCAGATGCCCATTGGTCAGCTGTCCAGCGGCGGGAGAATTTAAATCAGCTCATTGACAGAGTGCGTCCCTTTGAAGGGAAACCTTTGAAGATATAAAAGAAGATGGATCGGTATTAGGAGTTGCAGTTTGAAGAAGACCTGGACCTGCGCTGAGATGGCAGACCTTCTGCGCCAGTTGATGCAAAGAGCTGAAGCTGCCGGCGGAGAAGAGTGGCTGCGGCGCTGCCTCGCCTAGCCTGAACAAGCGACGCCGGCACCGGAGGAAGAGGAGCGGCGCTGCGATGTGGACGAAGTTCCGGAGGTGGCGCAGGAGAGGGAGAGACTAGCGGAGGCGGAGTTCCCAGCGCTACCTTCAAAAAGAGCTAGGCGGTCTAAGCGCAAGGGTTCTCCGGTTTCGGGAGTTGGCTCCAGCTGCGGAAGAAGTGGGTGTTCCTTGTGGGACCTGGTTCTGGATTAATTGTGGCTAGTATACGGAATTCCCTGGCGCACAGAACATGGGCTGCTTATGCCTCAGCTTGGAACAGCTGGTTGAGTTTTGTTGGATCATAGTGAGGAGTTTGATTTACAGAGCATTGGGCTTAGATTTGTATCTTCTCTTTTGGTTAAGAATGTTTCTCTGTCCCATTTTTCAAAGTTGTTAGCTGGAGTTTCCTTTTTTCAGAAACTGTGTGGCCAGGCTCCTTTGTCTTTAATGTGTACCATTAAGCAGGTGTTAAAGGGTTACGGAAGACTAAATTTAGGAATGATATATGGCGACCTATTTCTTTTGATATGCTGCAAAGGTTAATAAATGTGCTGCCAGGGGTAGCTAGGGATCAATTTGAAATGGCGTTGTTCAGAACAGCATTTATTTTAGCTTTCTTTGGTGCATTCAGGATAGGAGAATTGGTGGCTGTCAGAAAATCTGTGGGGAATGGGTTATTGTTTTCAGATGTATCTGAGGACAGGATATCAATTAAAATTAGATGTTCGAAGACTGACCAGTTGGGAAGAGGGCGCATGATATCATTGAACAGTTGGTCTAATTCGCGTTTATGTCAAAGCTTGGCTGCAGATTAGACCAGCAGTTCACGGTTCCTTTTTATTACATAATGATTTGAGTCCCTTAACTAGATTCCAGTTTAATTCTGTTCTTAAGAAGTGTCTGTGCGCATTGGAGATGGAGCACTTGAAAATATCATCCCATTCATTTTGTATCGAGGCAGCGGGCTTGGCATTGGAAGAGGCCATTATAAAAAGATTGGGTCGCTGGAATTCTAACCGTTTAAAAGTTTACATAATGCCGGATTTATTGTAGCTTATCGTTTCCTTATATTTTTCAGATGTCCAATTTATAGTTTGGGTGGTTGGGCATTCCCATGTGTATTGGGCCCAGAAGAGAGCCAGTAAGAGGAATTATTCTGAAAATTTATCGTTTTAATTTAATGAGTTTAAAATATTCTGGTGGGGAGTCAGAGGTCTGCACTGGAATGATTTATTACCTTTACTACAAAAACTTATGGCAAGATGGCCTCTGCCTCATTTGGTGATCATTCACTTGGGCGGGAACGACATAGGCAAAGTTAGAACATTGGAATTGTTGTAGAGAATGAAGCACGATTTAGCTTTAATAAAAAGTTTTTTGCCAGATTCTGTGCTGACCTTCTCCGAAATCGTCCAAAGATTTGCTTGGTCGTCTGTTGAGGGCCGGCCTTTTGAAAGAATAAGAAAAAGAATAACTAGGGCGATGTTCAAATTTTTGCCTATCATGGGTGGGCTTAGTTACAGGCACAGTGATCTAGGTCAGACAATGTACATCTGTCTGACGTGGGTCTGGACATTTTCTATTTAGGCTCCATTCATACGTCTGTGGTGTTTTGCGGATCCGCAAAAAACCGGCCGGCACCCCCCATAGAAATGCCTAATCTGCAGCTGTGGACAAGAATTGGACATGTGTCTCTTTTGTTTTGCGGAGCCGCGGCCTGGAAGTTTGGGGTCGAAGAATTGCGGAACGGATGCGGACCCATTTTCAGAAGTGTGAAACGGGCTTTAGATTTGCATAATGCATTGGAGAAATGCCTGTGTTGCTTTTTTTGGGGGGGGGGGCCTCGGCTTGTTGAGCCTCGGCCATGTGGAAAAAAGTCACCCAGCTAACGCTGGGCGGACTTGGCGGTCATTGGTTTTATTATTGGTTTAATATTTCCTGGTCTTGATTCATAGTTTATTTATTAAGTATTTATTGGTTCATTAAACAGGGTAACCACATACTGAAGCAACACGGCCTAGTTTTTCCAAATATCAATTGGTGTGGTCTCTTCTTTATTTAGTTAAAATATTGCTGTTGGGTTTATGTGATCTATGTCCTCCATGTTACTGATTTATTACCTCACAGACACCATCTTATCAGCATTATACTGTGTTATCAGCATTATACTGCGTTATTACCTCACAGACGCCATCTTATAAGCATTATACTGTGTTATTACCTCACAGACACCATCTTATCAGCATTATACTGTGTTATTACCTCACAGACACCATCTTATCAGCATTATACTGCGTTATTACCTCACAGACACCATCTTATCAGCATTATACTGTGTTATCACCATTATACTGTGTTATTACCTCACAGACACTATCTTATCAGCATTATACTGTGTTATTACCTCACAGACACCATCTTATCAGCATTATAATGTATCAGCATTATACTGTGTTATTACCTCACAGACACCATCTTATCAGCATTATACTGTGTTATTACCTCACAGACACCATCTTATCAGCATTATACTGTGTTATTACCTCACAGACACCATCTTATCAGCATTATACTGTGTTATTACCTCACAGACACCATCTTATCAGCATTATACTGTGTTATTACCTCACAGACACCATCTTATCAGCATTATACTGTGTTATTACCTCACAGACACCATCTTATCAGCATTATACTGTGTTATTACCTCACAGACACCATCTTATCAGCATTATACTGTGTTATTACCTCACAGACACCATCTTATCAGCATTATACTGTGTTATTACCTCACAGACACCATCTTATCAGCATTATACTGTGTTATTACCTCACAGACACCATCTTATCAGCATTATACTGTGTTATTACCTCACAGACACCATCTTATCAGCATTATACTGTGTTATTACCTCACAGACACCATCTTATCAGCATTATACTGTGTTATTACCTCACAGACACCATCTTATCAGCATTATACTGTGTTATTACCTCACAGACACCATCTTATCAGCATTATACTGTGTTATTACCTCACAGACACCATCTTATCAGCATTATACTGTGTTATTACCTCACAGACACCATCTTATCAGCATTATACTGTGTTATTACCTCACAGACACCATCTTATCAGCATTATACTGTGTTATTACCTCACAGACACCATCTTATCAGCATTATACTGGTGTTATTACCTCACAGACACCATCTTATCAGCATTATACTGTGTTATTACCTCACAGACACCATCTTATCAGCATTATACTGTGTTATTACCTCACAGACACCATCTTATCAGCATTATACTGTGTTATTACCTCACAGACACCATCTTATCAGCATTATACTGCGTTATTACCTCACAGACACCATCTTATCAGCATTATACTGTGTTATTACCTCACAGACACCATCTTATCAGCATTATACTGTGTTATTACCTCACAGACACCATCTTATCAGCATTATACTGTGTTATTACCTCACAGACACCATCTTATCAGCATTATACTGTGTTATTACCTCACAGACACCATCTTATCAGCATTATACTGTGTTATTACCTCACAGACACCATCTTATCAGCATTATACTGTGTTATTACCTCACAGACACCATCTTATCAGCATTATACTGTGTTATTACCTCACAGACACCATCTTATCAGCATTATACTGTGTTATTACCTCACAGACACCATCTTATCAGCATTATACTGTGTTATTACCTCACAGACACCATCTTATCAGCATTATACTGCGTTATTACCTCACAGACACCATCTTATCAGCATTATACTGTGTTATTACCTCACAGACACCATCTTATCAGCATTATACTGTGTTATTACCTCACAGACACCATCTTATCAGCATTATACTGTGTTATTACCTCACAGACACCATCTTATCAGCATTATACTGTGTTATTACCTCACAGACACCATCTTATCAGCATTATACTGTGTTATTACCTCACAGACACCATCTTATCAGCATTATACTGTGTTATTACCTCACAGACACCATCTTATCAGCATTATACTGTGTTATTACCTCACAGACACCATCTTATCAGCATTATACTGTGTTATTACCTCACAGACACCATCTTATCAGCATTATAACTGTGTTATTACCTCACAGACACCATCTTATCAGCATTATACTGTGTTATTACCTCACAGACACCATCTTATCAGCATTATACTGTGTTATTACCTCACAGACACCATCTTATCAGCATTATACTGTGTTATTACCTCACAGACACCATCTTATCAGCATTATACTGTGTTATTACCTCACAGACACCATCTTATCAGCATTATACTGTGTTATTACCTCACAGACACCATCTTATCAGCATTATACTGTGTTATTACCTCACAGACACCATCTTATCAGCATTATACTGTGTTATTACCTCACAGACACCATCTTATCAGCATTATACTGTGTTATTACCTCACAGACACCATCTTATCAGCATTATACTGTGTTATTACCTCACAGACACCATCTTATCAGCATTATACTGTGTTATTACCTCACAGACACCATCTTATCAGCATTATACTGCGTTATTACCTCAGACACCATCTTATCAGCATTATACTGTGTTATTACCTCACAGACACCATCTTATCAGCATTATACTGTGTTATTACCTCACAGACACCATCTTATCAGCATTATACTGTGTTATTACCTCACAGACACCATCTTATCAGCATTATACTGTGTTATTACCTCACAGACACCATCTTATCAGCATTATACTGTGTTATTACCTCACAGACACCATCTTATCAGCATTATACTGTGTTATTACCTCACAGACACCATCTTATCAGCATTATACTGTGTTATTACCTCACAGACACCATCTTATCAGCATTATACTGTGTTATTACCTCACAGACACCATCTTATCAGCATTATACTGTGTTATTACCTCACAGACACCATCTTATCAGCATTATGACTGTGTTATTACCTCACAGACACCATCTTATCAGCATTATACTGTGTTATTACCTCACAGACACTCATCATTATCAGCTATTATGTACCGTGTTATTACCTCACAGACACCATCTTATCAGCATTATACTGTGTTATTACCTCACAGACACCATCTTATCAGCATTATTACTGTGTTATTACCTCACAGACACCATCTTATCAGCATTATACTGTGTTATTACCTCACAGACACTCATACTTATCAGCATTATGTACTGTGTTATTACCTCACAGACACCATCTTATCAGCATTATACTGTGTTATTACCTCACAGACACATCTATCATTATCTAGTATTATATACTGTGTTATTACCTCACAGACACTGTATTATCTGTATTATATACTGGTAATTACCTCACAGACACTGTATTATCTGTATTATGTACCGGTTATTACCTCACAGACACAGTATTATCTACCGGTTATTACCTCACAGACACTGTATTATCAGTATTATGTACCGGTTATTACCTCACAGACACTGTATTATCAGTATTATGTACCGGTTATTACCTCACAGACACTGTATTATCAGTATTATGTACCGTGTTATTACCTCACAGACACTGTATTATCAGTATTATGTACCGGTTATTACCTCACAGACACTGTATTATCAGTATTATGTACTGGTTATTACCTCACAAGCACTGTATTATCAGTATTATGTACCGGTTATTACCTCACAGACACTGTATTATCAGTATTATGTACCGGTTATTACCTCACAGACACTGTATTATCAGTATTATGTACCGGTTATTACCTCACAGACACTGTATTATCAGTATTATGTACCGGTTATTACCTCACAGACACTGTATTATCAGTATTATGTACCGGTTATTACCTCACAGACACTGTATTATCAGTATTATGTACCGGTTATTACCTCACAGACACTGTATTATCAGTATTATGTACCGGTTATTACCTCACAGACACTGTATTATCAGTATTATGTACCGGTTATTACCTCACAGACACTGTATTATCAGTATTATGTACGGTTATTACCTCACAGACACTGTATTATCAGTATTATGTACCGGTTATTACCTCACAGACACTGTATTATCAGTATTATGTACCGGTTATTACCTCACAGACACTGTATTATCAGTATTATGTACCGGTTATTACCTCACAGACACTGTATTATCAGTATTATGTACCGGTTATTACCTCACAGACACTGTATTATCAGTATTATGTACCGGTTATTACCTCACAGACACTGTATTATCAGTATTATGTACGGTTATTACCTCACAGACACTGTATTATCAGTATTATGTACCGGTTATTACCTCACAGACACTGTATTATCTGTATTATGTACCGGTTATTACCTCACAGACACTGTATTATCAGTATTATGTACCGGTTATTACCTCACAGACACTGTATTATCAGTATTATGTACCGGTTATTACCTCACAGACACTGTATTATCAGTATTATGTACCGGTTATTACCTCACAGACACTGTATTATCAGTATTATGTACCGGTTATTACCTCACAGACACTGTATTATCAGTATTATGTACCGGTTATTACCTCACAGACACTGTATTATCAGTATTATGTACCGGTTATTACCTCACAGACACTGTATTATCAGTATTATGTACCGGTTATTACCTCACAGACACTGTATTATCAGTATTATGTACCGGTTATTACCTCACAGACACTGTATTATCAGTATTATGTACCGGTTATTACCTCACAGACACTGTATTATCAGTATTATGTACCGGTTATTACCTCACAGACACTGTATTATCAGTATTATGTACCGGTTATTACCTCACAGACACTGTATTATCAGTATTATGTACCGGTTATTACCTCACAGACACTGTATTATCAGTATTATGTACCGGTTATTACCTCACAGACACTGTATTATCAGTATTATGTACCGGTTATTACCTCACAGACACTGTATTATCTGTATTATGTACCGGTTATTACCTCACAGACACTGTATTATCAGTATTATGTACCGGTTATTACCTCACAGACACTGTATTATCAGTATTATGTACCGGTTATTACCTCACAGACACTGTATTATCAGTATTATGTACCGGTTATTACCTCACAGACACTGTATTATCAGTATTATGTACCGGTTATTACCTCACAGACACTGTATTATCTGTATTATGTACCGGTTATTACCTCACAGACACTGTATTATCAGTATTATGTACCGGTTATTACCTCACAGACACTGTATTATCAGTATTATGTACCGGTTATTACCTCACAGACACTGTATTATCAGTATTATGTACCGGTTATTACCTCACAGACACTGTATTATCAGTATTATGTACCGGTTATTACCTCACAGACACTGTATTATCAGTATTATGTACCGGTTATTACCTCACAGACACTGTATTATCAGTATTATGTACCGGTTATTACCTCACAGACACTGTATTATCAGTATTATGTACCGGTTATTACCTCACAGACACTGTATTATCTGTATTATGTACCGGTTATTACCTCACAGACACTGTATTATCAGTATTATGTACCGGTTATTACCTCACAGACACTGTATTATCAGTATTATGTACCGGTTATTACCTCACAGACACTGTATTATCAGTATTATGTACCGGTTATTACCTCACAGACACTGTATTATCAGTATTATGTACCGGTTATTACCTCACAGACACTGTATTATCAGTATTATGTACCGGTTATTACCTCACAGACACTGTATTATCAGTATTATGTACCGGTTATTACCTCACAGACACTGTATTATCAGTATTATGTACCGGTTATTACCTCACAGACACTGTATTATCAGTATTATGTACCGGTTATTACCTCACAGACACTGTATTATCAGTATTATGTACCGGTTATTACCTCACAGACACTGTATTATCAGTATTATGTACCGGTTATTACCTCACAGACACTGTATTATCAGTATTATGTACCGGTTATTACCTCACAGACACTGTATTATCAGTATTATGTACCGGTTATTACCTCACAGACACTGTATTATCAGTATTATGTACCGGTTATTACCTCACAGACACTGTATTATCAGTATTATGTACCGGTTATTACCTCACAGACACTGTATTATCAGTATTATGTACCGGTTATTACCTCACAGACACTGTATTATCAGTATTATGTACCGGTTATTACCTCACAGACACTGTATTATCAGTATTATGTACCGGTTATTACCTCACAGACACTGTATTATCAGTATTATGTACCGGTTATTACCTCACAGACACTGTATTATCAGTATTATGTACCGGTTATTACCTCACAGACACTGTATTATCAGTATTATGTACCGGTTATTACCTCACAGACACTGTATTATCAGTATTATGTACCGGTTATTACCTCACAGACACTGTATTATCAGTATTATGTACCGGTTATTACCTCACAGACACTGTATTATCAGTATTATGTACCGGTTATTACCTCACAGACACTGTATTATCAGTATTATGTACCGGTTATTACCTCACAAGACACTGTATTATCAGTATTATGTACCGGTTATTACCTCACAGACACTGTATTATCAGTATTATGTACCGGTTATTACCTCACAGACACTGTATTATCAGTATTATGTACCGGTTATTACCTCACAGACACTGTATTATCAGTATTATGTACCGGTTATTACCTCACAAGACACTGTATTATCAGTATTATGTACCGGTTATTACCTCACAGACACTGTATTATCTGTATTATGTACCGGTTATTACCTCACAGACACTGTATTATCAGTATTATGTACCGGTTATTACCTCACAGACACTGTATTATCAGTATTATGTACCGGTTATTACCTCACAGACACTGTATTATCAGTATTATGTACCGGTTATTACCTCACAGACACTGTATTATCAGTATTATGTACCGGTTATTACCTCACAGACACTGTATTATCAGTATTATGTACCGGTTATTACCTCACAGACACTGTATTATCAGTATTATGTACCGGTTATTACCTCACAGACACTGTATTATCAGTATTATGTACCGGTTATTACCTCACAGACACTGTATTATCAGTATTATGTACCGGTTATTACCTCACAGACACTGTATTATCAGTATTATGTACCGGTTATTACCTCACAGACACTGTATTATCTGTATTATGTACCGGTTATTACCTCACAGACACTGTATTATCAGTATTATGTACCGGTTATTACCTCACAGACACTGTATTATCAGTATTATGTACCGGTTATTACCTCACAGACACTGTATTATCAGTATTATGTACCGGTTATTACCTCACAGACACTGTATTATCAGTATTATGTACCGGTTATTACCTCACAGACACTGTATTATCAGTATTATGTACCGGTTATTACCTCACAGACACTGTATTATCAGTATTATGTACCGGTTATTACCTCACAGACACTGTATTATCAGTATTATGTACCGGTTATTACCTCACAGACACTGTATTATCTGTATTATGTACCGGTTATTACCTCACAGACACTGTATTATCAGTATTATGTACCGGTTATTACCTCACAGACACTGTATTATCAGTATTATGTACCGGTTATTACCTCACAGACACTGTATTATCAGTATTATGTACCGGTTATTACCTCACAGACACTGTATTATCAGTATTATGTACCGGTTATTACCTCACAGACACTGTATTATCAGTATTATGTACCGGTTATTACCTCACAGACACTGTATTATCAGTATTATGTACCGGTTATTACCTCACAGACACTGTATTATCAGTATTATGTACCGGTTATTACCTCACAGACACTGTATTATCAGTATTATGTACCGGTTATTACCTCACAGACACTGTATTATCAGTATTATGTACCGGTTATTACCTCACAGACACTGTATTATCAGTATTATGTACCGGTTATTACCTCACAGACACTGTATTATCAGTATTATGTACCGGTTATTACCTCACAGACACTGTATTATCAGTATTATGTACCGGTTATTACCTCACAGACACTGTATTATCAGTATTATGTACCGGTTATTACCTCACAGACACTGTATTATCAGTATTATGTACCGGTTATTACCTCACAGACACTGTATTATCAGTATTATGTACCGGTTATTACCTCACAGACACTGTATTATCTGTATTATGTACCGGTTATTACCTCACAGACACTGTATTATCAGTATTATGTACCGGTTATTACCTCACAGACACTGTATTATCAGTATTATGTACCGGTTATTACCTCACAGACACTGTATTATCAGTATTATGTGCAGGTTATTACCTCACAGACACTGTATTATCAGTATTATGTACCGGTTATTACCTCACAGACACTGTATTATCTGTATTATATACCAGTTATTACCTCACAGACACTGAATTATCTACCGGTTATTATCTCACAGACACTGTATTATCTGTATTATATACTGGTTATTACCTCACAGACACTGTATTATCTACTGGTTATTATCTCACAGACACAGTATTATCTACCGGTTATTACCTCACAGACACTGTATTATCAGTATTATGTACCGGTTATTACCTCACAGACACTGTATTATCAGTATTATGTACCGGTTATTACCTCACAGACACTGTATTATCAGTATTATGTACCGGTTATTACCTCACAGACACTGTATTATCAGTATTATGTACCGGTTATTACCTCACAGACACTGTATTATCAGTATTATGTACCGGTTATTACCTCACAGACACTGTATTATCAGTATTATGTACCGGTTATTACCTCACAGACACTGTATTATCAGTATTATGTACCGGTTATTACCTCACAGACACTGTATTATCAGTATTATGTACCGGTTATTACCTCACAGACACTGTATTATCAGTATTATGTACAGGTTATTACCTCACAGACACTGTATTATCAGTATTATGTACAGGTTATTACCTCACAGACACTGTATTATCTGTATTATGTACAGGTTATTACCTCACAGACACTGTATTATCTACCGGTTATTACCTCACAAGCACTGTATTATCTGTATTATGTACAGGTTATTACCTCACAAGCACTGTATTATCAGTATTATGTACAGGTTATTACCTCACAGACACTGTATTATCTGTATTATGTACAGGTTATTACCTCACAGACACTGTATTATCAGTATTATGTACCGGTTATTACCTCACAGACACTGTATTATCTGTATTATGTACCGGTTATTACCTCACAGACACTGTATTATCAGTATTATGTACCGGTTATTACCTCACAAGCACTGTGTTATCAGTATGTACCGGTTATTACCTCACAGACACTGTATTATCTGTATTATGTACCGGTTATTACCTCACAGACACTGTATTATCTGTATTATGTACCAGTTATTACCTCACAGACACTGTACTATCTGTATTATATACCAGTTATTACCTCACAGAAACTGTATTATCAGTATTATGTATTGGTTATTACCTCACAGACACTGTATTATCAGTAAGTATTATATACCGGTTATTACCTCACAAGCACTGTATTATCAGTATTATGTACCGGTTATTACCTCACAAGCACTGTATTATCAGTATTATATACCGGTTATTACCTCACAAGCACTGTATTATGTACCGGTTATTACCTCACAGACACTGTATTATCAGTATTATGTACCGGTTATTACCTCACAAGCACTGTGTTATCAGTATTATGTACCGGTTATTACCTCACAAGCACTGTGTTATCAGTATGTACCGGTTATTACCTCACAGACACTGTATTATCAGTATTATGTACCGGTTATTACCTCACAGACACTGTATTATCAGTATTATGTACCGGTTATTACCTCACAGACACTGTATTATCAGTATTATGTACCGGTTATTACCTCACAGACACTGTATTATCAGTATTATATACCGGTTATTACCTCACAAGCACTGTATTATCAGTATTATATACCGGTTATTACCTCACAGACACTGTATTATCAGTATTATGTACAGGTTATTACCTCACAAGCACTGTATTATCAGTATTATGTACCGGTTATTACCTCACAAGCACTGTATTATCAGTATGATGTACCGGTTATTACCTCACAGACACTGTATTATCAGTATTATGTACCGGTTATTACCTCACAGACACAGTATTATGTACCGGTTATTACCTCACAGACACTGTATTATCAGTATTATGTAGCGGTTATTACCTCACAGACACTGTATTATCAGTATTATATACCGGTTATTACCTCACAAGCACTGTATTATCTGTATTATGTACCGGTTATTACCTCACAGACACTGTATTATCTGTATTATATACCAGTTATTACCTCACAAGCACTGAATTATCTGTTTTACGTACCGGTTATTACCTCACAAGCACTGTGTTATCTGTATTATATACTGGTTATTACCTCACAAGCACTGTGTTATCTGTATTATGTACCGGTTATTACCTCACAGACACTGTATTATCTACCGGTTATTACCTCACAAGCACTGTATTATCTGTATTATATACCAGTTATTACCTCACAGACACAGTATAATCTACCGGTTATTACCTCACAGACACTGTATTATCTGTATTATATACCAGTTATTACCTCACAGACACTGAATTATCTACCGGTTATTACCTCACAAGCACTATATTATCTGTATTATATACTGGTTATTACCTCACAGACACTGTATTATCTGTATTATATACTGGTTATTACCTCACAGACACTGTATTATCTGTATTATATACCAGTTATTACCTCACAGACACAGTATTATCTACCGGTTATTACCTCACAGACACTGTGTTATGTACACCGTATCCTGTATTATCACCAGTAATTAGGTTTGAAGTTATGACGTCACAGCTCTATATTACTGCGCAGAAAATATTGCATCATTCTTCTATTTCTCGTTTTAGACGCGCAGTCTCCGCCCACTCTGTCACATGACCCCTGCGCCCAACCGGGTTTTGTGCTCTTCTGACTGGTCCGGAACAGTTGCTAGGAGACAGTCCTGCCTACTATACACTGCCCAATCACGTACCTCCCTGTAGACCAACGCCTTCAGACTGGCCAATGGCCTTGCGATCCTAGGGAAATTTAGTAGGGGTGCGCTGACGGCGCTGATCAGTGCGACTGCAACCAGGTAAGCGGTCGGTCTGGGGCTGGGGGGCTCCTCCTGGGGGTGAGCGGCCTGGTCTGGGGGGCTCCTCCTGTGGTCGTTCCTGGGGGTGAGGGGCCGTGGGTTCTGCTCCTCCTGTGGTCATACTCAAAGGTGAAGGGTCGTGGGTTCTGCTCCTCCTGGGGATGAAGGGTCGTGGGTTCTGCTCCTCCTGGGGGTGAGGGGTCGTGGGTTCTGCTCCTCCTGCGGTCGTTCTTCGGGGTGAAGGGTCGTGGGTTCTGCTCCTCCTGTGGTCGTCCTGAGGTGAAGGGTCGTGGGTTCTGCTCCTCCTGGGGATGAAGGGTCGTGGGTTCTGCTCCTCCTGGGGGTGAGGGGTCGTGGGTTCTGCTCCTCCTGGGGGTGAGGGGTCGTGGGTTCTGCTCCTCCTGGGGGTGAGGGGTCGTGGGTTCTGCTCCTCCTGCGGTCGTTCCTGGGGCTGAAGGGTCGTGGGTTCTGCTCCTCCTGCGGTCGTTCCTGAGGCTGAAGGGTCGTGGGTTCTGCTCCTCCTGCGGTCGTTCCTGAGGCTGAAGGGTCGTGGGTTCTGCTCCTCCTGCGGTCGTTCCTGAGGCTGAAGGGTCGTGGGTTCTGCTCCTCCTGGGGCTGAAGGGTCGTGGGTTCTGCTCCTCCTGCGGTCGTTCCTGAGGCTGAAGGGTCGTGGGTTCTGCTCCTCCTGCGGTCGTTCCTGAGGCTGAAGGGTCGTGGGTTCTGCTCCTCCTGCGGTCGTTCCTGGGGGTGACGGGTTGTGGGTTCTGCTCCTCCTGCAGTCGTTCCTGGGGGTGAAGGGTTGTGGGTTCTGCTCTTCCTGCGCTCATACTCGGAGGTGACGGGTTGTGGGTTCTGCTCCTCCTGCAGTCGTTCCTGGGGGTGAAGGGTTGTGGGTTCTGCTCTTCCTGCGGTCATACTCGGAGGTGAAGGGTTGTGGGTTCTGCTCCTCCTGCGGTCATACTCGGAGGTGAAGGGTTGTGGGTACTGCTCTTCCTGTGGTCATACTCGGAGGTGAAGGGTTGTGGGTACTGCTCTTCCTGTGGTCATACTGGGAGGATCATGAGTACAGCTTGCACTTTTTCGGTCTTAAAGGTGAGGTCACGGATACTACTCAACTCTGGGATGAGGTGAGGCACCTGAGTTCCTTAACAACCCCACTCCAACGCTCATGGTGCTTGGCTCCTGGTCATCATGTGTATCAGATGTATGCTCGTCTACCTGTCCCAGGTGTGCCCGGCTCCAGGTTGTCATGTGTCACAGGGCCTCGGTGTCAGATGTATGCTCGTCGTCTACCTGTCCCAGGTGTGCCCGGCTCCAGGTTGTCATGTGTCAGTGCCTCGGTGTCAGATGTATGCTCGTCATCTACCTGTCCCAGGTGTGCTCAGCTCCAGGTTGTCATGTGTCACAGGGCCTCGGTGTCAGATGTATGCTCGTCATCTACCTGTCCCAGGTGTGCTCAGCTCCAGGTTGTCATGTGTCACAGGGCCTCGGTGTCAGATGTATGCTCGTCTACCTGTCCCAGGTGTGCCCGGCTCCAGGTTGTCATGTGTCACAGTGCCTCGGTGTCAGATGTATGCTTGTCATCTACCTGTTCCTGGTGTGCCCGGCTCCAGGTTGTCATGTGTCAGTGCCTCGGTGTCAGATGTATGCTCGTCGTCTACCTGTCCCAGGTGTGCCCGGCTCCAGGTTGTCATGTGTCACAGGGCCTCGGTGTCAGATGTATGCTCGTCTACCTGTCCCAGGTGTGCTCGGCTCCAGGTTGTCATGTGTCGCAGGGCCTCGGTGTCAGATGTATGCTTGTCATCTACCTGTCCCAGGTGTGCCCGGCTCCAGGTTGTCATGTGTCACAGGGCCTCGGTGTCAGATGTATGCTCGTCGTCTACCTGTCCCAGGTGTGCCCGGCTCCAGGTTGTCATGTGTCACAGGGCCTCGGTGTCAGATGTATGCTTGTCATCTACCTGTCCCAGGTGTGCCCGGCTCCAGGTTGTCATGTGTCACAGTGCCTCGGTGTCAGATGTATGCTCGTCATCTACCTGTCCCAGGTGTGCTCGGCTCCAGGTTGTCATGTGTCACAGGGCCTCAGTGTCAGATTTATGCTCGTCATCTACCTGTTCCTGGTGTGCCCGGCTCCAGGTTGTCATGTGTCAGTGCCTCGGTGTCAGATGTATGCTCGTCATCTACCTGTCCCAGGTGTGCTCAGCTTCAGGTTGTCATGTGTCACAGTGCCTCGGTGTCAGATGTATGCTCGTCTACCTGTCCCAGGTGTGCTCGGCTTCAGGTTGTCATGTGTCACAGGGCCTCGGTGTCAGATGTATGCTTGTCATCTACCTGTCCCAGGTGTGCCCGGCTCCAGGTTGTCATGTGTCACAGTGCCTCGGTGTCAGATGTATGCTCGTCATCTACCTGTCCCAGGTGTGCTCGGCTCCAGGTTGTCATGTGTCACAGTGCCTCGGTGTCAGATGTATGCTTGTTGTCTACCTGTCCCAGGTGTGCTCGGCTCCAGGTTGTCATGTGTCACAGTGCCTCGGTGTCAGATGTATGCTAGTCGTCTACCTGTCCCAGGTGTGCTCGGCTCCAGGTTGTCATGTGTCACAGTGCCTCGGTGTCTGTATGCTCGTTGTCTACCTGTCCCAGGTGTGCTCGGCTCCAGGTTGTCATGTGTCACAGTGCCTCGGTGTCAGATGTATGCTCGTCGTCTACCTGTCCCAGGTGTGCTCGGCTCCAGGTTGTCATGTGTCACAGTGCCTCGGTGTCAGATGTATGCTCGTCGTCTACCTGTCCCAGGTGTGCTCGGCTCCAGGTTGTCATGTGTCACAGTGCCTCGGTGTCAGATGTATGCTCGTCGCTCTACCTGTCCCAGGTGTGCTCGGCTCCAGGTTGTCATGTGTCACAGTGCCTCGGTGTCAGATGTATGCTCGTCGTCTACCTGTCCCAGGTGTGCTCGGCTCCAGGTTGTCATGTGTCACAGTGCCTCGGTGTCAGATGTATGCTCGTCGTCTACCTGTCCCAGGTGTGCTCGGCTCCAGGTTGTCATGTGTCACAGTGCCTCGGTGTCAGATGTATGCTTGTCGTCTACCTGTCCCAGGTGTGCTCGGCTCCAGGTTGTCATGTGTCACAGTGCCTCGGTGTCAGATGTATGCTTGTCGTCTACCTGTCCCAGGTGTGCCCGGCCCAGGTTGTCATGTGTCACAGTGCCTCGGTGTCAGATGTATGCTCGTCGTCTACCTGTCCCAGGTGTGCTCGGCTCCAGGTTGTCATGTGTCACAGTGCCTCGGTGTCAGATGTATGCTTGTCGTCTACCTGTCCCAGGTGTGCCCGGCTCCAGGTTGTCATGTGTCACAGTGCCTCGGTGTCAGATGTAAGCTCGTCATCTACCTGTCCCAGGTGTGCTCGGCCTCAGGTTGTCATGTGTCTCAGTGCCTCGGTGTCAGATGTATGCTCGTCGTCTACCTGTCCCAGGTGTGCTCGGCTCCAGGTTGTCATGTGTCACAGTGCCTCGGTGTCAGATGTATGCTCGTCGTCTACCTGTCCCAGGTGTGCCCGGCTCCAGGTTGTCATGTGTCACAGTGCCTCGGTGTCAGATGTAAGCTCGTCATCTACCTGTCCCAGGTGTGCTCGGCTCCAGGTTGTCATGTGTCACAGTGCCTCGGTTTCAGATGTATGCTCGTTGTCTACCTGTTCCTGGTGTGCCCGGCTCCAGGTTGTCATGTGTCACAGTGCCTCGGTGTCAGATGTATGCTTGTTGTCTACCTGTCCCAGGTGTGCTCGGCTCCAGGTTGTCATGTGTCACAGGGCCTCGGTGTCAGATGTATGCTCGTCGTCTACCTGTTCCTGGTGTGCCCGGCTCCAGGTTGTCATGTGCCACAGTGCCTCGGTGTCAGATGTATGCTTGTTGTCTACCTGTCCCAGGTGTGCTCGGCTCCAGGTTGTCATGTGTCACAGGGCCTCGGTGTCCGATGTATGCTCGTCATCTACCTGTTCCTGGTGTGCCCGGCTCCAGGTTGTCATGTGCCACAGTGCCTCGGTGTCAGATGTATGCTTGTCATCTACCTGTTCCTGGTGTGCCCGGCTCCAGGTTGTCATGTGCCACAGTGCCTCGGTGTCAGATGTATGCTCGTCGTCTACCTGTTCCTGGTGTGCCCGGCTCCAGGTTGTCATGTGTCACAGTGCCTCGGTGTCAGATGTATGCTTGTTGTCTACCTGTCCCAGGTGTGCTCGGCTCCAGGTTGTCATGTGTCACAGGGCCTCGGTGTCAGATGTATGCTCGTCATCTACCTGTCCCAGGTGTGCTCAGCTCCAGGTTGTCATGTGTCACAGTGCCTCGGTGTCAGATGTATGCTTGTTGTCTACCTGTCCCAGGTGTGCTCGGCTCCAGGTTGTCATGTGTCAGATGTATGCTCGTCATCTACCTGTCCCAGGTGTGCCCGGCTCCAGGTTGTCATGTGTCACAGTGCCTCGGTGTCAGATGTATGCTCGTCGTCTACCTGTCCCAGGTGTGCCCGGCTCCAGGTTGTCATGTGTCTCAGTGCCTCGGTGTCAGATGTAAGCTCGTCGTCTACCTGTCCCAGGTGTGCCCGGCTCCAGGTTGTCATGTGCCACAGTGCCTCGGTGTCAGATGTATGCTCGTCGTCATCTACCTGTCCCAGGTGTGCTCGGCTCCAGGTTGTCGGTGTCAGATGTATGCTAGTCGTCTACCTGTCCCAGGTGTGCCCGGCTCCAGGTTGTCATGTGTCACAGTGCCTCGGTGTCAGATGTATGCTCGTCGTCATCTACCTGTCCCAGGTGTGCTCAATTCCAGGTTGTCATGTCACAGTGCCTCGGTGTCAGATGTATGCTTGTCATCTACCTGTCCCAGGTGTGCTCGGCTCCAGGTTGTCATGTGTCACAGGGCCTCTGTGTCAGATGTATGCTCGTTGTCTACCTGTCCCAGGTGTGCTCGGCTCCAGGTTGTCATGTGCTTCGGTGCCAGATGTATGCTCGTTGTCTTCCTTCCTCAGGTGTGCTGGGCTCCAGGTTGTCATGTGTCACAGTGCCTCGGTGTCAGATGTATGCTCGTTGTCTACCTGTCCCAGGTGTGCCCGGCTCCAGGTTGTCATGTGTCACAGTGCCTCGGTGTCAGATGTATGCTCGTCGTCTACCTGTCCCAGGTGTGCTCGGCTACAGGTTGTCATGTGCCTCGGTGTCAGATGTATGCTTGTCGTCTACCTGTCCCAGGTGTGCCCGGCTCCAGGTTGTCATGTGTCACAGTGCCTCGGTGTCAGATGTATGCTTGTCATCTACCTGTCCTCAGGTGTGCTGGGCTCCAGGTTGTCATGTGTCACAGTGCCTCGGTGTCAGATGTATGCTAGTCGTCATCTACCTGCCCCAGGTGTGCTGGGTTCCAGGTTGTCATGTGTCACAGTGCCTCGGTGTCAGATGTATGCTCTTCGTCATCTACCTGTCCCAGGTGTGCTCGGCTCCAGGTTGTCATGTGTCTCAGTGTCTCGGTGTCAGATGTATGCTCGTTGTCTACCTGTCCTAGGTGTGCTCGGCTTCAGGTTGTCATGTGTCACAGTGCCTCGGTGTCAGATGTATGCTCGTTGTCTACCTGTCCTAGGTGTGCTCGGCTTCAGGTTGTCATGTGTCTCAGTGCCTCGGTGTCAGATGTATGCTCGTTGTCTACCTGTCCCAGGTGTGCTCGGCTCCAGGTTGTCATGTGTCACAGTGCCTCGGTGTCAGATGTATGCTCGTCTACCTGTCCCAGGTGTGATCGGCTCCAGGTTGTCATGTGTCACAGTGCCTCGGTTTCAGATGTATGCTCGTTGTCTACCTGTCCCAGGTGTGCTCAGCTCCAGGTTGTCATGTGTCACAGGGCCTCGGTGTCAGATGTATGCTATTCGTCTACCTGTCCCAGGTGTGCTGTGCTCCAGGTTGTCATGTGTCACAGTGCCTCGGTGTCTGATGTATGCTCGTTGTCTACCTATCCCAGGTGTGCTCGGCTCCAGGTTGTCATGTGTCTCAGTGCCTCGGTGTCAGATGTATGCTCGTCGTCTACCTGTTCCTGGTGTGCTGGGCTCCAGGTTGTCATGTGTCACAGTGCCTCGGTGTCAATTTATGCTCGTCGTCTACCTGTCCCAGGTGTGCTGGGCTCCAGGTTGTCATGTGTCACAGTACCTCGGTGTCAATGTATGCTCGTCGTCTACCTGTCCCAGGTGTGCTCGGCTCCAGGTTGTCATGTGTCACAGTGCCTCGGTGTCAGATGTAAGCTCGTCGTCTACCTGTCCCAGGTGTGCTCGGCCTCAGTTTGTCATGTGTCACAGGGCCTTGGTTTCAGATGTATGCTCGTCGTCTACCTGTCCCAGGTGTGCTAGGCTCCAGGTTGTCATGTGTCACAGTGCCTCGGTGTCAGATGTATGCTCGTTGTCTACCTGTCCCAGGTGTGCCCGGCTCCAGGTTGTCATGTGTCACAATGCCTCGGTGTCAGATGTATGCTCGTCGTCTACCTGTCCCAGGTGTGCTCGGCTACAGGTTGTCATGTGCCTCGGTGTCAGATGTATGCTCGTTGTCTACCTGTCCCAGGTGTGCCCGGCTCCAGGTTGTCATGTGTCACAGTGCCTCGGTGTCAGATGTATGCTAGTCGTCATCTACCTGCCCCAGGTGTGCTGGGTTCCAGGTTGTCATGTGTCACAGTGCCTCGGTGTCAGATGTATGCTCGTCGTCATCTACCTGTCCCAGGTGTGCTCGGCTCCAGGTTGTCATGTGTCTCAGTGCCTCGGTGTCAGATGTATGCTCGTTGTCTACCTGCCCCAGGTGTGCTCGGCTTCAGGTTGTCATGTGTCACAGTGCCTCGGTGTCAGATGTATGCTCGTCTACCTGTCCCAGGTGTGCTCGGCTTCAGGTTGTCATGTGTCACAGGGCCTCGGTGTCAGATGTATGCTCGTTGTCTACCTGTCCCAGGTGTGCTCGGCTCCAGGTTGTCATGTGTCACAGTGCCTCGGTGTCAGATGTATGCTCGTCTACCTGTCCCAGGTGTGCTCGGCTTCAGGTTGTCATGTGTCACAGGGCCTCGGTGTCAGATGTATGCTTGTCATCTACCTGTCCCAGGTGTGCCCGGCTCCAGGTTGTCATGTGTCACAGTGCCTCGGTGTCAGATGTATGCTCGTTGTCTACCTGTCCCAGGTGTGCTCGGCTCCAGGTTGTCATGTGTCACAGTGCCTCGGTGTCTGTATGCTCGTTGTCTACCTGTCCCAGGTGTGCTCGGCTCCAGGTTGTCATGTGTCACAGTACCTCGGTGTCAGATGTATGCTCGTCGTCTACCTGTCCCAGGTGTGCTCGGCTCCAGGTTGTCATGTGTCACAGGGCCTCGGTGTCAGATGTATGCTCGTCATCTACTTGTCCCAGGTGTGATCGGCTCCAGGTTGTCATGTGTCACAGTGCCTCGGTCTCAGATGTATGCTCGTCGTCTACCTGTCCCAGGTGTACTCGGCTCCAGGTTGTCATGTGCCTCGGTGTCAGATGTATGCTCGTCGTCTACCTGTCCCAGGTGTGCTCGGCTCCAGGTTGTCATGTGCCTCGGTGTCAGATTTATGCTCGTCGTCTACCTGTCCCAGGTGTGCTCAGTTCCAGGTTGTCATGTGTCACAGTGCCTCGGTGTCAGATGTATGCTCGTCGTCTACCTGTCCCAGGTGTGCTCCGCTCCAGGTTGTCATGTGTCACAGTGCCTCGGTGTCAGATGTAAGCTCGTCGTCTACCTGTCCCAGGTTTGCCCGGCTCCAGGTTGTCATGTGTCACAGTGCCTCGGTGTCAGATGTATGCTCGTCGTCTACCTGTCCCAGGTGTGCTGGGCTCCAGGTTGTCATGTGTCACAGGGCCTCGGTGTCAGATGTATGCTCATCATCTACCTGTCCCAGGTGTGCTCGGCTCCAGGTTGTCATGTGTCACAGGGCCTCGGTGTCAGATGTATGCTCGTCGTCTACCTGTCCCAGGTGTGCCCGGCTCCAGGTTGTCATGTGTCACAGGGCCTCGGTGTCAGATGTATGCTTGTCATCTACCTGTCCCAGGTGTGCTCGGCTCCAGGTTGTCATGTGTCACAGGGCCTCGGTGTCAGATGTAAGCTCGTCGTCTACCTGTCCCAGGTGTGCCCGGCTCCAGGTTGTCATGTGTCACAGTGCCTCGGTGTCAGATGTATGCTCGTCGTCTACCTGTCCCAGGTGTGCTCGGCTCCAGGTTGTCATGTGTCACAGTGCCTCGGTGTCAGATGTATGCTCGTCGTCTACCTGTCCCAGGTGTGCTCGGCTCCAGGTTGTCATGTGTCACAGTGCCTCGGTGTCAGATGTATGCTAGTCGTCTACCTGTCCCAGGTGTGCTCGGCTCCAGGTTGTCATGTGTCACAGGGCCTCGGTGTCAGATGTATGCTCGTCGTCTACCTGTCCCAGGTGTGCTCAGTTCCAGGTTGTCATGTGTCACAGTGCCTCGGTGTCAGATGTAAGCTCGTCGTCTACCTGTCCCAGGTGTGCTCAGCTCCAGGTTGTCATGTGTCACAGTGCCTCGGTGTCAGATGTAAGCTCGTCGTCTACCTGTCCCAGGTGTGCTCGGCTCCAGGTTGTCATGTGTCACAGTGCCTCGGTGTCAGATGTATGCTCGTCTTCTACCTGTCCCAGGTGTGCTCAGTTCCAGGTTGTCATGTGTCACAGTGCCTCGGTGTCAGATGTATGCTCGTCGTCTACCTGTCCCAGGTGTGCTCAGTTCCAGGTTGTCATGTGTCACAGTGCCTCGGTGTCAGATGTATGCTCGTCGTCTACCTGTCCCAGGTGTGCTCGGCTCCAGGTTGTCATGTGTCACAGTGCCTCGGTGTCAGATGTAAGCTTGTCGTCTACCTGTCCCCGGTGTGCTGGCCTCCAGGTTGTCATGTGTCACAGGGCCTCGGTGTCAGATGTATGCTCGTCGTCTACCTGTCCCAGGTGTGCTCGGCTCCAGGTTGTCATGTGTCACAGGGCCTCGGTGTCAGATGTATGCTCGTCTACCTGTCCCCGGTGTGCTGGCCTCCAGGTTGTCATGTGTCACAGTACCTCGGTGTCAGATGTATGCTTGTCGTCTACCTGTCCCAGGTGTGCTCGGCTCCAGGTTGTCATGTGTCACAGGGCCTCGGTGTCAGATGTAAGCTTGTCGTCTACCTGTCCCTGGTGTGCTGGCCTCCAGGTTGTCATGTGTCACAGGGCCTCGGTGTCAGATGTATGCTCGTCTACCTGTCCCAGGTGTGCTCGGCTCCAGGTTGTCATGTGTCACAGTGCCTCGGTGTCAGATGTAAGCTCGTCGTCTACCTGTCCCAGGTGTGCTCGGCTCCAGGTTGTCATGTGTCACAGGGCCTCGGTGTCAGATGTATGCTCGTCGTCTGCCTGTCCCAGGTGTGCCTGGCTCCAGGTTGTCATGTGTCACAGGGCCTCGGTGTCAGATGTATGCTCGTTGTCATCTACCTGTCCCAGGTGTGCTCGGCTCCAGGTTGTCATGTGTCACAGGGCCTCGGTGTCAGATGTATGCTCGTCTACCTGTCCCAGGTGTGCCTGGCTCCAGGTTGTCATGTGTCACAGGGCCTCGGTGTCAGATGTATGCTCGTCGTCTACCTGATCCTGATGTGAGTTTTTCCCCTGGAGCTGTCAGTGGTGCAGTTTTTCTTTTTTAAAGGGGAGTTCCATCTTCAGATATATGTGGAGGTGCCATGATCCTGGGTGGTCTCGGTATAATGCTGAACCCTGGAGTCAATCTGATGTGATGTCACTGACATCCCTGAGCCATGCTGAAGGGGTCCGGTTCAGGGAACCTCTGTTGGGGAGTGGTAAGGTAATAAGTCTGGGGTCCAGAAGGAGGGTATTGCCCAGATCTCCCCAGTGGTGGGACTGGCCCCCAGGCCCCGGCATGTGACTGTCTGCGGAGTATCCCCGTGGGGTGATCTGAGGTTGTGGTTACAGGGATCATGCTATGTGTGGCCCTGTTGGTGTCCCCCCTCTGTCTGCCCCTGTGACCTCTGGAGTCCACATCCAGCAGCCACTTCTCATTGTAGGTGGGTCACAATGATCTGTCCTCCTCCATGAAGGTGGAGCACGCCCCGGTGCACAGAGCCGCAGTGGGTAGTCTGGGGCCCTGAGTCCTAAATCCAGTCTCTGTTCTCAGGTCATCATGCCGTCTGTTCCCCCGCTATCGGACTCTGCCTCTTGTCCTCACCTCACTGACGGTCATGTTACCAATGGCAGTGTGAACGCAGAGCTTGGTGCAGACAGGAAGTGGATCCGCCCGGACCTCCCCAGTAAGTGCTCCTGGAAGCTGGGAATATCACCAGCGGAGTCCCCACATCACCATGTAACCCTGTGAGTATTAGGGGCACCTCTGGGAAATGTCTGTTACCTGTGCAGGGACTTATCTGATCCACTCGCTTCCAGAGAGCCCACTCCATCCATCCTCCCGAGCATCCTGCAGAAGATCGGCCACACGCCCCTCGTCAGGATCAACAAGATTGGGAAGAGGCACGGGCTCAAGTGTGAGCTGTGTGAGTAGCTGCCACCTTGTCTTGTGTAGGGAGTGTCCCCCCTGTCATTGTCAGTCGTCCTGTCTGTGTGGTCACCATCTTGTGTCCTCTTCAGGCCCCCTCCTCTCAGTCGTCCTGTCTGTGTGGTCACCATCTTGTGTCCTCTTCAGGCCCCTCCTCTGTCGTCCTGTATGTGTGGTCACCATCTTGTGTCCTCTTCAGGCCCCCTCCCCTCAGTCTTCCTGTCTGTGTGATCACCATCTTGTGTCCTCTTCAGGCCCCCTCCTCTCAGTCGTCCTGTATGTGTGGTCACCATCTTGTGTCCTCTTCAGGCCCCCCCCCTGTCGTCCTGTCTGTGTGGTCACCATCTTGTGTCCTCTTCAGGCCCCCCCCCTGTCGTCCTGTCTGTGTGGTCACCATCTTGTGTCCTCTTCAGGCCCCCTCCTCTCAGACGTCCTGTATGTGTGGTCACCATCTTGTGTCCTCTTCAGGCCCCCTCCTCTCAGTCGTCCTGTATGTGTGGTCACCATCTTGTGTCCTCTTCAGGCCCCCTCCTCAGTCGTCCTGTATGTGTGGTCACCATCTTGTGTCCTCTTCAGGCCCCTCCTCTCAGACGTCCTGTCTGTGTGGTCACCATCTTGTGTCCTCTTCAGGCCCCCTCCTCTCAGACGTCCTGTCTGTGTGGTCACCATCTTGTGTCCTCTTCAGGCCCCCTCCTCTCAGTCGTCCTGTATGTGTGGTCACCATCTTGTGTCCTCTTCAGGCCCCTCCTCTCAGACGTCCTGTATGTGTGGTCACCATCTTGTGTCCTCTTCAGGCCCCTCCTCTCAGTCGTCCTGTCTGTGTGGTCACCATCTTGTGTCCTCTTTAGGCCCCTCCTCTCAGTTGTCCTGTCTGTGTGGTCACCATCTTGTGTCCTCTTCAAGACCCTCCTCTCTGTCGTCCTGTATGTGTGGTCACCATCTTGTGTCCTCTTCAGGCCCCTTCCCCCCTGTCGTCCTGTATGTGTGGTCACCATCTTGTGTCCTCTTCAGGCCCCTCCTCTCAGTCGTCCTGTATGTGTGGTCACCATCTTGTGTCCTCTTCAGGCCCCCTCCTAGTCGTCCTGTCTGTGTGGTCACCATCTTGTGTCCTCTTCAGGCCCCCTCCTCTCAGTTGTCCTGTATGTGTGGTCACCATCTTGTGTCTCCTCTCAGTCGTCCTGTATGTGTGGTCACCATCTTGTGTCCTCTTCAGGCCCCCTCCTCTCAGTCGTCCTGTATGTGTGGTCACCATCTTGTGTCCTCTTCAGGCCCCCTCCTCTCAGTCGTCCTGTATGTGTGGTCACCATCTTGTGTCCTCTTCAGGCCCCTCCTCTCAGTCGTCCTGTATGTGTGGTCACCATCTTGTGTCCTCTTCAGGCCCCCTCCTCTCAGTCCTCCTGTATGTGTGGTCACCATCTTGTGTCCTCTTCAGGCCCCTCCTCTCAGTCGTCCTGTATGTGTGGTCACCATCTTGTGTCCTCTTCAGGCCCCCTCCTCTCAGTCGTCCTGTATGTGTGGTCACCATCTTGTGTCCTCTTTAGGCCCCTCCTCTCAGTTGTCCTGTATGTGTGGTCACCATCTTGTGTCCTCTTCAGGCCCCCTCCCCTCAGTCGTCCTGTCTGTGTGGTCACCACCTTGTGTCCTCTTCAGGCCCCCTCCTCTCAGACGTCCTGTATGTGTGGTCACCATCTTGTGTCCTCTTCAGGCCCCCTCCTCTCAGACGTCATGTATGTGTGGTCACCATCTTGTGTCCTCTTCAGGCCCCTCCTCCCTGTCGTCCTGTATGTGTGGTCACCATCTTGTGTCCTCTTCAGGCCCCTCCTCTCAGTCGTCCTGTATGTGTGGTCACCATCTTGTGTCCTCTTCAGGCCCCCTCCTCTCAGTCGTCCTGTCTGTGTGGTCACCATCTTGTGTCCTCTTCAGGCCCCCTCCTGTCAGTCGTCCTGTATGTGCGGTCACCATCTTGTATCCTCTTCAGGCCCCTCCTCTCAGTCGTCCTGTATGTGTGGTCACCATCTTGTGTCCTCTTCAGGCCCTCCTCTCAGTCGTCCTGTATGTGTGGTCACCATCTTGTGTCCTCTTCAGGCCCCCTCCTCTCAGACGTCATGTATGTGTGGTCACCATCTTGTGTCCTCTTCAGGCCCCTCCTCCCTGTCGTCCTGTATGTGTGGTCACCATCTTGTGTCCTCTTCAGGCCCCTCCTCTCAGTCGTCCTGTATGTGTGGTCACCATCTTGTGTCCTCTTCAGGCCCCTCCTCTAGTCGTCCTGTCTGTGTGGTCACCATCTTGTATCCTCTTCAGGCCCCTCCTCTCAGTCGTCCTGTATGTGTGGTCACCATCTTGTGTCCTCTTCAGGCCCCTCCTCTCAGTCGTCCTGTATGTGTGGTCACCATCTTGTGTCCTCTTCAGGCCCCCCCCCTGTCGTCCTGTATGTGTGGTCACCATCTTGTGTCCTCTTCAGGCCCCCCCCTGTCGTCCTGTATGTGTGGTCACCATCTTGTGTCCTCTTCAGGCCCCCCTGTCGTCCTGTATGTGCGGTCACCATCTTGTGTCCTCTTCAGGCCTCCTCCTCTCAGTCGTCCTGTATGTGTGGTCACCATCTTGTGTCCTCTTCAGGCCCCCTCCTCTCAGATGTCCTGTATGTGTGGTCACCATCTTGTGTCCTCTTCAGGCCCCCTCCTCTCAGTCGTCCTGTATGTGCGGTCACCATCTTGTGTCCTCTTCAGGCCCCTCCTCTCAGTCGTCCTGTCTGTGTGGTCACCATCTTGTGTCCTCTTCAGGCCCCCTCCTCTCAGTCGTCCTGTATGTGTGGTCACCATCTTGTGTCCTCTTCAGGCCCCTCCTCTCAGTCGTCCTGTATGTGTGGTCACCATCTTGTGTCCTCTTCAGGCCCCTCCTCTCAGTCGTCCTGTATGTGTGGTCACCATCTTGTGTCCTCTTCAGGCCCCTCCTCTCAGTCGTCCTGTATGTGTGGTCACCATCTTGTGTCCTCTTCAGGCCCCTCCTCTCAGTCGTCCTGTATGTGTGGTCACCATCTTGTGTCCTCTTCAGGCCCCTCCTCTCAGTCGTCCTGTATGTGTGGTCACCATCTTGTGTCCTCTTCAGGCCCCCTCCTCTCAGTCGTCCTGTATGTGTGATCACCATCTTGTGTCCTCTTCAGGCCCCTCCTCTCAGTCGTCCTGTATGTGTGGTCACCATCTTGTGTCCTCTTCAGGCCCCTCCTCTCAGTCGTCCTGTATGTGTGGTCACCATCTTGTGTCCTCTTCAGGCCCCCTCCTCTCAGTCGTCCTGTATGTGTGGTCACCATCTTGTGTCCTCTTCAGGCCCCTCCTCTCAGTCGTCCTGTCTGTGTGGTCACCATCTTGTGTCCTCTTCAGGCCCCCTCCTCTCAGTCGTCCTGTATGTGTGGTCACCATCTTGTGTCCTCTTCAGGCCCCCTCCTCTCAGTCGTCCTGTATGTGTGGTCACCATCTTGTGTCCTCTTCAGGCCCCTCCTCTCAGTCGTCCTGTATGTGTGGTCACCATCTTGTGTCCTCTTCAGGCCCCTCCTCTCAGTCGTCCTGTATGTGTGGTCACCATCTTGTGTCCTCTTCAGGCCCCCTCCTCTCAGTCGTCCTGTATGTGTGGTCACCATCTTGTGTCCTCTTCAGGCCCCTCCCCCCTGTCGTCCTGTCTGTGTGGTCACCATCTTGTGTCCTCTTCAGGCCCCCTCCTCTCAGACGTCCTGTATTTGTGGTCACCATCTTGTGTCCTCTTCAGGCCCCTTCCTCTCAGTCGTCCTGTATGTGTGGTCACCATCTTGTGTCCTCTTCAGGCCCCCTCCTCTCAGTCGTCCTGTATGTGTGGTCACCATCTTGTGTCCTCTTCAGGCCCCTCCTCTCAGTCGTCCTGTATGTGTGGTCACCATCTTGTGTCCTCTTCAGGCCCCTCCTCTCAGTCGTCCTGTCTGTGTGGTCACCATCTTGTGTCCTCTTCAGGCCCCTCCTCTCAGTCGTCCTGTATGTGTGGTCACCATCTTGTGTCCTCTTCAGGCCCCTCCTCTCAGTCGTCCTGTCTGTGTGGTCACCATCTTGTGTCCTCTTCAGGCCCCTCCTCTCAGTCGTCCTGTATGTGTGGTCACCATCTTGTGTCCTCTTCAGGCCCCTCCTCTCAGTCGTCCTGTATGTGTGGTCACCATCTTGTGTCCTCTTCAGGCCCCTCCTCTCAGTCGTCCTGTATGTGTGGTCACCATCTTGTGTCCTCTTCAGGCCCCTCCTCTCTGTCGTCCTGTATGTGTGGTCACCATCTTGTGTCCTCTTCAGGCCCCCTCCTCTCAGTCGTCCTGTATGTGTGGTCACCATCTTGTGTCCTCTTCAGGCCCCTCCTCTCAGTCGTCCTGTCTGTGTGGTCACCATCTTGTGTCCTCTTCAGGCCCCCTCCTCTCAGTCGTCCTGTATGTGTGGTCACCATCTTGTGTCCTCTTCAGGCCCCTCCTCTCAGTCGTCCTGTATGTGTGGTCACCATCTTGTGTCCTCTTCAGGCCCCTCCTCTCAGTCGTCCTGTATGTGTGGTCACCATCTTGTGTCCTCTTCAGGCCCCTCCTCTCAGTCGTCCTGTATGTGTGGTCACCATCTTGTGTCCTCTTCAGGCCCCCTCCTCTCAGTCGTCCTGTATGTGTGGTCACCATCTTGTGTCCTCTTCAGGCCCCCTCCTCTCAGACGTCCTGTCTGTGTGGTCACCATCTTGTGTCCTCTTCAGGCCCCCTCCTCTCAGTCGTCCTGTATGTGTGGTCACCATCTTGTGTCCTCTTCAGGCCCCCTCCTCTCAGTCGTCCTGTATGTGTGGTCACCATCTTGTGTCCTCTTCAGGCCCCCTCCTCTCAGTCGTCCTGTATGTGTGGTCACCATCTTGTGTCCTCTTCAGGCCCCCTCCTCTCAGTCGTCCTGTATGTGCGGTCACCATCTTGTGTCCTCTTCAGGCCCCCCCTGTTGTCCTGTATGTGTGGTCACCATCTTGTGTCCTCCTCAGGCCCCTCCTCTCAGTCGTCCTGTATGTGTGGTCACCATCTTGTGTCCTCTTTAGGCCCCTTCCTCTCAGACGTCCTGTATGTGTGGTCACCATCTTGTGTCCTCTTCAGGCCCCCTCCTCTCAGTCGTCCTGTATGTGTGGTCACCATCTTGTGTCCTCTTCAGGCCCCCTCCTCTCAGTCGTCCTGTCTGTGTGGTCACCATCTTGTGTCCTCCTCAGGCCCCCTCCTCTCTGTCATCCTGTATGTGTGGTCACCATCTTGTGTCCTCTTCAGGCCCCTCCTCTCAGTCGTCCTGTATGTGTGGTCACCATCTTGTGTCCTCTTTAGGCCCCTTCCTCTCAGACGTCCTGTATGTGTGGTCACCATCTTGTGTCCTCTTCAGGCCCCTCCTCTCAGTCGTCCTGTATGTGTGGTCACCATCTTGTGTCCTCTTCAGGCCCCCTCCTCTCAGTCGTCCTGTATGTGTGGTCACCATCTTGTGTCCTCTTCAGGCCCCCTCCTCTCAGACGTCCTGTATGTGTGGTCACCATCTTGTGTCCTCTTCAGGCCCCCTCCTCTCAGTCGTCCTGTATGTGTGGTCACCATCTTGTGTCCTCTTCAGGCCCCCTCCTCTCAGACGTCCTGTATGTGTGGTCACCATCTTGTGTCCTCTTCACGCCCCCTCCTCTCAGTCGTCCTGTATGTGTGGTCACCATCTTGTGTCCTCTTCAGGCCCCCTTCTCACAGGACGATTGAATCTGTTATGGAGAGGGAGCATCTCGGCGTACATTGTGCCCTTCTCCCATTGCCCCCATCTGGGGTGTTGCCTCGGCCCGTGTGACTTTTGATTCCTCCGTTGTCTGTGCTTCTTTCAGTGGCTAAGTGTGAGTTCTTCAATGCTGGAGGCAGCGTGAAGGACCGTATCAGTCTACGGATGGTGGAAGATGCGGAGAGGGAAGGCATTCTGAAGCCAGGAGACACCATCATAGAACCAACCTCAGGAAACACTGGTGAGCATGTACCTCGCCACCTCCTGTCCATTCTCCAGACCTGAGGCACGGCGTGTGGCTGAGATTGTATACGTGGCTAATGTATGGTGTACCGCAATCCTAGTGACCACGTATGAACAGTGAGGATGACTAGCGAGCTCGGTCACCGTGCCAGGCGATGATTAAGTTCTGTGCCGTTGGTGACATGTTTGTAGACACCTATGTCCTATGACGGTGATGACCCCCTCCCCATTACGGGCACTGGCCGCCCCTCCATACCCTCAGCTGGAGGACCAGCAGGACTAGCTAGGGCAGCCATCCCTGCAGCACCATCATCACTGAAATCTCTGACGTGAGAGTTGGGCTTGTGGAGGACTAGGAGGGGGTCAGTTATCCTCTGCTGGATCCCAGCACAGACCGACAGGAACCCCCTCCTCATGGAGACATTACAGGACCCCTCCCCATCCTCCCAGCGCTGGAGGTGCACTGACTGCACCCGTGTCATATATAGCACTGGTCAGACAGGTTCAGTCTCAGATTAGACGTTGTGACCTCCGCATCTCGCAGACCTTGTTTTCATTCTCATGTGAATGGTACAGATGGTGGAGGGAACGCCCCTCCTGATCCTGAGGCCCCGGATAACATGGTCTCCATGGAATGTCTTGTTTTTCTAGAATAAGCCACGTATTGTGTGGCTGCGACTCGTTCTGCCTCTGTGCACGGGGCCCCAACCTCTGCTCTCCCCCCACAATAACTATGGATAATAGTCTAAACCTTCCTCCTCAGGGATCGGCCTGGCCCTGGCGGCTGCGGTGAAGGGATACCGTTGTATAATTGTGATGCCAGAGAAGATGAGCATGGAGAAAGTAAGTGTGAGCCTGCAGCCGGAGGGTTGTGTAATATGCTGCAGTACCTGGACCAGGGATGGGAAGGGGGCTTGGGGGGACTAGTGATGTCATATACGGACCCACCCGAGGATCAGGAGGACACCAGCCATGTCATACATCATGGTCATACATTATAGACACACCTGAGGATCACAGCGAAAGACACTAGCTGCTCACTCTGTTTGAAAAAGACACCTGTGAGTGTCGAAACACGCGTCACCTTAACACGAGTGACCAATAAATCCTTTTGAGCAAAGAAAATTGGAGTGCCGGTTTTTCTTCGCTGTGCAGACTTCGGGATTACATCCGCAAAACCGAGCACCCATCGACCAACACGCAGTGCCACCTGACCTTACCAAACACCTGAGGATCAGGGGGAAGATATAAACCAGTGATGGCATACATAGACACACCTGAGGATCAGGGGGAAGATATAAACCAGTGATGGCATACATAGACACACCTGAGGATCAGTGGGAAGATATAAACCAGTGATGGCATACATAGACACACCTGAGGATCAGTGGGAAGATATAAACCAGTGATGGCATACATAGACACACCTGACAATAAAGGGGGAGCTGGAAGCCAGTGATGTAGTCTAGGAGTGACGCTGACCCCGAGTTCCTCACAGCTCCACTCTGTCTGCACTGACAGCCGCTTTATATCTAACTAAACATCTCCTCCATAGCCCTCCTCTGACAGCGCTGTATATACCGGCTGCTATACCTCTCCTCTGACAGTGCTGTATATACCGGCTGCTATACCTCTCCTCTGACAGTGCTGTATATACCGGCTGCTATACCTCTCCTCTGACAGTGCTGTATATACCGGCTGCTATACCTCTCCTCTGACAGTGCTGTATATACCGGCTGCTATACCTCTCCTCTGATAGCGCTGTATATACCGGCTGCTACACCTCTCCTCTGACAGCGCTGTATATACCGGCTGCTACACCTCTCCTCTGACAGTGCTGTATATACCGGCTGCTACACCTCTCCTCTGACAGTGCTGTATATATCGGCTGCTAGACCTCTCCTCTGACAGTGCTGTATATACCGGCTGCTATACCTCTCCTCTGACAGTGCTGTATATACCGGCTGCTAGACCTCTCCTCTGACAGTGCTGTATATACCGGCTGCTATACCTCTCCTCTGACAGTGCTGTATATACCGGCTGCTATACCTCTCCTCTGACAGTGCTGTATATACCGGCTGCTATACCTCTCCTCTGACAGCGCTAGTATATACCGGCTGCTATACCTCTCCTCTGACAGCTGCTGTATATACCGGCTGCTATACCTCTCCTCTGACAGCGCTGTATATACCGGCTGCTAGACCTCTCCTCTGACAGTGCTGTATATACCGGCTGCTATACCTCTCCTCTGACAGCGCAGTATATACCGGCTGCTATACCTCTCCTCTGACAGCGCTGTATATACCGGCTGCTATACCTCTCCTCTGACAGTGCTGTATATACCGGCTGCTATACCTCTCCTCTGACAGTGCTGTATATACCGGCTGCTATACCTCTCCTCTGACAGTGCTGTATATACCGGCTGCTAGACCTCTCCTCTGATAGCGCTGTATATACCGGCTGCTATACCTCTCCTCTGATAGCGCTGTATATACCGGCTGCTACACCTCTCCTCTGACAGTGCTGTATATACCGGCTGCTACACCTCTCTGACAGTGCATATACCGGCTGCTATACCTCTCCTCTGACAGCGCTGTATATACCGGCTGCTATACCTCTCCTCTGACAGTGCTGTATATACCGGCTGCTTTACCTCTCCTCTGACAGTGCTGTATATACCGGCTGCTAGACCTCTCCTCTGACAGCGCTGTATATACCGGCTGCTATACCTCTCCTCTGACAGTGCTGTATATACCGGCTGCTATACCTCTCCTCTGAGAGCTGCAGATGGCCTCTCTGGGTAAAGTCCATGGGCTGAGGACCTGCAGATGGCCTCCCTGGGTCTAGTCCATGGGCTGAGGACCTGCAGATGGCCTCTCTGGGTCTAGTCCATGGGCTGAGGACCTGCAGATGGCCTCTCTGGGTCTAGTCCATGGGCTGAGGACCTGCAGATGGCCTCTCTGGGTCTAGTCCATGAGCTGAGGACCTGCAGATGGCCTCTCTGGGTCTAGTCCATGGGCTGAGGGCCTGCAGATGGCCTCTCTGGGTCTAGTCCATGGGGCTGAGGACCTGCAGATGGCCTCTCTGGTTATAGTCCATGGGGCTGAGGACCTGCAGATGGCCTCTCTGGGTCTAGTCCATGGGCTGAGGACCTGCAGATGGCCTCTCTGGGTCTAGTCCATGGGCTGAGGACCTGCAGATGGCCTCTCTGGGTAAAGTCCATGGGCTGAGGACCTGCAGATGGCCTCTCTGGGTCTAGTCCATGGGCTGAGGACCTGCAGATGGCCTCTCTGGGTAAAGTCCATGGGCTGAGGACCTGCAGATGGCCTCTCTGGGTAAAGTCCATGGGCTGAGGACCTGCAGATGGCCTCTCTGGGTCTAGTCCATGGGCTGAGGACCTGCAGATGGCCTCTCTGGGTCTAGTCCATGGGGCTGAGGACCTGCAGATGGCTCTCTGGGTCTAGTCCATGGGCTGAGGACCTGCAGATGGCCTCTCTGGGTCTAGTCCATGGGCTGAGGACCTGCAGATGGCCTCTCTGGGTCTAGTCCATGGGCTGAGGACCTGCAGATGGCCTCTCTGGGTCTAGTCCATGGGCTGAGGACCTGCAGATGGCCTCTCTGGGTCTAGTCCATGGGCTGAGGACCTGCAGATGGCCTCTCTGGGTCTAGTCCATGGGCTTGTGCACATGCTGACTGTCTTCTCACGGGGCTGTGATCTTTTCTCTACAGGTAGACGTCCTCCGCTCTCTGGGAGCAGAGATTGTCCGCACCCCAACCAGTGCCCGCTTTGATTCGCCGGAATCGCATGTCGGGGTTGCTTGGAGACTGAAGAACGAGATCCCCAATTCTCACATTTTGGATCAGGTATGGGGGGTGCACAGGCTCTGATGCTTGCCCAGTATGGGCTGTGGGTGACTGGGGGAGGTATGAGGCACAGGGGTGGTGGCTGTCCCTCCGGTCCTTGGATCTTTGTCGCTTACGTTCATCTTCTCTTCTAGTACCGGAACGCCAGCAATCCTCTCGCCCACTATGACAGCACCGCAGAGGAAATCCTCCAGCAGTGTGATGGTAGGTGGGCCGCTGGGGGTCATGGGCCCTGTGTGGTGGTGTATACTGGCCCCTCCATATACAGGTTTTGACAATGTAAAGGCCATGTTGTGTGTATCACAGGGGGCTCTCTGCTGCACAGAGTCTCCTCCTAGATCGGGATTGGGGGGGCACCAGCCATGATACCTCAGGTACATGGACTCCAGAAGGGGCCGGGGCCAGGAATAGATGGTAAATGCAGATTCCAATGTCTGATGTCCAGATAGCCGCTGACCGGGTCCTTAAAGGGAGATGATCCAGGTGGGACTTGTTTTTTCACAGGACGCGTGGACATGGTGGTGGTTGGAGCTGGCACCGGTGGGACAATTACTGGACTTGCCCGAAAACTGAAGGAAAAGTGTCCAAACTGCAAGGTGAGTAGGTTGAATATCTATCCACCACATTGGATAGTCAGCTGCTTTAAGGTGGTGGGGGCAAGCGCTAGCCAGGCTTCTCCAGGGGAGCGTTTACGTGGCAGTGGGGTGAGGTGGTGGCAAGCTGCCCCTCAGTGGACGATACCGTGGGAACCTCTTTCCCTAACTATACTAGTTCTGGTTCAGGGTGAATACAGGTCGTCTTCTGTCTTCCCCATTTTGTTAGATTGTGGGAGTGGATCCAGAAGGTTCTATTCTAGCAGAGCCGGAAGAGCTGAACCGCACAGACAAGACGGGATATGAGGTGGAAGGGATTGGATATGACTTCATTCCCACTGTACTGGACCTAAAGGTAAGAGCTGCTGCACCAGTAATGGGGGTAGTTGCATACGTCAGGAGGGTCAGTCACGGTGGCAGGGAAGAAAAGCATGGTGGTGATCTGTGGCTGCGAGGAGGCGTGGTGGTGATCTGTGGCTGCGAGGAGGCGTGGTGGTGATCTGTGGCTGGGAGGAGGAGGTGTGGTGATCTGTGGCTGCGAGGAGGCGTGGTGGTGGTGATCTGTGGCGGGGAGGAGGCGTGGTGGTGATCTGTGGCTGCGAGGAGGCGTGGTGGTCTGTGGCGGGGAGGAGAAGGCGTGGTGGTGATCTGTGGCGAGGAGGAGGAGGTGTAGTGGTGATCTGTGGAGGGGAGGAGAAGGCGTGGCGGGGAGGAGAAGGTGTGGTGGTGATCTGTGGCGAGGAGGAGGAGGAGGAGGTGTAGTGGTGATCTGTGGAGGGGAGGAGAAGGCGTGGTGGTGATCTGTGGCTGCGAGGAGGCGTGGTGGTGATCTGTGGCTGCGAGGAGGCGTGGTGGTGATCTGTGGCGGGGAGGAGGAGTAGTGGTGATCTGTGGCGAGGAGGAGGAGGTGTGGTGATCTGTGGCGAGGAGGCATGGTGGTGGTGATCTGTGGCGAGGAGGAGGAGGCGTGGTGGTGATCTGTGGCGGGGAGGAGGAGGCGTGTCTTTGATCTGTGGCGGGGAGGAGGAGGTGTAGTGGTGATCTGTGGCAGGAGGAGATGCAGTGGTGATCTGTGGCGAGGAGGCATGGTGGTGGTGATCTGTGGCGAGGAGGAGGAGGCGTGTCTTTGATCTGTGGCGAGGAGGAGGAGGCGTGTCTTTGATCTGTGGCGAGGAGGAGGAGGCGTGACAGTGATCTGTGGCGAGGAGGAGGAGGCGTGGTCGGTGATCTGTGGCAGGAGGAGGAGGTGTGACAGTGATCTGTGGCGAGGAGGAGGAGGTGTGACAGTGATCTGTGGCGAGGAGGAGGAGGTGTGACAGTGATCTGTGGCGAGGAGGAGGAGGAGGTGTGACAGTGATCTGTGGCGAGGAGGAGGAGGTGTGGCAGTGATCTGTGGCGAGGAGGTGTGGCAGTGATCTGTGGCGAGGAGGAGGAGGTGTGGCAGTGATCTGTGGCGAGGAGGTGTGGCAGTGATCTGTGGCGAGGAGGCGTGGCAGTGATCTGTGGCGAGGAGGCGTGGCAGTGATCTGTGGCGAGGAGGTGTGGCAGTGATCTGTGGCGAGGAGGAGGAGGTGTGGCAGTGATCTGAGGGGGGAAAGTCCTGAAAAATAAGACCGTCTTTAAAAGCGTTGTTCCCTCTGAGGATCTGTGGCGTTCCCACGGCAAATGCCATTAATGTCTGTACGTGACCTGAGGCGGGGCACCTCGTGCGCTGGTATGAATGGAGAGGAAGCTGCGCATGTGCAGTTCTTTCCATTCACTGCAGTGAGTCTTCTGAAAAATGGCTCGGCTATTTTCAGTGAATGGAGAGCACTGCGCATGCGCTGGGACCCGCACGTATTCGGCAGTTGTGACACGTCCTTGTGGGAGTGACCATTATAGCGCTGTGTATTGCTGCTTTATCTGGCAGGTGGTTGATAAATGGTATAAATCCAATGATGAGGACTCCTTCTCTATGGCCCGAGCACTGATCAAGGAGGAAGGTCTGCTGTGCGGTGAGTAGCGTGCTTCTTCATCATTATGTGGAGCGCCCCTGGCGGGTGACTGATGATAATGCGGCAAGTGACAATAATGAGGTTTGCCCTAGGATGGTGAGGGATGATTGCCCGGGTCGCCCTCAGTCGGGGAGTGATGATTGCCCGGGTCGCCCTCAGTCGGGGAGTGGTGATTGCCCGGGTCGTCCTCAGTCGGGGAGTGGTGATTGCCCGGGTCGTCCTTAGTCGGGGAGTGACGATTGCCCGGGTCGTCCTCAGTCGGGGAGTGATGATTGCCCGGGTCGTCCTCAGTCGGGGAGTGATGATTGCCCGGGTCGTCCTCAGTCGGGGAGGGATGATTGCCCGGATCGCCCTCAGTCGGGGAGGGATGATTGCCCGGGTCGCCCTCAGTCGGGGAGTGATGATTGCCCGGGTCGCCCTCAGTCGGGGAGTGATGATTGCCCGGGTCGCCCTCAGTCGGGGAGGGATGATTGCCCGGGTCGTCCTCAGTCGGGAAGTGATGATTGTCCGGGTCGCCCTCAGTCTGGGAGGGATGATTGCCGGGGTCGTCCTCAGTCGGGGAGTGATGATTGCCCGGATCGCCCTCAGTCGGGGAGGGATGATTGCCCGGGTCGCCCTCAGTCGGGGAGGGATGATTGCCCGGGTCGCCCTCAGTCTGGGAGGGATGATTGCCCGGGTCGTCCTCAGTCGGGGAGTGATGATTGCCCGGGTCGTCCTCAGTCGGGGAGTGATGATTGTCCGGGTCGTCCTCAGTCTGGGAGTGATGATTGCCCGGTCGTCCTCAGTCGGGAGTGATGATTGTCCGGGTCGCCCTCAGTCGGGGAGGGATGATTGCCTGGGTCGCCCTCAGTCGGGGAGGGATGATTGCCCGGTCGCCCTCAGTCGGGAGGGATGATTGCCCGGGTCGCCCTCAGTCGGGAGTGATGATTGCCCGGGTCGCCCTCAGTCGGGGAGGGATGATTGCCCGGGTCGCCCTCAGTCGGGAAGTCATGATTGCCCGGGTCGCCCTCAGTCTGGGAGGGATGATTGCCCGGGTCGTCCTCAGTCGGGGAGTCATGATTGCCCGGGTCGTCCTCAGTCGGGGAGTGATGATTGCCCGGGTCGTCCTCAGTCTGGGAGGGATGATTGTCCGGGTCGCCCTCAGTCGGGGAGGGATGATTGTCTGGGTCGCCCTCAGTCGGGGAGGGATGATTGCCCGGGTCGCCCTCAGTCGGGAGGGATGATTGCCCGGGTCGCCCTCAGTCTGGGAGGGATGATTGCCCGGGTCGCCCTCAGTCGGGAGTGATGATTGTCCGGGTCGCCCTCAGTCGGGGAGTGATGATTGTCCGGGTCGTCCTCAGTCGGGGAGTGATGATTGCCCGGGTCGTCCTCAGTCTGGGAGGGATGATTGTCCGGGTCGCCCTCAGTCGGGGAGGGATGATTGTCTGGGTCGCCCTCAGTCGGGGAGGGATGATTGCCCGGGTCGCCCTCAGTCGGGGAGGGATGATTGCCCGGGTCGCCCTCAGTCGGGGAGGGATGATTGCCCGGGTCGCCCTCAGTCGGGAAGTCATGATTGCCCGGGTCGTCCTCAGTCGGGGAGTCATGATTGCCCGGGTCGTCCTCAGTCGGGGAGTCATGATTGCCCGGGTCGCCCTCAGTCGGGAAGTCATGATTGCCCGGGTCGTCCTCAGTCGGGGAGTCATGATTGCCCGGGTCGTCCTCAGTCGGGGAGTCATGATTGCCCGGGTCGTCCTCAGTCGGGGAGTGATGATTGCCCGGGTCGCCCTCAGTCGGGGCGTCATGATTGCCCGGGTCGTCCTCAGTCGGGAGTCATGATTGCCCGGGTCGCCCTCAGTCGGGAGTCATGATTGCCCGGGTCGCCCTCAGTCGGGAGTCATGATTGCCCGGGTCGCCCTCAGTCGGGGAGTCATGATTGCCCGGAGTCAGTCCCCTCAGTCGGGAGTCATGATTGCCCGGGTCGCCCTCAGTCGGGAGTCATGATTGCCCGGGTTGCTCCTCAGTCGGGGAGTCATGATTGCCCGGGTTGCCCTCAGTCGGGGAGTGATGATTGCCCGGGTTGCCCTCAGTCGGGGAGTGATGATTGCCCGGGTCGCCCTCAGTCGGGGAGTGGTGATTGTCTGGGTCGCCCTCAGTCGGGGAGGGATGATTGCCCGGGTCGCCCTCAGTCGGGGAGGGATGATTGCCCGGGTCGCCCTCAGTCGGGGAGGGATGATTGCCCGGGTCGCCCTCAGTCGGAGAGTGATGATTGCCCGGGTCGTCCTCAGTCGGGGAGTCGTGATTGCCCGGGTCGCCCTCAGTGAAGGTGTATTTCTCTCTCTCTCTGTAGGTGGCAGCTCTGGCAGTGCCATGTCTGTGGCTGTGAAGGCTGCACAAGAGCTGACAGAAGGACAGAGATGTGTGGTGATCCTGCCGGACTCTGTGCGGAATTACATGTGAGGGTCTGTGCCTGCGAGGTCTCTAAGGCTTGCACCACGTGCGCCGGGCACTTACCATTCTCTTTGTTTTCCTGCAGGTCCAAGTTCCTAAGTGATAAGTGGATGACACAGAAACAGTTCCTTAAGATGGAGGACCTGGAGGGCAGTAAACCCTGGTGAGATGACGTTTGGAGCGGGTCAGTCTCCGTGGCTCCGGGGTGGGGTGTAGATGTGTATGTGATAATCTCAAGCTGGAGGTGGCTATTCACTTCTCAATGACTAGACCTCAGCATGTCCACTCCTGCCCACATCCCCAACTACAATGGGTGGACTGACGTGGACATGCCTCATCATCTATATCATTCTCCTCCTCAGGTGGTGGAACGTCAAGGTTTCGTCACTGTCCCTTTCTGCCCCACTGACCGTCCTCCCAACTGTGAGCTGCAGCCAGACGATCCAGCTCCTCCGAGAGAAAAGCTTTGACCAGGTTCCCATTGTGTCCGAGTCCGGGTGAGTCTCATGGGCCCCCGTCATGTCTGCGCCGTCCTCTCCGCTGTCAGCTTGTGGGGGGGCAGCTATATATTGCGTTGTTTCTGTTACTCCGCACGGCGACTTCTGAGGGCCATGTTATCTTGCAGGCTGGTGCTCGGCATGGTGACACTAGGGAACATGCTGTCTTCTGTGCTGGCCGGGAAGGTGAAACCCTCAGATCCTGTCTCCAAGGTCATTTACAAGCAGTTTACACAGGTATGGTGGTGATGTGCGAGAACCAGCACCTCTCTTGTCCATGGTTGTATGTGATATAGAAGGGACATTGTATCTGGGAGGGGGTAGCACCATCGAGGAGATTCAGCAATGCTGCGACTATCAAGCTATGGAGTCTGAGCATTTACCCACTGATCCACTGTGTAACCATTAGACTCAATCTCCCTGTTCTAGGTGCATCTCATGGACAACCTGGGGAAACTTTCCCGCATCCTGGAGACGGATCACTTCGCTCTGGTGGTCCATGAGCAAATTCAGTGTAAGCAGCAGTGTCCGGCGCCTCCCGCTCTTCTCCCTCATCAGCCCCCCTCTCCCTTCTCCCTAGTTGGTCTTCCTGGCCCCTCCTCTTCTCGTAGCTCCTTGTCTTTCTGGCCCGCCTACTTTCTCCCGTGCTCCTCCTCTTTCTAACCCCTCCTCTGCTCCCTAGCTCCTCCTCTTTCTGGCCTCCATACTCTTTTTCCGTGGCTTCTCTTCTTTCTGGCCCGCCTACTTTCTCACTAGCTCCTCCTCTTTCTGTCCTCCATACTCTTTTCCATAGCTTCTCTTCTTTCTGGCCCTCCTACTTTCTCCCTTGCTTCTCCTCTTTCTGACCCCGCCTCTTTTTGGCCCGCCTACTTTCTCCCTTGCTCCTCCTCTTTCTGACCTCTCCTCTTCTTCCTAGCTCCTCCTCTTTCTGGCCTCCATACTCTTTTTGGCCCGCCTACTTTCTCCCTTGCTCCTCCTATTTCTGACCCCGCCTCTTCTCCCTAGCTCCTCCTCTTTCTGTCCTCCATACTCTTTTCCATAGCTTCTCTTCTTTCTGCCTTGCTCCTCCCGTTTCCTACCCCTAATCTTCTCCCTAGCTCCTCCTCTTTCTGTCCTCCATACTCTTTTTGGCCCTCCTACTTTCTCCCTTGCTCCTCCTCTTTCTGACCCCTCCTCTTCTCCCTAGCCCCTCCTCTTTCTGGCCTCCATACTCTTTTTGGCCCGCCTACTTTCTCCCTTGCTCCTCCTCTTTCTGACCCCGCCTCTTCTCCCTAGCTCCTCCTCTTTCTGGCCTCCATACTCTTTTTGGCCCGCCTACTTTCTCCCTTGCTCCTCCTATTTCTGACCCCGCCTCTTCTCCCTAGCTCCTCCTCTTTCTGGCCTCCATACTCTTTTTGGCCTGCCTACTTTCTCCCGTGCTCCTCCTCTTTCTGACCCCGCCTCTTCTCCCTAGCTCCTCCTCTTTCTGGCCTCCATACTCTTTTCCATAGCTTCTCTTCTTTCTGCCTTGCTCCTCCCGTTTCCTACCCCTAATCTTCTCCCTAGCTCCTCCCCTTTCTCCCTGGCCCCTCCTCTTGCTGGCTATACCTGTCAGGGCTTGGCTTTTGGCTCCAGTAGAAGCGATGTATCTAAGTTGTGGGCTGTATCTTAGCAGATCACGAAGACGGCTCCTCCAGTAAGAAGCAGATGATTTTCGGTGTGGTGACTGCCATCGATCTCCTGAATTTTGTGACCCGGGAGCGGGAACGACGCGCCAGTGAATCCAGTGACCGGGACCCAAGTGAAAGGAGCAGACATTTCAGCGCCTCTTAGATGGGAGGGTTGCTGCTGTCTGGTGGGGGTCTGAAGGCCCCTAATTTCATGTCTGATCGCTTTGTATTTTGTAGAAGGTGACAATAAACATTACGACCGTGCTGATCTGTGCACCCGCTGCTGGTGGGGTTCATAGGGGCCTCATTCATTGGAGTAGTCGTAACTTCCGGCCTGGCTCACTACATGTGGTCTCCATTACCAGAGTCGGCCTGTGATCTGGGCTCATCAGGGTCTCTTAAAGGCTATGGACACCTTTGGGGGGATTTTATTTTTATATTATTGAATTATACTTATTTTGCGCTAAAAATCATTTTTCCAATTGGTCTTTATTAAGAATATGGAGCCCTTTTTTCTGTCCAGAACCGAGATGCTCGAGCAGCTGCTCTCATTATCGCTCGCTCCTGATCTTACTGATAACAATGTGGCTGAAATGTTTGACTCTCAGTAGTTTAGAGATGAGGATTATTAGATGGCCGGAGTTCTGCCAGATTACCCGGAAGTGACGCGCCACGCAAGCGCACATCCACTGGATTAGCAGAAATTATTGCACCGCCGCGGGAGAAGCACCGGACTTCATGCACGAAACTGTACACCGCGCGTGCGCACTTAGGGGTAGGTAGATTTTCCAGTGCAAAATGTTCTCCCTACCCCTGAGTGCGCGCACACCTCATCAGGAGCAGTTCATCCTTACCACATAGCAGAGCTGCGTGCAGAATGTCGAGGTCACCACGTGCGCGCTCAGGGGTAGGGAGGTCTGATGGAACATCTAGCACTGGAAAATCTACCTACCCCTAAGTGCGCACGCGCGGTGTACAGTTTCGTGCATGAAGTCCGGTGCTTCTCCCTCCTCCAGCTGATTCCTGTGCGGCTGCGTCACTTCCGGGTATAGGAATCTGGCAGAACTCCGGCACAAAGTGAGAGGACCAGTCACACAGCCAGAAAAACGGTTAACCCTTTGTGACAGAACAGCTCAATATTTTTAATAACGGCCAATTGAAAATATGATTTTTAGCCAAAAATGAGTACGATGTAATCGCAAACAAAAACTGCCTCCAAAGGAGTCCAGCGGCTTTAGGTCCCCGATCTGCTGGTTCTGCCTCGGGGACTTTGGGGATCATTATCTCTTATGTCCGTCTTTAGGCTGGGTTCACACGAGCGTGTCCGGATGCGTTCAGTGAAAACTCTGCGATTTCACAGGCAAAGCCGTTCAGTTTTGCCTGCGATTGCGTTCAGTTGTTCCGTTTTTTTCCGCGCGCGTGCAATGCGTTTTGATGTGTTTTTCACGCGCGTGATAAAAAAACTGATGGTTTACAAACAACATCTCCTAGCAACCATCAGTGAAAAACGCAACGCACCTGCACTTGCGGATGCAATGCGTTTTTCACGCAGCTCCATTCACCTCTATGGGGCAAGAGCTGCGTGAAAAACGCAGAATATAGAGCATGCTGCGATTTTCACGCAACGCAGAAGTGATGCGTGAAAATCACCGCTCATGTGCACAGCCCCATAGAAATGAATGGTCAGGATTCGGTGCGGGTGCAATGTGGTCACATCACACATTGCACCCGCGCGGAAAACTCGCCCGTGTGAATGCAGCCTGATGGGGTTTAGATGTCCCCGAGGATCCTCATATTCTAATCAGTAGCGTTGTCTTAAAGGGGTCCTCTCCCTTCAGTACGTGGCAGTTATCATGTAGAGGACGGTATAATGGGATGGAAAAATGAATCCAGACAGCAAAGGAAACAACATGGAGAATCCCAACAGATGAGAGAGTGCCTGGTATTAACTGCATCTACGTGATAAACGCCGCGGGCTGAAGGGAGAGGACCCCTTTATCTGACACAGAACATATAATAATCACCAAAACCAAAGAATTCTGGGAGAATCTGACTTATGGCAGCGGCGCGGCCTCCTGTCCTACCTTCTGCCTCTCGGTGTCGTAGAGACTTTATTCTCGGAGAAGTTTCGCCGCACCGTCCATTTCTGAATGATTCAGGAGGAGATGGCGGAGGCAGCGTGGCCGGGGGAAAAATCCCTTTATCGGGAACGGCTCACGTGACATACGTGAATATAGAAGTTGCTGGGTTTCGGCTATCGCACGGCCTTCGTCACGCACAGTGTGAACTATACATACACGTGTCTATAAAGTGAGGACTCCGTGTCCAATCATTGGTAATCAGTCACATAAAGGGTTAACATCGCACATCCGATCCGTGTCCAATCATTGTTAATCAGTCACATAAAGGGTTAACATCGCACATCCAGTTCGTGTCCAATCATTGTTAATCAGTCACATAAAGGGTTAACATCGCCCATCCGATCCGTGTCCAATCATTGGTAATCGGTCACATAAAGGGTTAACATCGCACATCCGATCCGTGTCCAATCATTGTTAATCAGTCACATAAAGGGTTAACATCGCACATCCGATCCGTGTCCAATCATTGGTAATCGGTCACATAAAGGGTTAACATCGCACATCCAGTCCGTGTCCAATCATTGTTAATCAGTCACATACAGGGTTAACATCGCACATCCAGTCCGTGTCCAATCATTGGTAATCAGTCACATAAAGGGTTAACATCGCACATCCGATCCGTGTCCAATCATTGTTAATCAGTCACATACAGGGTTAACATCGCACATCCGATCCGTGTCCCGCTCAGCAGCTGCTTTATATAAAACCTAAGGTCGATCACACAGAACGTTCTCACCCGATCAGATATACGGCGTCACGATGCGCGCTCATCCGGTGATCACCAGTGCGCCTGTCAGAGAAGGGAGAGGGAGGGTCGCGACCACATGATCACGGACATAGCGACGCGTCCTGCATCCAAGGGGCGTGACAGAGAGGCAACACCCATACACAAGTGGTCAATCACATGATCACACATAGCGACGCGTCCTGCATCCAAGGGGCGTGACAGAGAGGCAACACCCATACACAAGTGGTCAATCACATGATCACGGACATAGCAACGCCGTCCTGCATCCAAGGGGCGTGACAGAGAGGCAACACCCATACACAAGTGGTCAATCACATGATCACGGACATAGCAACGCCGTCCTGCATCCAAGGGCGTGACAGAGAGGCAACACCCATACACAAGTGGTCAATCACATGATCACGGACATAGCAACGCCGTCCTGCATCCAAGGGCGTGACAGAGAGGCAACACCCATACACAAGTGGTCAATCACATGATCACGGACATAGCAACGCGTCCTGCATCCAAGGGCGTGACAGAGAGGCAACACCCATACACAAGTGGTCAATCACATGATCACGGACATAGCAACGCGTCCTGCATCCAAGGGGCGTGATAGAGAGGCAACACCCATACACAAGTGGTCAATCACATGATCACGGACATAGCAACGCCGTCCTGCATCCAAGGGGCGTGACAGAGAGGCAACACCCATACACAAGTGGTCAATCACATGATCACGGACATAGCAACGCCGTCCTGCATCCAAGGGGCGTGACAGAGAGGCAACACCCATACACAAGTGGTCAATCACATGATCACGGACATAGCAACGCCGTCCTGCATCCAAGGGGCGTGACAGAGAGGCAACACCCATACACAAGTGGTCAATCACATGATCACGGACATAGCAACGCGTCCTGCATCCAAGGGGCGTGACAGAGAGGCAACACCCATACACAAGTGGTCAATCACATGATCACGGACATAGCAACGCTGCCCTGCATCCAAGGGGCGTGACAGAGAGGCAACACCCATACACAAACGGTCAATCACATGATCACGGACATAGCAACGCGTCCGGCATCCAAGGGGCGTGACAGAGAGGCAACACCCATACACAAACGGTCAATCACATGATCACGGACATAGCAACGCGTCCGGCATCCAAGGGGCGTGACAGAGAGGCAACACCCATACACAAACGGTCAATCACATGATCACGGACATAGCAACGCTGTCCTGCATCCAAGGGGCGTGACAGAGAGGCAACACCCATACACAAGTGGTCAATCACATGATCACGGACATAGCAACGCGTTCTGCATCCAAGGGGCGTGACAGAGAGGCAACACCCATACACAAACGGTCAATCACATGATCACACATAGCAACGCGTCCTGCATCCAAGGGGCGTGATAGAGAGGCAACACCCATACACAAACGGTCAATCACATGATCACGGACATAGCAACGCGTCCGGCATCCAAGGGGCGTGATAGAGAGGCAACACCCATAGACAAGTGGTCAATCACATGATCACGGACATAGCAACGCGTCCTGCATCCAAGGGGCGTGACAGAGAGGCAACACCCATACACAAGTGGTCAATCACATGATCACGGACACACTCGTCCTTGCGATCATGTGACATAAGCCGCATAGTGCGGTGTTTATAAGCGTTACATGGATCGCAGGGCTGTCTGAGCTCTCAGTCGTCAGCCCGTATATATAATATGGGGCCAAACAGCTCCACAATCATGAAAAAACCAGAGTGTCAGCCTATATAGAAATCATTGACATAAGCTGCTGTTCACACTGATGCATCCTGGAATCGCATCGCTGAAAAGGTAAATTAGACCCCCACTGAAGAAGGAGCAGGGAGCTCCAAAACGCGTTTGGGGATAGAGCACGCCATCTCAGAGTCCAGCTAGCTGAAGTACTAAAATCGGATCCAATATTTGGAAACAGCCACGTATATCCATCGGCACTACATAGTGCCTTTCCCGCCAAAAGAAAGAACACGCGGACGCCGGCCACCCGATACCGGAAGTGTCATACTAAGACACACGGAGTCAGCCGCCCGCGCGGCGAACACCGCACGAGGACGCCAACAACCCGATCGAGCGGCAGGAGTGGTAATGTACTGTCCATGAGGACACATAGATTAACTAAATGAAGTCTCAGATCTATGGATCATCGGATTACTTCTTACATATAGAATTCTTTTGGATACTTGCACCAAATGTCTGGCCCCTGGTTTGTCAGTGAGATCACCGGACGCGCGGATGAGCGCGCATCATGACGCCGTATATCTGATCGGGTGAGAACGCTCTGTGTGATCGACCTTAGGTTTTATATAAAGCAGCTGCTGAGCGGGACACGGACTCGGATGTGCGATGTTAACCCTGTATGTGACTGATTAACAATGATTGGACACGGATCGGATGTGCGATGTTAACCCTTTATGTGACTGATTACCAATGATTGGACACGGAGTCCTCACTTTATAGACACGTGTATGTATAATTCACACTGTGCGTGACGAAGGCCGTGCGATAGCCGAAACCCAGCAACTGTCTATATTCACGTATGTCATGTGAGCCGTTCCCGATAAAGGGATTTTCCCCGGCCACGCCGCCTCCGACATCTCCTCCTGAATCGTCTGCATAGGAGCCTGTACGGATCTGGGGCTCCAGGATGGCTGATGCATTCCGGTGGACCGTAGGATCTGGCGAGTGCGGTTCCACATCGATTGATTGTACATTTCTGAATGATCTGAGATGGAATTATTATTCTCATTAATCCTACCTATGCCCTGGCGATCTTTAACCCATGGGTGACCGCTGCTCTGACCTCATAGGGAAAAGAATGGAAGTCCACGGACAGAAGAGCGGTGAGATTGTGACTCCACCTACCTGGCACATGTCACACCGCCGCCATGTAGTCTCTGGCCCGGTGATTGTATTTGCCGTTGATCTGGGGGAACGGAGCAGTTCAGGTCTCTTTCCCAATGAGAAGCGAGGGGATGGTCCACATCCTCTAGAGAGAACAGTCCGTGTACAAAGGCTAATAAACCTCCTATAGACTGAACCCCCGAATTAACCCATGTTATACCGTCCAGCACGTCTAGAGAAATCCACATTCATCAATTGTGGGGGGGATTTACTTTCTGCCTGTGATCTGTGACTGAGGGTCATCTGATGGGAACATCCAATCCACCCTCAATGTCCATAGAAATCTACGCTGCTGAAATGGCTGGCGTACACTTACTTGGCTGTTCTCAGGAGCATGCTGGGAGTCGTAGTTTCCCCACAGCTGGAGTTCCAGGAGCTAGCCATCACTGCTCTATAGTACCCTATAATAGAGGTGAGGAGAAGACATCAGCGGGAACGCTCGGGGGTTTGTCTAGCCAGATATACTTGGATAGATTGCAGCTCCTTTAGTATTTCCATAGGAAAGAAGATCTGAGGTGATAGAAGCAGAGAAGGTATCCGACCAGTCCTGGCCACATGTAGACAGTATACCAAACATATACCCCCAATGTACCTGGTCACACGCCTTCTCCGCACCCAGTGATAGAAGCAGAGAAGGTATCCGACCAGTCCTGGCCACATGTAGAGAGTATACCAAACATATACCCCCAATGTACCTGGTCAGACGCCTTCTCCGCACCCAGTGATAGAAGCAGAGAAGGTATCCGACCAGTCCTGGCCACATGTAGAGAGCATCTCACACATATACCCCCAATGTACGTGGTCACACGCCTTCTCCGCACCCAGTGATAGAAGCAGAGAAGGTATCCGACCAGTCCTGGCCACATGTAGAGAGCATCTCACACATATACCCCCAATGTACCTGGTCACACGCCTTCTCCGCACCCAGTGATAGAAGCAGAGAAGGTATCCGACCAGTCCTGGCCACATGTAGAGAGCATCTCACACATATACCCCCAATGTACCTGGTCACACGCCTTCTCCGCACCCAGTGATAGAAGCAGAGAAGGCATCCGACCAGTCCTGGCCACATGTAGACAGTATACCAAACATATACCCCCAATGTACCTGGTCACACGCCTTCTCCGCACCCAGTGATAGAAGCAGAGAAGGTATCCGACCAGTCCTGGCCACATGTAGACAGTATACCAAACATATACCCCCAATGTACCTGGTCACACGCCTTCTCCGCACTCCAGTGATAGAAGCAGAGAAGGTATCCGACCAGTCCTGGCCACATGTAGAGAGCATACTCAAACATATACCCCCAATGTACCTGGTCACACGCCTTCTCCGCACCCAGTGATAGAAGCAGAGAAGGTATCCGACCAGTCCTGGCCACATGTAGAGAGCATCTCACACATATACCCCCAATGTACCTGGTCACACGCCTTCTCCGCACCCAGTGATAGAAGCAGAGAAGGTATCCGACCAGTCCTGGCCACATGTAGACAGCATACTCACACATATACCCCCAATGTACCTGGTCACACGCCTTCTCCGCACTCCAGTGATAGAAGCAGAGAAGGTATCCGACCAGTCCTGGCCACATGTAGAGAGCATACTCAAACATATACCCCCAATGTACCTGGTCACACGCCTTCTCCGCACTCCAGTGATAGAAGCAGAGAAGGTATCCGACCAGTCCTGGCCACATGTAGACAGCATACTCACACATATACCCCCAATGTACCTGGTCACACGCCTTCTCCGCACTCCAGTGATAGAAGCAGAGAAGGTATCCGACCAGTCCTGGCCACATGTAGAGAGCATCCACACATATACCCCCAATGTACCTGGTCACACGCCTTCTCCGCACCCAGTGATAGAAGCAGAGAAGGCATCCGACCAGTCCTGGCCACATGTAGAGAGTATACCAAACATATACCCCCAATGTACCTGGTCACACACCTTCTCCGCACCCAGTGATAGAAGCAGAGAAGGTATCCGACCAGTCCTGGCCACATGTAGACAGTATACCAAACATATACCCCCAATGTACCTGGTCACACGCCTTCTCCGCACCCAGTGATAGAAGCAGAGAAGGTATCCGACCAGTCCTGGCCACATGTACAGAGCATCTCACACATATACCCCCAATGTACCTGGTCACACGCCTTCTCCGCACCCAGTGATAGAAGCAGAGAAGGTATCCGACCAGTCCTGGCCACATGTAGACAGTATACCAAACATAAACCCCCAATGTACCTGGTCGAACGCCTTCTCCGCACCCAGTGATAGCAGCAGAGAAGGTATCCGACCAGTCCTGGCCACATGTAGAGAGCATACTCAAACATATACCCTCAATGTACCTGGTCACACGCCTTCTCCGCACTCCAGTGATAGAAGCAGAGAAGGTATCCGACCAGTCCTGGCCACATGTAGAGAGCATCTCACACATATACCCCCAATGTACCTGGTCACACGCCTTCTCCGCACCCAGTGATAGAAGCAGAGAAGGTATCCGACCAGTCCTGGCCACATGTAGAGAGCATCTCAAACATATACCCCCAATGTACCTGGTCACACGCCTTCTCCGCACCCAGTGATAGAAGCAGAGAAGGTATCCGACCAGTCCTGGCCACATGTAGACAGTATACCAAACATATACCCCCAATGTACCTGGTCACACGCCTTCTCCGCACTCCAGTGATAGAAGCAGAGAAGGTATCCGACCAGTCCTGGCCACATGTAGAGAGCATCTCACACATATACCCTCAATGTACCTGGTCACACGCCGTCTCCGCACCCAGTGATAGAAGCAGAGAGGGTATCCGACCACTCATGGCCACATGTAGAGAGCATCTCAAACATATACCCCCAATGTACCTGGTCACACGCCTTCTCCGCACCCAGTGATAGAAGCAGAGAAGGTATCCGACCATTCCTGGCCACATGTAGACAGTATACCAAACATATACCCCCAATGTACCTGGTCACACGCCTTCTCCGCACCCAGTGATAGAAGCAGAGAAGGTATCCGACCAGTCCTGGCCACATGTAGACAGTATACCAAACATATACCCCCAATGTACCTGGTCACACGCCTTCTCCGCACTCCAGTGATAGAAGCAGAGAAGGTATCCGACCAGTCCTGGCCACATGTAGAGAGCATCTCACACATATACTCCCAATGTACCTGGTCACACGCCTTCTCCGCACCCAGTGATAGAAGCAGAGAAGGTATCCGACCAGTCCTGGCCACATGTAGAGAGTATACTCACACATATACCCCCAATGTACCTGGTCACACGCCTTCTCCGCACCCAGTGATAGAAGCAGAGAAGGTATCCGACCAGTCCTGGCCACATGTAGACAGTATACCAAACATATACCCCCAATGTACCTGGTCACACGCCTTCTCCGCACTCCAGTGATAGAAGCAGAGAAGGTATCCGACCAGTCCTGGCCACATGTAGAGAGCATCTCACACATATACCCTCAATGTACCTGGTCACACGCCTTCTCCGCACTCCAGTGATAGAAGCAGAGAAGGTATCCGACCAGTCCTGGCCACATGTAGACAGTATACCAAACATATACCCCCAATGTACCTGGTCACACGCCTTCTCCGCACCCAGTGATAGAAGCAGAGAAGGTATCCGACCAGTCCTGGCCACATGTAGAGAGCATCTCACAACATATACCCCAATGTACCTGGTCACACGCCTTCTCCGCACTCCAGTGATAGAAGCAGAGAAGGTATCCGACCAGTCCTGGCCACATGTAGAGAGCATACTCAAACATATACCCCTCAATGTACCTGGTCACACGCCTTCTCCGCACCCAGTGATAGAAGCAGAGAAGGTATCCGACCAGTCCTGGCCACATGTAGACAGTATACCAAACATATACCCCCAATGTACCTGGTCACACGCCTTCTCCGCACCCAGTGATAGAAGCAGAGAAGGTATCCGACCAGTCCTGGCCACATGTAGACAGTATACCAAACATATACCCCCAATGTACCTGGTCACACGCCTTCTCCGCACTCCAGTGATAGAAGCAGAGAAGGTATCCGACCAGTCCTGGCCACATGTAGACAGTATACCAAACATATACCCCCAATGTACCTGGTCACACGCCTTCTCCGCACTCCAGTGATAGAAGCAGAGAAGGTATCCGACCAGTCCTGGCCACATGTAGACAGTATACCAAACATATACCCTCAATGTACCTGGTCACACGCCTTCTCCGCACTCCAGTGATAGAAGCAGAGAAGGTATCCGACCAGTCCTGGCCACATGTAGAGAGCATACTCACACATATACCCCCAATGTACTCTGGTCACACGCCTTCTCCGCACTCCAGTGATAGAAGCAGAGAAGGTATCCGACCAGTCCTGGCCACATGTAGACAGTATACCAAACATATACCCCCAATGTACCTGGTCACACGCCTTCTCCGCACTCCAGTGATAGAAGCAGAGAAGGTATCCGACCAGTCCTGGCCACATGTAGACAGTATACCAAACATATACCCCCAATGTACCTGGTCACACGCCTTCTCCGCACCCAGTGATAGAAGCAGAGAAGGTATCCGACCAGTCCTGGCCACATGTAGACAGTATACCAAACATATACCCCCAATGTACCTGGTCACACGCCTTCTCCGCACCCAGTGATAGAAGCAGAGAAGGTATCCGACCAGTCCTGGCCACATGTAGAGAGCATCTCACACATATACCCCCAATGTACCTGGTCACACGCCTTCTCCGCACTCCAGTGATAGAAGCAGAGAAGGTATCCGACCAGTCCTGGCCACATGTAGAGAGCATCTCACACATATACCCCCAATGTACTCTGGTCACACGCCTTCTCCGCACCCAGTGATAGAAGCAGAGAAGGTATCCGACCAGTCCTGGCCACATGTAGACAGTATACCAAACATATACCCCCAATGTACTCTGGTCACACGCCTTCTCCGCACTCCAGTGATAGAAGCAGAGAAGGTATCCGACCAGTCCTGGCCACATGTAGACAGCATCTCACACATATACCCTCAATGTACTCTGGTCACACGCCTTCTCCGCACCCAGTGATAGAAGCAGAGAAGGTATCCGACCAGTCCTGGCCACATGTAGACAGTATACCAAACATATACCCCCAATGTACCTGGTCACACGCCTTCTCCGCACCCAGTGATAGAAGCAGAGAAGGTATCCGACCAGTCCTGGCCACATGTAGACAGTATACCAAACATATATCCTCAATGTACCTGGTCACACGCCTTCTCCGCACTCCAGTGATAGAAGCAGAGAAGGTATCCGACCAGTCCTGGCCACATGTAGAGAGTATCTCACACATATACTCCCCAATGTACCTGGTCACACGCCTTCTCCGCACCCAGTGATAGAAGCAGAGAAGGTATCCGACCAGTCCTGGCCACATGTAGACAGTATACCAAACATATACCCCCAATGTACCTGGTCACACGCCTTCTCTGCACCCAGTGATAGAAGCAGAGAAGGTATCCGACCAGTCCTGGCCACATGGACTGGTCAGATACCGTCTCTGCTTCTATCACTGGGGCAGAAGCCCATTAGACTGTATACAGGAGGCGCAGATACAGCCTTCTCCTGGCAGAGGCCCATTAGACTGTATACAGGAGGCGCAGATACAGCCTTCTCCCGGCAGAGGCCCATTAGACTGTACACATGGGGTGCAGATACAGCCTTCTCCCGACAGAGGCCCATTAGACTGTATACAGGAGGTGCAGATACAGACTTCTCCCGACAGAGGCCCATTAGACTGTATACAGGAGGTGCAGATACAGCCTTCTCCCGACAGAGGCCCATTAGACTGTATACAGGAGGTGCAGATACAGCCTTCTCCCGACAGAGGCCCATTAGACTGTATACAATAGGTGCAGATACATCCTTCTCCCGGCAGAGGCCCATTAGACTATATACAGGAGGTGCAGATACAGCCTTCCCCCAGCAGAGGCCCATTAGACTGTATACAGGAGGTGCAGATACAGCCTTCTCTCGGCAGAGGCCTATTAGACTGTATACAGGAGGAGCAGATACAGCCTTCTCCCGGCAGAGGCCCATTAGACTGTATACAGGGGTGCAGATACAGCCTTCTCCTTGCAGAGGCCCATTAGACTGTATACAGGAGGTGCAGATACAGCCTTCTCCCGGCAGAGGCCCATTAGACTGTATACAGGAGGTGCAGATACGCCTTCTCCCGGCAGAGGCCCATTAGACTGTATACAGGAGGTGCAGATACAGCCTTCTCCCGGCAGAGGCCCATTAGACTGTATACAGGAGGTGCAGATACAGCCTTCTCCCGGCAGAGGCCCATTAGACTGTATACAGGAGGTGCAGATACAGCCTTCCCCCAGCAGAGGCCCATTAGACTGTATACAGGAGGCGCAGATACAGCCTTCTCCTGGCAGAGGCCCATTAGACTGTATACAGGAGGCGCAGATACAGCCTTCTCCCGGCAGAGACCCATTAGACTGTATACTGGAGGCGCAGATACAGCCTTCTCCCGGCAGAGGCCCATTAGACTGTATACAGGAGGCGCAGATACAGCCTTCTCCCGGCAGAGGCCCATTAGACTGTATACAGGAGGTGCAGATACAGCCTTCTCCCGGCAGAGGCCCATTAGACTGTATACAGGAGGTGCAGATACAGCCTTCTCCCGGCAGAGGCCCATTAGACTGTATACAGGAGGTGCAGATACAGCCTTCTCCCGGCAGAGGCCCATTAGACTGTATACAGGAGGTGCAGATACAGCCTTCTCCCGGCAGAGGCCCATTAGACTGTATACAGGAGGTGCAGATACAGCCTTCTCCCGGCAGAGGCCCATTAGACTGTATACAGGAGGTGCAGATACAGCCTTCTCCCGGCAGAGGCCCATTAGACTGTATACAGGAGGTGCAGATACAGCCTTCTCCCGGCAGAGGCCCATTAGACTGTATACAGGAGGCGCAGATACAGCCTTCTCCCGGCAGAGGCCCATTAGACTGTATACAGGAGGTGCAGATACAGCCTTCTCCCGGCAGAGGCCCATTAGACTGTATACAGGAGGTGCAGATACAGCCTTCTCCCGGCAGAGGCCCATTAGACTGTATACAGGAGGTGCAGATACAGCCTTCTCCCGGCAGAGGCCCATTAGACTGTATACAGGAGGTGCAGATACAGCCTTCTCCCGGCAGAGGCCCATTAGACTGTATACAGGAGGTGCAGATACAGCCTTCTCCCGGCAGAGGCCCATTAGACTGTATACAGGAGGTGCAGATACAGCCTTCTCCCGGCAGAGGCCCATTAGACTGTATACAGGAGGTGCAGATACAGCCTTCTCCCGGCAGAGGCCCATTAGACTGTATACAGGAGGTGCAGATACAGCCTTCTCCCGGCAGAGGCCCATTAGACTGTATACAGGAGGTGCAGATACAGCCTTCTCCCGGCAGAGGCCCATTAGACTGTATACAGGAGGTGCAGATACAGCCTTCTCCCGGCAGAGGCCCATTAGACTGTATACAGGAGGTGCAGATACAGCCTTCTCCCGGCAGAGGCCCATTAGACTGTATACAGGAGGTGCAGATACAGCCTTCTCCCGGCAGAGGCCCATTAGACTGTATACAGGAGGTGCAGATACAGCCTTCTCCCGGCAGAGGCCCATTAGACTGTATACAGGAGGTGCAGATACAGCCTTCTCCCGGCAGAGGCCCATTAGACTGTATACAGGAGGTGCAGATACAGCCTTCTCCCGGCAGAGGCCCATTAGACTGTATACAGGAGGTGCAGATACAGCCTTCTCCCGGCAGAGGCCCATTAGACTGTATACAGGAGGTGCAGATACAGCCTTCTCCCGGCAGAGGCCCATTAGACTGTATACAGGAGGTGCAGATACAGCCTTCTCCCGGCAGAGGCCCATTAGACTGTATACAGGAGGTGCAGATACAGCCTTCTCCCGGCAGAGGCCCATTAGACTGTATACAGGAGGTGCAGATACAGCCTTCTCCCGGCAGAGGCCCATTAGACTGTATACAGGAGGTGCAGATACAGCCTTCTCCCGGCAGAGGCCCATTAGACTGTATACAGGAGGTGCAGATACAGCCTTCTCCCGGCAGAGGCCCATTAGACTGTATACAGGAGGTGCAGATACAGCCTTCTCCCGGCAGAGGCCCATTAGACTGTATACAGGAGGTGCAGATACAGCCTTCTCCCGGCAGAGGCCCATTAGACTGTATACAGGAGGTGCAGATACAGCCTTCTCCCGGCAGAGGCCCATTAGACTGTATACAGGAGGTGCAGATACAGCCTTCTCCCGGCAGAGGCCCATTAGACTGTATACAGGAGGTGCAGATACAGCCTTCTCCCGGCAGAGGCCCATTAGACTGTATACAGGAGGTGCAGATACAGCCTTCTCCCGGCAGAGGCCCATTAGACTGTATACAGGAGGTGCAGATACAGCCTTCTCCCGGCAGAGGCCCATTAGACTGTATACAGGAGGTGCAGATACAGCCTTCTCCCGGCAGAGGCCCATTAGACTGTATACAGGAGGTGCAGATACAGCCTTCTCCCGGCAGAGGCCCATTAGACTGTATACAGGAGGTGCAGATACAGCCTTCTCCCGGCAGAGGCCCATTAGACTGTATACAGGAGGTGCAGATACAGCCTTCTCCCGGCAGAGGCCCATTAGACTGTATACAGGAGGTGCAGATACAGCCTTCTCCCGGCAGAGGCCCATTAGACTGTATACAGGAGGTGCAGATACAGCCTTCTCCCGGCAGAGGCCCATTAGACTGTATACAGGAGGTGCAGATACAGCCTTCTCCCGGCAGAGGCCCATTAGACTGTATACAGGAGGTGCAGATACAGCCTTCTCCCGGCAGAGGCCCATTAGACTGTATACAGGAGGTGCAGATACAGCCTTCTCCCGGCAGAGGCCCATTAGACTGTATACAGGAGGTGCAGATACAGCCTTCTCCCGGCAGAGGCCCATTAGACTGTATACAGGAGGTGCAGATACAGCCTTCTCCCGGCAGAGGCCCATTAGACTGTATACAGGAGGTGCAGATACAGCCTTCTCCCGGCAGAGGCCCATTAGACTGTATACAGGAGGTGCAGATACAGCCTTCTCCCGGCAGAGGCCCATTAGACTGTATACAGGAGGTGCAGATACAGCCTTCTCCCGGCAGAGGCCCATTAGACTGTATACAGGAGGTGCAGATACAGCCTTCTCCCGGCAGAGGCCCATTAGACTGTATACAGGAGGTGCAGATACAGCCTTCTCCCGGCAGAGGCCCATTAGACTGTATACAGGAGGTGCAGATACAGCCTTCTCCCGGCAGAGGCCCATTAGACTGTATACAGGAGGTGCAGATACAGCCTTCTCCCGGCAGAGGCCCATTAGACTGTATACAGGAGGTGCAGATACAGCCTTCTCCCGGCAGAGGCCCATTAGACTGTATACAGGAGGTGCAGATACAGACTTCTCCCGGCAGAGGCCCATTAGACTGTATACAGGAGGTGCAGATACAGCCTTCTCCCGGCAGAGGCCCATTAGACTGTATACAGGAGGTGCAGATACAGCCTTCTCCCAGCAGAGGTCCTTTAGACTGTATACAGGAGGTGCAGATACAGCCTTCTCCCGGCAGAGGCCCATTAGACTGTATACAGGAGGCGCAGATACAGCCTTCTCCCGGCAGAGGCCCATTAGACTGTATACAGGAGGTGCAGATACAGCCTTCTCTCGGCAGAGGCTGATTAGACTGTATACAGGAGGAGCAGATACAGCCTTCTCCCGGCAGAGGCCCATTAGACTGTATACAGGAGGCGCAGATACAGCCTTCTCCCGGCAGAGGTCCTTTAGACTGTATACAGGAGGTGCAGATACAGCCTTCTCCCGGCAGAGGCCCATTAGACTGTATACTGGAGGTGCAGATACAGCCTTCTCCCAGCAGAGGCCCATTAGACTGTATACAGGAGGTGCAGATAAAGCCTTCTCCCAGCAGAGGCCCATTAGACTGTATACAGGAGGTGCAGATAAAGCCTTCTCCCGGCAGAGGCCCATTAGACCGTATACAGGAGGCGCAGATACAGCCTTCTCCCGGCAGAGGCCCATTAGACTGTAAACAGGGGGTGCAGATACAGATTTCTCCCGGCAGAGGCCTATTAGACTGTATAATGGAGGTGCAGATACAGCCTTCTCCCGGCAGAGGTGCATTAGACTGTATACAGGAGGCGCGGATACAGCCTTCTCCCGGCAGAGGCCCATTAGACTGTATACTGAAGGTGCAGATACAGCCTTCTCCCGGCAGAGGCCCATTAGACTGTATACAGGAGGTGCAGATACAGCCTTCTCCCGGCAGAGGTCCTTTAGACTGTATACTGGAGGTGCAGATACAGACTTCTCCCGGCAGAGGCCCATTAGACTGTATACAGGAGGTGCAGATACAGCCTTCTCCCAGCAGAGGCCCATTAGACTGTATACAGGAGGTGCAGATACAGCCTTCTCCCGGCAGAGGCCCATTAGACTGTATACAGGAGGCTGCAGGATACAGCTTCTGCTTTCTCAGCTCTGCAAGAGAGTACACATTGGAGGCAGTAACCTCCCAGGTTGCAGATAAACTGGAGACTTCTACAGGTGCAGATGAGCCTGCTTGTGGACTGCACTATGAGGTGAACGGAGGATACAGAACTCTTCTCCCGGCAGAAGCCCATTAGATCTGTATACAGGAGGTGCAGATACAGCCTTCTCCCGAGCAGAGGCCCATGTAGACGTGTATACAGGAGGTCGCAGATACAGCTCATCTCTCTCGGCAGAGGCCCATTAGACTGCTCATAGCAGTAGAGGTTAGCGATACAGCCTGGATGTCTCGGGTTCAGAAGTTCGACCGAACTTCCAGAACTGTATACAGGAGGCAGCAGACTCATGCCAGCCGTTCTCCCGGCAGAGGCCCATTAGACTGTATACAGGAGGCGCAGATACAGCCTTCTCCCGGCAGAGGTCCTTTAGACTGTATACAGGAGGTGCAGATACAGCCTTCTCCCGGCAGAGGCCCATTAGACTGTATACTGGAGGTGCAGATACAGCCTTCTCCCAGCAGAGGCCCATTAGACTGTATACGGAGGGCAGATACAGCCTCCCGCAGAGGCCCATTAGACTGTATACAGGAGGCGACTTCTCCCAGCAGAGGCCCATTAGACTGTATACAGGAGGTGCAGATAAAGCCTTCTCCCGGCAGAGGTCCTTTAGACTGTATACTGGAGGAGCATATACAGACTTCTCCCGGCAGAGGCCCATTAGACTGTATACAGGAGGTGCAGATACAGACTTCTCCCAGCAGAAGCCCATTAGACTGTATACAGGAGGAGCAGATACAGCCTTCTCCCAGCAGAGGCCCATTAGACTGTATACTGGAGGTGCAGATACAGCCTTCTCCCAGCAGAGGCCCATTAGACTGTATACAGGAGGTGCAGATACAGCCTTCTCCCAGCAGAAGCCCATTAGACTGTATACTGGAGGTGCAGATACAGCCTTCTCCCAGCAGAAGCCCATTAGACTGTATACAGGAGGAGCAGATACAGCCTTCTCCCAGCAGAAGCCCATTAGACTGTATACAGGAGGTGCAGATACAGCCTTCTCCCGGCAGACCGCTAAACCATACGGTTGTGTGAAAGAGGCCTTAAGGATATCACTTCTGCTTTCTCAGCTCTGCAAAAAGAGCACAAATTGGAGGCAGAACCTCCCATGTTGAAAATAAAATGGAGGAATTCACAGCTACAGATAACCAGCTTGTGGACGCGCACAATGAGGTGAAAGAGGATATCTCAACTCTTACACCTCAGATTGCGATCTTCCAAATCCGATAATTTGAGTTTAAAGGGATCCCCGAGCATAAATGCGGACGTTTTGCAGGATTTCTTTGTTCTGCTCATCCCTTCAGCAGAACAAAGATTTGCTCATAGATAGAGATTAGCGAACACCTGGATGTTCGGGTTCGAGAAGTTCGGCCGAACTTCCCGAAAATGTTCGGGTTCGGGATCCGAACTCGACCCGAACTTTATCCCGAAACCGAACCCCATTGAAGTCAAAAAATAAAATTTAACCAATATCAATTGGAGAGAGGTCCCACTGCAAGGAATCATGCGTCATATCACCCACCACCGGAGAAGGCCACTTTCAGGTATTTCGGACCCAGCACCCAGACAGAGGAGAGAGGTCCCACTGCAAGGAATCATGCGTCATATCACCCACCACTGGAGAAGGCCACTTTCAGTTATTACGGCCCCACCACCCAGACAGAGGAGAGAGGTCCAACAGCAAGGAATAATGCGTAATATCAACCACCACCGGAGAAGGCCACTCTCAGTTATTTAGGCCCAGCACCCAGACAGAGGAGAGAGGTCCCACAGCAAGGAATCATGCATCATATCACCCTGCACCGGAGAAGGCCACTTTCAGTTATTTCGGCCCAGCACACAGACAGAGGAGAGAGGTCCCACAGCAAGGAATCATGCGTCATATCACCCACCACTGGAGAAGGCCACTCTCAGTTATTTTGGACCAGCACCCAGACAGAGGACAGAGGTACCACTACAAGGAATAATGCGTCATATCACCCACCACCGTAGAAGGCCACTCTCAGTTATTTAGGCCCAGCACCCAGACAGAGGAGAGAGGTCCCACAGCAAGGAATAATGCGTCATATCACCCACCACTGCAGAAGGCCACTTTCATTTATTTCGGCCCAGCACCCAGACCGAGGATACAGGTTCCACAGCAGGGAATCGTGCGTCATATCACCCACCACTGGAGAAGGCCACTTTCAGTTATTTCGGCCTAGCACCCAGCACCCAGACCGAGGATACAGGTTTCACAGCAGGGAATCGTGCGTCATATCACCCACCACTGGAGAAGGCCACTTTCAGTTATTTTGGCCCCAGCACCCAGACAGAGGAGAGAGGTCCCACAGCAAGGAATCATGCGTCATATCACCCACCACTGGAGAAGGCCACTTTCAGTTATTTAGGCCCCAGCACCCAGACAGAGGAGAGAGGTCCCACAGCAAGGAATCATGCGTCATATCACCCACCACCGGATAAGGCCACTTTCAGTTATTTCGGCCCAGCACCCAGACAGAGAGAGAGGTCCCACAGCAAGGAATCATGCGTCATATCACCCACCACCGGAGAAGGCCACTTTCAGTTATTTCGGCCCAGCACCCAGATAGAGGAGAGGTCCACAGCAAGGAATCATGCGTCATATCACCCACCACTGGAGAAGGCCACTTTCAGTTATTTCGGCCCAGCACCCAGACCGAGGATACAGGTCCCACAGCAAGGAATCATGCGTCATATCACCCACCACTGGAGAAGGCCACTTTCAGTTATTTCGGCCCAGCACCCAGACCGAGGATACAGGTCCACAGCAAGGAATAAGGCGTCATATCACCCACCACTGGAGAAGGCCACTTTCAGTTATTTTGGCCCCAGCACCCAGATAGAGGAGAGAGGTCCCACAGCAAGGAATCATGCGTCATATCACCCACCACTGGAGAAGGCCACTTTCAGTTATTTCGGCCCTAGCACCCAGACAGAGGAGAGAGGTCCCACAGCAAGGAATCATGCGTCATATCAACCACCACTGGAGAAGGCCACTCTCAGTTATTTCGGCCAGCACCCAGGCCGAGGAGAGAGGTCCCACAGCAAGGAATCATGCGTCATATCACCCACCACCGGAGAAGGCCACTCTCAGTTATTTCGGCCTCAGCACCCAGACAGAGGAGAGAGGTCCCACAGCAAGGAATCATGCGTCATATCACCCACCACCGGAGAAGGCCACTTTCAGTTATTTCGGCCCCAGCACCCAGACAGAGGAGAGAGGTCCCACAGCAAGGAATCATGCGTCATATCACCCACCACTGGAGAAGGCCACTTTCAGTTATTTAGGCCCCAGCACCCAGATCAGAGGAGAGAGGTCCCACAGCAAGGAATCATGCGTCATATCACCCACCACCGGAGAAGGCCACTTTCAGTTATTTCGGCCCCAGCACCCAGACAGAGGAGAGAGGTCCCACAGCAAGGAATCATGCGTCATATCACCCACCACCGGAGAAGGCCACTCTCAGTTATTTCGGCCCAGACAGAGGAGAGAGGTCCCACAGCAAGGAATCATGCGTCATATCACCCACCAACGGAGAAGGCCACTTTCAGTTATTTCGGCCCCACCACCCAGACAGAGGAGAGAGGTCCCACAGCAAGGAATCATGCGTCATATCAACCACCACTGGAGAAGGACACTCTCAGTTATTTCGGCCCCACCACCCAGACAGATGAGAGGTTCATTCAACTTTGGGTTGCACCGCAAGATCATGGTAAAGTTAAAAAAATGAGGATTCAATAAAGAAGTGCCCCGGAGTACAAGAATACATGGTTGAGGGGAGGCAGTTATAAATGTCTATTCTGCACAAGGGAGGCTCAGGTCCTGTGGGATCCATGCCTGGTTCATTGTTATAAACGTCAGCTTGTCCACGTTGGCTGTGGACAGGCGGCTGCGTTTGTCAGTAATGACGCCCCCTGCCGTGCTGAATACACGTTCAGACAAAACGCTGGCCGCCGGGCAGGCTAGCACCTCAAGGCATAAAATGCTAACTCTGGCCACGTGGACAATTTGGAGACCCAGAAGTTGAATGGGGCTGAACCATCAGTCAGTACGTGGAGGGGTGTGCAGACGTACTGTTCAACCATGTTAGTGAAATGCTGCCTCCTGCTAACACGTTCCGTATCAGGTGGTGGGGCAGTTAGCTGTCGCGTGGAGACAAAACTTTTCCACATTTCTGCCATGCTAACCCTGCCCTCAGAGGAGCTGGCCGTGACACTGCTGCGTGGGCGACCTCTTGCTCCTCCTCTGCCTTGGCCTTCCACCTGTTCCCCTGTGACATTTGGGAATGCTCTCAGGAGCCCCTCTACCAGCGTGCGCTTGTACTCGCGCATCTTCCTATCACGCTCCAGTGCAGGAAGTAAGGTGGGCACATTGTCTTTGTACCGGGGATCCAGCAGGGTGGCAACCCAGTAGTCCGCACACGTTAAAATGTGGGCAACTCTGCTGTCGTTGCGCAGGCATTGCAGCATGTAGTCGCTCATGTGTGCCAGGCTCCCCAGAGGTAAGGACAAGCTGTCCTCTGTGGGAGATGTATCGTCATCGTCCTCTGTATCCCCCCAGCCACGCACCAGGAATGTGCCTGAGCTGTGTCGGGTGCCACCCCGCTGTGAACCTGCTTCATCCTCATCCTCCTCCACCTCCTCCAGTAGTGGGCCCTGGCTGGCCACATTTGTACCTGGCCTCTGCTGTTGCAAAAAACCTCCCTCTGAGCCACTTCTAACAGACTGGCCTGAAAGTGCTAAAAATGACCCCTCATCCTCCTCCGCCTCCTCCTGGGCCACCTCCTCTTCCATCATCGCCCTAAGCGTTTTCTCAAGGAGACATAGAAGTGGTATTGTAACGCTGATAACGGTGTCATCGCCACTGGCCATGTTGGTGGAGTACTCGAAACAGCGCAACAGGGCACACAGGTCTCGCATGGAGGCCCAATCATTGGTGGTGAAGTGGTGCTGTTCCGCAGTGCGACTGACCCTTGCGTGCTGCAGCTGAAACTCCACTATGGCCTGCTGCTGCTCGCACAGTCTCTCCAGCATGTGCAAGGTGGAGTTCCACCTGGTGGGCACGTCGCATATGAGGCGGTGAGCGGGAAGGCCGAAGTTCCGCTGTAGCGCAGACAGGCGAGTAGCGGCAGGATGTGAACGCCGGAAGCACGCACAGACGGCCCGCACTTTATGCAGCAGCTCTGACATGTCAGGGTAGTTGTGAATGAACTTCTGCACCACCAAATTCAGCACATGCGCCAGGCAAGGGATGTGCGTCAAACCGGCTAGTCCCAGAGCTGCCACGAGATTTCGCCCATTATCGCACACCACCAGGCCGGGCTTGGGGAATATCTCTTTTAGGGCTAGTATTTAGGCCCTGGATGAAAGGTATCCTTTTACGGACAGATTTACACTTGGCCTGCAACAGCTGGGACACCAGATTCAGGGTATTGCTATTTTACAAGTGAATTTAACCCCAGAAAATAATCTATCCTTTGCCAGACAGCAGACAGTATTACACTTGGCTAGCCAAAGCTGGAACACCAGATTTAGGGGATTGGTATTTGGTCAATTGTATTTAACCCCTTAATAAAATATAGAAATTGCTATCCTGAGTTTCTAGGGGTGACAATTAGCACAGCCAAGCCCCTGATGTAGGATATAGCAAAAAAAAACTAGTATTGATGGATTGATGGACTTGGTGGCAGCTTTTTCTGGTGCACCACAAGTCACAAAATGGCCGCCGATCACCCCAGAAAATAAGTGACAGAAAAACGCTCTGTGCAGCCTAAAAACCAGTGAGCAAGTAACTAGCAGAAGTTGAATCATTCACAGCTGTAGATCCGTTCATTAGGTGCTGTTGCTGACTTTTCCCTGCCTAATCTCGCCCTGATAGAAGCTGCGTCCTCTCCCTACACTAATCAGAGCAGTGTGACGTGCGGCGCTACGTGACTCCAGCTTAAATAGAGGCTGGGTCACATGCTGCACTTGGCCAATCACAGCCATGCCATTAGTAGGCATGGCTGTGATGGGCTCTTAGGGCAAGAAGTAAAACGCTAGCTGATTGGCTGCTGTGCAGCCCTTCAAAAAGCTGGAAGTAATCGCCGAACAACAAACCCGAACCCAAACTTTTTTTAAAATGTCCGGGTTCGGGTCCGTGTCCCGGACACCCCAAAATTCGGTGCGAACCCGAACGATGCTCGAACTGTTCGCTCAACACTACTCATAGACAGAGCGCATGGCAGATATAAGCCTAAAGCCTCATTCACACGTCAGTGTTCGGTCAGTGATTTCCATCAGTGATTGTGAGCCAAAACCAGGATTGCAGCTGAGGTACAAGGAAAGATCTGCACCTCTTCTGTGTTTAGAACCACACCTAGTTTTTCCTCAAAATCACTGATGGAAATCACTGACCAAACACTGACGTGTGAATAAGGCATAAGAGTGCGCCAAACTCAGCCCCTAGAGATCACCAGGAAATAACACGAGCCGTCACTACTGCGCAAGATCTGCCTGCCGCTTTAAAAGTGTCTTTACAGATCTAGTGATGCAATATGTCGATCGGCACTGCGGGTAGGTAGAGCAGCGGTGCGCGTGTCTCAGGGCAGGCGTCCCATAAAGATAAGAAGAGACCGGCACTTGCTTTTAGATAATCTCGCTGCGATTTATGGTCACATTCCAGTGACGGCGTTTCGGCCTACAATCTGCCTTTACAGATCTGTCCGCTGCCACCTTAATCAGACAGAGGGAATTTTCTACTGCTACTAAAGTCCTAAGAGACAATAATATAGGCCACCAGGGCCGTGGCCTGGATCGGGAGCGCAATGGCTGCTGCGCTTAAGGGTTTGGTCTCTTTCACATAAACGGCTGCGTTCAGTCAGTTTTGTCCGCGATTGCATTCAGCTTTTTCTGCGCAGGTGCAATGCGTTTTGATGCCTTTTTTGTGCGTGTGGAAAAAAGAACTGAAGGTTTACACACCCCGCCTGGCGACTATCAGTAAAAAACGCTTTGCATCTGCACTTGCGTCTGGATTACATCCGGATGCGATGCGTTTTTCACTGAAGCCCCTTCACTGCTATGGGGCCAGGGCTGCGTGAAAAATGCAGAATATAGAACAGGCTGCGATTCTCACGCAACGCAGAACTGGTGCGTAAAAAAATGAATGGGTCAGGATTCAGTGCGGGTGCTATGCGTTCACTTCATGCATCGCACCCAAACGGAAAACTCGTTCGTGTGAAAGGGGCCTTCCAGTCAGGCATCCTGCAAAAGCAGCTAATAAGCGGATCACTGCCACCCGATTTCACTCCGTCACTACCCATAAGGTCTCCAGACTGCCGAAATGGAGCAAGAAAGAAGCTCCGAAGCTACTAACTGCTTTCCCGTTGGTGAGTAATGGCGCCCGCTATCCTTCTACCACGAGGCAGGCTGCCCCTGCAGGCAGAGGGTATACCGCCCGGTTCCCCAGACCATTGTATGCTAAATAAATGTGGCACCCCGGTATTGGGTCTACAACACAATGAAAGCCGGATATCCCTCAAAGGAAGGAAAACCAAGCAAAGGGATGTCTCCATCACAGAGATCACCAAATCCACCATATTAAGTGGCCCCTATGTCAAGATCCCGCTTTATTACAAGCTTTAAGGATGTGACGGGGAAAACCTAAGCCAGGTATCCATCCACAGACAGCTGTTTCGGGGTGTGGCCCCTCATCAGTGCGGAGTAGGATTCTGACATAGGGGCCACTTAATATGGTGGATTTGGTGATCTCTGTAGTGGGGACACCCCTTTGCTTGGTTTTCCTTCCTTTGAGGGATATCCGGCTTTCATTGTGTTGTAGACCCATAACTGGGGCCCCACACTTATTTTGCACATTCCTGTTTCCCAGGGGGCTTTGCACTTCGGACGCTGCGCTGAGACTCTTGGATGAGGCTCGGCGGTGTTTTACGTAGTTGGTCTCCCTGAGATCAGCTATTGTTGTGTTTCCCCAGACCATTGTGGCATTCCATCTCCCACGCGGTCAGACAACAGCTCGGTGGAACTCACCACCTCCTACCCCTTCCATGCCAGTTCCCACCACTGGGCACAAAGCAGCATCTCACGTGGCAGCAGTCCGCCATCTTCCCAGCCTGCAGCACAAGAGCCCAGGTTTGACTTAATACATGGCTCTCGTGCCCCTGTTTCTGATGCCGCTGGTTCCACTAAACAAAGCTCAAGGTTGGCCATCTTTCTGCTCTACCGCAGATACCCAGAAGGGAGGCCCTGCTGAAACTTACCTCCATTACAACTTCTAACCAGGCTGCCACTGAGGTCTTCATGATAAACGCCATGAGAGCGCTGAGACAGTCTATTCAAAAGGACATGACACAAGCAATTACCAACATTTCTGCCACTGTACGCGGCTCGTGTGGATCATAGAGACCAAGATGGGGGAGTTCTCCTCCGCGCACAACAAATACGTTGATTCACACAATACCTTAAACAGAAGAACTAGAAGCTGTGAGGTTAAAAATGGCGGACCTGGAAGATCACAACCACCACAATGTGTTTCGCAGAATTCCAAAATCCATTACACTGGCCAGATTTATTCATCAGAAGCTGATAACTACGACCCTTCTTCATATCACAGATCCAGAAGTTATCATAGATCGAGCTCAAAGGCTCCCGAAGCCTAAAGCATTTCCTGATTGGCCTATATCATCTGTATATATCTCCATATAACCTTACATCATCTATATCTCCATATAACCCTATATCATCTGTATAATGTCTGCATATATCTCCATATAACCCTATATCATCTGTATAATGTCTGCATATATCTCCATATAACCCTATATCATCTGTATAATGTCTGTATATATCTCCATATAACCCTATATCATCTGTATAATGTCTGTATATATCCATATAACCCTATATCATCTGTATAATGTCTGCATATATCTCCATATAACCCTATATCATCTGTATAATGTCTGCATATATCTCCATATAACCCTATATCATCTGTATAATGTCTGTATATATCCATATAACCCTATATCATCTGTATATATCTCCATATAACCCTATATCATCTGTATAATGTCTGTATATATCTCCATATAACCCTATATCATCTGTATATATCTCCATATAACCCTATATCATCTATATCTCCATATAACCCTATATCATCTGTATAATGTCTGTATATCTCCATATAACCCTATATCATCTGTATAATGTCTGTATATATCCATATAACCCTATATCATCTGTATAATGTCTGTATATCTCCATATAACCCTATATCATCTGTATAATGTCTGTATATATCTATATATAACCCTATATCATCTGTATAATGTCTCTATATCTCCATATAACCCTATATCATCTGTATAATGTCTGTATATCTCCATATAACCCTATATCATCTGTATAATGTCTGTATATATCTCCATATGACCCTATATCATCTGTATATATCTCCATATAACCCTATATCATCTGTATATATCTCCATATAACCCTATATCATCTGTATAATGTCTGTATATCTCCATATAACCCTATATCATCTGTATAATGTCTGTATATCTCCATATAACCCTATATCATCTGTATAATGTCTGTATATCTCCATATAACCCTAGATCATCTGTAAAATGTCAGTATATCTCCATATAACCCTATATCATCTGTATAATGTCTGTATATCTCCATATAACCCTATATCATCTGTATATATCTCCATATAACCCTATATCATCTGTATAATGTCTGTATATATCTCCATATAACCCTATATCATCTATATCTCCATATAACCCTATATCATCTGTATAATGTCAGTATATCTCCATATAACCCTATATCATCTGTATAATGTCTGTATATATCTCCATATAACCCTAGATCATCTATATAATCTCTGTATATATCTCAATATAGCCCTATATCATCTGTATAATGTCTGTATATATCTATATATAACCCTATATCATCTGTATAATGTCTGTATATCTCCATATAACCCTAGATCATCTGTATAATGTCAGTATATCTCCATATAACCCTATATCATCTGTATAATGTCTGTATATATCTCCATATAATCCTATATCATCTGTATAATGTCTGTATATCTCCATATAACCCTATATCATCTGTATAATGTCTGTATATATCTACATATAACCCTAGATCATCTGTATAATGTCTGTATATCTCCATATAACCCTATATCATCTGTATATATCTCCATATAACCCTATATCATCTGTATAATGTCTGTATATATCTCCATATAACCCTATATCATCTGTATAATGCCTGTATATATCTATATATAACCCTATATTATCTGTATATATCTCCATATAACCCTATATCATCTGTATAATGTCTGTATATATCTCCATATAGCCCTATATCATCTATATATATCCCATATAACTCTATATTATCTGTATAATGCCTGTATATATCTATATATAACCCTATATTATCTGTATATATCTCCATATAACCCTATATCATCTGTATATATCTCCATATAACCCCATATCATCTATATATATATCCATATAACCCTATATTATCTGTATAATGCCTGTATATATCTATATATAACCCTATATCATCTGTATATATCTCCATATAACCCTATATCATCTGTATAATGTCTGTATATATCTCCATATAATCCTATATCATCTGTATATATCTCCATATAACCCTATATCATCTGTATATATCTCCATATAACACTATATCATCTGTATATATCTCCATATAACCCTATATCATATGTATAATCTCTGCATATATCTCCATATAACCCTATATCATCTGTATAATGTCTGTATATCTCCATATAACCCTATATCATCTGCATAATGTCTGTATATATCTCCATATAATCCTATATCATCTGTATATCTACATATAACCCTATATCATCTGTATAATGTCTGTATATATCTCCATATAACCCTATATCATCTGTATATATCTCCATATAACCCTATATCATCTGTATATATCTCCATATAACCCTATATCATCTGTATATATCTCCATATAACCCTATATCATCTGTATAATGTCTGTATATCTCCATATAACCCTATATCATCTGTATAATGTCTGTATATATCTCCATATAACCCTATATCATCTGTATAATCTCTGTATATATCTCCATATAACCCTATATCATCTGTATATCTCCATATAACCCCATATCATCTGTATATCTCCATATAACCCTATATCATCTGTATATATCTCCATATAACCCCATATCATCTGTATATATCTCCATATAACCCTATATCATCTGTATAATGTCTGTATATCTCCATATAACCCTATATCATCTGTATAATGCCTGTATATCTCAATATAACCCTATATCATCTGTATAATGCCTGTATATATCTATATATAACCCTATATCATCTGTATATATCTCCATATAACCCTATATCATCTGTATATATCTCCATATAACCCTATATCATATGTATAATCTCTGCATATATCTCCATATAACCCTATATCATCTGTATAATCTCTGCATATATCTCCATATAACCCTATATCATCTGTATAATGTCTGTATATATCTCCATATAACCCTATATCATCTATATCTCCATATAACCCTTTATCATCTGTATAATGCCTGTATATATCTATATATAACACTGTCATCTGTATATATCTCCATATAACCCTATATCATCCGTATAATCTCTGTATATATCTCCATATAACCCTATATCATCTGTATATATCTCCATATAACCCTATATCATCTGTATAATGTCTGTATATCTCCATATAACCCTATATCATCTGTATATCTCCATATAACCCTATATCATCTGTATATCTCCATATAACCCTATATCATCTGTAGAACGTCTGTATATATCTCCATATAACCCTATATCATCTGTATAATGCCTGTATATATCTATATATAACACTATATCATCTGTATAATCTCTGTTTATATCTCCATATAACCCTATATCATCTGTATATATCTCCATATAACCCTATATCATCTGTATATATCTCCATATAACCCTATATCATCTGTATATCTCCATATAACCCTATATCATCTGTATATATCTCCATATAACCCTACATCATCTATATCTCCATATAACCCTATATCATCTGTATAATGTCTGTATATCTCCATATAACCCTATATCATCTGTATATCTCCATATAACCCTATATCATCTGTATAATGTCTGTATATATCTCCATATAACCCTATATCATCTATATCTCCATATAACCCTATATCATCTGTATATATCTCCATATAACCCTATATCATCTGTATATATCTCCATATAACCCCATATCATCTGTATATATCTCCATATAACCCTATATCATCTGTATATATCTCCATATAACCCTATATCATCTGTATATATCTCCATATAACCCTATATCATCTGTATATATCTCCATATAACCCTATATCATCTGTATGTCTGTATATATCTCCATATAACCCTATATCATCTGTATAATGTCTGTATATATCTACATATAACCCTATATCATCTGTATAATGTCTGTATATATCTTCATATAACCCTATATCATCTGTATATATCTCCATATAACCCTATATCATCTGTATAATGCCTGTATATATCTATATATAACACTATATCATCTGCATATATCTCCATATAACCCTATATCATCCGTATAATCTCTGTATATATCTCCATATAACCCTATATTATCTGTATATATCTCCATATAACCCTATATCATCTGTATATATCTCCATATAACCCTATATCATCTGTATATATCTCCATATAACCCTATATCATCTGTATAATCTCTGTATATATCTCCATATAATCCTATATCATCTGTATAATGTCTGTATATATCTCCATATAACCCTATATCATCTGTATAATGTCTGTATATCTCCATATAACCCTATATCATCTGTATATATCTACATATAACCCTATATCATCTGTATAATGTCTGTATATCTCCATATAACCCTATATTATCTGTATATATCTCCATATAACCCTATATCATCTGTATATATCTCCATATAACCCCAGATCATCTGTATATATCTCCATATAACCCCAGATCATCTGTATATATCTCCATATAACACTATATCATCTGTATAATGTCTGTATATCTCCATATAACCCTATATCATCTGTATAATGTCTGTATATCTCAATATAACCCTATATCATCTGTATAATGCCTGTATATATCTCCATATAACCCTATATCATCTGTATAATCTCTGTATATATCTCCATATAACCCTATATCATCTGTATATCTCCATATAACCCTATATCATCTGTATATATCTCCATATAACCCCATATCATCTGTATATATCTCCATATAACCCTATATCATCTGTATATATCTCCATATAACCCTATATCATCTGTATATATCTCCATATAACTCTATATCATCTGTATATATCTCCATATAACCCTATATCATCTGTATATATCTCCATATAACCTATATCATCTGTATATATCTCCATATAACCCTATATCATCTGTATATATCTCCATATAACCCTATATCATCTGTATAATGTCTAGTATCTCCATATAACCCTATATCATCTGTATAATCATGTGTATATCTCCATATAACCCTATATCATCTGTATAATGTCTGTATATCTCCATATAACTCTATATCATCTGTATAATGTCTGTATATATCTCCATATAACCCTATATCATCTGTATATATCTCCATATAACGCCTATATCATCTGTATAATAGGGTTATATGGAGATATAGATGTATATAGGGTTATATGGAGATATATACAGATGATATAGGGTTATATGGAGATATATACAGATGATATAGGGTTATATGGAGATATATACAGATGATATAGGGTTATATGGACATATATACAGATGATATAGGGTTATATGGAGATATATACAGATGATATAGGGTTATATGGAGATATATACAGATGATATAGGGTTATATGGACATATATACAGATGATATGGGGTTATATGGATATATATACAGATGATATAGGGTTATATGGAGATATATACAGACATTATACAGATGATATAGGGTTATATGGAGATATATACAGATGATATAGGGTTATATGGAGATATATACAGATGATATAGTGTTATATGGAGATATACAGATGATATAGGGTTATATGGAGATATATACAGAGATTATACAGATGATCTGGGGTTATATGGAGATATATACAGATGATATGGGGTTATATGGAGATATATACAGATGATATAGGGTTATATGGAGATATATACAGGAATTATACAGATGATATAGGGTTATATGGAGATATATACAGATGATATAGGGTTATATGGAGATATATACAGATGATATAGGGTTATATGGAGATATATACAGATGATATAGGGTTATATGGAGATATATACAGATGATATAGGGTTATATGGAGATATATACAGATGATATAGGGTTATATGGACATATATACAGATGATATAGGGTTATATGGAGATATATACAGACATTATACAGATGATATAGGGTTATATGGAGATATATACAGATGATATAGGGTTATATGGAGATATATACAGATGATATAGAGTTATATGGAGATATATCAGATGATATAGGGTTATATGGAGATATATACAGAGATTATACAGATGATCTGGGGTTATATGGAGATATATACAGATGATATGGGGTTATATGGAGATATATACAGATGATGAAGGGTTATATGGAGATATATAAAGACATTATACAGATGATATAGGGTTATATGGAGATATATACAGATGATATAGGGTTATATGGAGATATATACAGATGATATAGTGTTATATGGAGATATACAGATGATATAGGGTTATATGGAGATATATACAGAGATTATACAGATGATCTGGGGTTATATGGAGATATATACAGATGATATGGGGTTATATGGATATATATACAGATGATATAGGGTTATATGGAGATATATACAGGAATTATACAGATGATATAGGGTTATATGGAGATATATACAGATGATATAGGGTTATATGGAGATATATACAGATGATATAGGGTTATATGGAGATATATACAGATGATATAGGGTTATATGGAGATATATACAGATGATATAGGGTTATATGGACATATATACAGATGATATAGGGTTATATGGAGATATATACAGATGATATAGGGTTATATGGAGATATATACAGACATTATACAGATGATATAGGGTTATATGGAGATATATACAGATGATATAGGGTTATATGGAGATATATACAGATGATATAGGGTTATATGGAGATATATACAGACATTATACAGATGATATAGGGTTATATGGAGATATATACAGATGATATAGGGTTATATGGAGATATATACAGATGATATAGGGTTATATGGAGATATATACAGATGATATAGGGTTATATGGAGATATATACAGAGATTATACAGATGATATAGGGTTATATGGAGATATATACAGATGATATAGGGTTATATGGAGATATATACAGATGATATAGGGTTATATGGAGATATATACAGACATTATACAGATGATATAGGGTTATATGGAGATATATACAGATGATATAGGGTTATATGGAGATATATACAGATGATATAGGGTTATATGGAGATATATACAGATGATATAGGGTTATATGGAGATATATACAGAGATTATACAGATGATATAGGGTTATATGGAGATATATACAGATGATATAGGGTTATATGGAGTATATATACAGATGATATAGGGTTATATGGAGATATATACAGAAATTATACAGATGATATAGGAGTTATATGGAGATATATACAGATGATATAGGGTTATATGGAGATATATACAGATGATATAGGGTTATATGGAGATATATACAGATGATATAGGGTTATATGGAGATATACAGATGATATAGGGTTATATGGAGATATATACAGATGATATAGGGTTATATGGAGATATATACAGATGATATAGGGTTATATGGAGATATACAGATGATATAGGGTTATATGGAGATATATACAGATGATATAGGGTTATATGGAGATATACAGATGATATAGGGTTATATGGAGATATATACAGATGATATAGGGTTATATGGAGATATACAGACATTATACAGATGATATAGGGTTATATGGAGATATATACAGACATTATACAGATGATATAGGGTTATATGGAGATATATACAGATGATGTAGGGTTATATGGAGATATATACAGATGATGAAGGGTTATATGGAGATATACAGATGATATAGGGTTATATGGAGATATAGATGATGTAGGGTTATATGGAGATATATACAGAGATTATACAGATGATATAGGGTTATATGGAGATATATACAGATGATATAGGGTTATATGGAGATATATACAGATGATGAAGGGTTATATGGAGATATACAGATGATATAGGGTTATATGGAGATATAGACAGATGATATAGGGTTATATGGAGATATACAGACATTATACAGATGATATAGGGTTATATGGAGATATATACAGAGGATATAGGGTTATATGGAGATATAGACAGATGATATAGGGTTATATGGAGATATAGACATTATACAGATGCGATAAGTGGACACTACGCATGCGCAGACATCCGTGTTTTTTAAATATTTATGATCCAAGCTCCAGCCAATCAGCAGAGAGACGTCCACATGACTGCTTACATAGTTCCACCCTACGTGATGACGTCACACCGCCAGCCTGCCTTATGCTAATATGCGGCGTAGAACGTGATGACGTAGGCGCCCCTGCGGGTCCCGATTGCTGCAGCCGCTTGTCAGTGTGACGAAGATTGGCACCGGGTAAGCTGTCAGTCACAGCGCCCGCCCGCCGGCTCGCACCGCTTCCTCGTCCTCCCCGGCGCCCTCCCGCCCTGCACAATCTCCATACACGCTGCCATGGCCCCCGGGGTCCTCTCGTCTCCGTTCTGCGCGCCCCCGGCCTCCCACCGTGCTATCCCTGCGCGTCCCCGGACACTCCCCCTCCTTATGCGCGAGCCAGGACCCGCCCTCCACCAGCGTGGACGCGCCCTTCTCACGTGAGCGCGCCTTTCTTGTCCATCCAATAGACAGCGGCGTTTTCAGCGCTCAGCCAATCGCAGTGGGGTCAGGGCTGTTGCCAGGGTCCCAGCATTAGCGGCCCGAGGGCGGGGCAGAACTGTGGGGCGGAGCAGCCAGGGGAGGGGCTTCAGTGGAACGGGGAGGGGGAAAACTGTGAAAAAGTGTGAAAAGGGTATCTAACCAGTGTGCACCCGGAAAAGGCTTCCTCTCCCGTGTGTGCACCCGGAAATGGCTTCCCCTCCCGTGTGTGCACCCGGAAATGGCTTCCTCTCCCATGTGTGCACACGGAAATGGCTTCCTCTCCCATGTGTGCACCCGGAAATGGCTTCCCCTCCCGTGTATGCACCCGGAAATGGCTTCCTCTCCCATGTGTGCACCCGGAAATGGCTTCCTCTCCCATGTGTGCACCCGGAAATGGCTTCCTCTCCCGTGTGTGCACACGGAAATAGCTTCCTCTCCCATGTGTGCACACGGAAATGGCTTCCTCTCCCGTGTGTGCACACGGAAATAGCTTCCTCTCCCATGTGTGCACCCGGAAATGGCTTCCTCTCCCGTGTGTGCACACGGAAATAGCTTCCTCTCCCATGTGTGCACACGGAAATGGCTTTCTCTCCCGTGTGTGCACACGGAAATGGCTTCCTCTCCCGTGTGTGCACCTAGAAATGGCTTCCTCTACCGTGTGTGCCACCGAAAATGGCTACCTTTTCCGTGTGTGCACCCGGAAATTGCTTCCTCCCCCGTGTGTGCAACTAGAAATGGCTTCCCCCACCCTGTGCACCCATAAATGGCTTCCTCTTTGTGTGCACCCAGAAATGCTTCCTCCGTTTTCAGTGCACCTGGAAATATCTTCCTTCCCCTTTGTGTGCACCCGGGAATAGCGTCGTTCTTTTGTGTCCACACTGAAAATGTGCAGAGGCTTTCACTCGATACCTGGCAGTACGCGGCCTCCATCCCGATACCTGGCAGTACGCGGCCTCCATCCCCGATACCTGGCAGTACGCGGCCTCCATCCCGATACCTGGCAGTACGCGGCCTCCATCCCGATACCTGGCAGTACGCGGCCTCCATCCCCCATACCTGGCAGTACGCGGCCTCCATCCCCGATACCTGGCAGTACGCGGCCTCCATCCCCGATACCTGGCAGTACGCGGCCTCCGTCCCGATACCTGGCAGTACGCGGCCTCCATCCCCCATACCTGGCAGTACGCGGCCTCCATCCCCGATACCTGGCGAGTGCGCGGCCTCCATCCCCGATACCTGGCAGTACGCGGCCTCCATCCCCGATACCTGGCAGTACGCGGCCTCCATCCCCGATACCTGGCAGTACGCGGCCTCCATCCCCGATACCTGGCAGTACGCGGCCTCCATCCCCGATACCTGGCAGTACGCTGGCCTCCATCCCCGATACCTGGCAGTACGCGGCCTCCATCCCCGATACCTGGCAGTACGCGGCCTCCATCCCCGATACCTGGCAGTACGCGGCCTCCATCCCCGATACCTAGCAGTACGCGGTCTCTATCCCCGATACCTGGCAGTACGCGGCCTCCATCCCGATACCTGGCAGTACGCGGCCTCCATCCCCGATACCTAGCAGTACGCGGTCTCTATCCCCGATACCTGGCAGTACGCGGCCTCCATCCCGATACCTGGCAGTACGCGGCCTCCATCCCGATACCTGGCAGTACGCGGCCTCCGTCCCCGATACCTCTTAGTTTTTTACGTTCTTTACAGTTTCTGGTGACGTTCCTCTCTTGCTCCTCAGGTCAGTGCACCGAGGTCTCAGCTGTGAGATGAGGGCAGCAGTCGGCGCAGTATGATGTCCACAGACCATATGGGCATGGAGAACTACCCGGAGGAGCCGCAGGTAACGGGGCAGGGTGATGGGGACCTCTGGTGGACAGTGCCCAGAAGCGAGGTAGGTGGAGTGACCGCAGAACGTCCTCTGATCTGTTCTTACTCTGCAGGACTATTGTGAGCCTCGGTAGCTGTCAGCAGACTCCCCATCTGACTCCTCTATACCTCTCGGTTGCCCTCTTCTTCGGCCCCCTGGTTGCCCTCTCCTGCGGCCCCCTCGGTTGCCCTGTCCTCCCGACTCCCTGGTTGCCCTCTCCTTCCGACTCCCTGGTTGCCCTCTCCTCCCGACTCCCTGGTTGCCCTCTCCTCCCGACTCCCTGGTTGCCCTCTCCTTCCGACTCCCTGGTTGCCCTCTCCTTCCGACTCCCTGGTTGCCCTCTCCTGCGGCCCCTTCGGTTGCCCTGTCCTCCCGACTCCCTGGTTGCCCTCTCCTCCCGACTCCCCGGTTGCCCTCTCCTCCCGACTCCCCGGTTGCCCTCTCCTCCCGACTCCCCGGTTGCCCTCTCCTCCCGACTCCCTGGTTGCCCTCTCCTCTCCTTCGACTCTGCTGCCCTCCTGCGGCCCTTCGCTGCCCTGTCCTCCCGACTCCCTGGTTGCCCTCTCCTCCCGACTCCCCGTGGCCCTCTCCTCCCGACTCCCTGGTTGCCCTCTCCTCCCGACTCCCCGTGGCCCTCTCCTCCCGACTCGCTGGTTGCCCTCTCCTCCCGACTCCCCGATTTCCCTCTCCTCCCGACTCCCTGGTTGCCCTCTCATGCGGAACCCCTGGTTGCCCTCTCCTCCCGACTCCCTGGTTGCCCTCTCATGCGGACCCCCTGGTTGCCCTCTCATGTGGACCCCCGATTTCCCTCTCCTCCCGACTCCCTGGTTGCCCTCTCATGCGGAACCCCTGGTTGCCCTCTCCTTCCGACTCCCTGGTTGCCCTCTCATGCGGAACCCCTGGTTGCCCTTTCATGCGGACCCTCCGGTTGCCCTCTCCTCCAGACTCTCCCCCCGTTTGCCCTCTCCTCCTGACCCTCTGGTGGCAGCATATCCCTTGGGATTACATCAGGATCCGGCGTCGAGATCTCCAAGTACATATTAGAATCTTGGCCTTTACGTTGGGTAGTGCTGGCATGGCTCTGAGTGCGATATTCTGCAAACACTGGGGGAGATGCTCTGCAGCAGTCATGTACAAGGATAGGCTCAGGTTCCTTTCTTCTCTCTGTAAATGCAGGTTGTTACCCAGTTCAAGACGGAGCAGGAGGCGGTGAGCACTGAGCCGTCGGGGCAGAGCCCAGCCGCTGGAGACAGCCCCATGGAGACCGATAAGCAGGCTATTTACAGGTGAGGAGGGCCCGAGAACTGCGTACACCACACCTGCCAGGAGTCACCTGTAGAACACTGCTCTTTTTCTCGCCCTACAGGCACCCGCTCTTCCCTCTGCTTGCTCTGCTTTTTGAGAAGTGTGAAGGCTGCACACAAGGGTCAGAAAGTACCACCTCTGCCAGCTTTGACCTGGACATAGAGACCTTTGTGAGGAGACAGCACAAGGAGGGGAAGGACTTCTTCTCAGATGACCCGGAAACAGACAGCCTGGTGGGTAGACCTTAATGAGGGATGATGAGTGGGATGGAAGTGGACAGCCTGGTGGGTGGAGATGCAGAGGACAGCCGGGTGGGTAGAACATGGTGATGGACGATGGGTGGGATGGAGAAGACAGCCTGGTGGGTAGACTATGGTGATGGATGATGGGTGGGATGCAGAGGACAGCCTGGTGGGTGGGGTGGAGAGGACAGCTGGGTGGGTAGACCATGATTTGGGATGATGGGTGGGATGGAGAGGACAGCCGGGTGGGTAGCCCCTGATGTGGGATGGAGAGGACAGCTGGGTGGGTAGCCCATGATGAGGGATGATGGGTGCGATGCAGAGGACAGCCTGGTGGGTAGACTATGGTGAGGGATGATGGGTGGGATGGAGAGGACAGTCTGGTGGGTGGGATGGAGAGGACAGCCTGGTGGGTAGACAATGATGAGGGATGATGGGTGCGATGCAAAGGACAGCCTGGTGGGTAGACTATGGTGAGGGATGATGGGTGGGATGCAGAGGACAGCCTGGTGGGTAGACCATAATGAGGGATGATGGGTGGGATGGAGAGGACAGCCTGGTGGGTAGACCATGATGAGGGATGATGGGTGGGATGGAGAGGACAGCCGGGTGGGTAGCTCCTGATGTGGGATGGAGAGGACAGCCTGGTGGGTAGACCATGATGAGGGATGATGGGTGGGATGGAGAGGACAGCCGGGTGGGTAGCCCCTGATGAGGGAGGATGGGTGGGATGGAGAGGACAGCCGGGTGGGTAGACCATGATGAGGGATGATGGGTTGGATGGAGAGGACAGCCTGGTGGGTAGCCCCTGATGAGGGATGATGGGTGGGATGGAGAGGACAGCCGGGTGGGTAGCCCCTGATGAGGGATGATGGGTGGGATGGAGAGGACAGCCGGGTGGGTAGACCATGATGAGGGATGATGGGTGGGATGGAGAGGACAGCCGGGTGGGTAGCCCCTGATGAGGGATGATGGGTGGGATGGAGAGGACAGCCTGGTGGGTAGACTATGGTGAGGGATGATGGGTGGGATGGAGAGGACAGCCGGGTGGGTAGCCCCTGATGAGGGATGATGGGTGGGATGGAGAGGACAGCCGGGTGGGTAGACTATGGTGAGGGATGATGGGTGGGATGGAGAGGACAGCCGGGTGGGTAGACCATGATGAGGGATGATGGGTGGGATGGAGAGGACAGCCGGGTGGGTAGCCCCTGATGAGGGATGATGGGTGGGATGTAGAGGACAGCCGGGTGGGTAGACTATGGTGAGGGATGATGGGTGGGATGGAGAGGACAGCCGGGTGGGTAGACCATGGTGAGCACTGATGTGTTGGAGATGCTGATGTGATGATAGCATGGGGTGTGAAGAGTTTAGCTGAGAGGAGTTTGCTGCTGTCTGATGAGGTTGTAGTCAGTGCTGGACCCTGGTGCACAGAGGGAAGGTTGTAATATATGGAGCAGGCCCACGTAGAGGCGGGTCATGGGGTGTGTATAGAGCAGGCCCACGTAGAAGCAGGTCATGGGGTGTGTATGGAGCAGGCCCACGTAGAGGCGGGTCATGGTGTGTGTATGGAGCAGGCCCACGTAGAGGCAGGTCATGGGGTGTGCATGGAGCAGGCCCACGTAGAGGCAGGTCATGGGGTGTGTATGGAGCAGGCCCATGTAGAGGCAGGTCATGGGGTGTGTATGGAGCAGGCCCACGTAGAGGCAGGTCATGGTGTGTGTATGGAGCAGGCCCACGTAGAGGCAGGTCATGGGGTGTGTATGGAGCAGGCCCACGTAGAGGCAGGTCATGGGGTGTGTATGGAGCAGGCCCACGTAGAGGCAGGTCATGGGGTGTGTATGGAGCAGGCCCACGTAGAGGCAGGTCATGGGGTGTGTATAGAGCAGGCCCACGTAGAGGCAGGTCATGGTGTGTGTATGGAGCAGGCCCACGTAGAGGCAGGTCATGGTGTGTGTATGGAGCAGGCCCACGTAGAGGCAGATCATGGGGTGTGTATAGAGCAGGCCCACGTAGAGGCAGATCATGGTGTGTGTATAGAGCAGGCCCACGTAGAGGCAGGTCATGGTGTGTGTATAGAGCAGGCCCACGTAGAGGCGGGTCATAGGGTGTGTATAGAGCAGGCCCACATAGAGGCAGGTCATGGTGTGTGCATGGAGCAGGCCCACGTAGAAGCAGGTCATGGGGTGTGTATGGAGCAGGCCCACGTAGAGGCAGGTCATGGGGTGTGTATAGAGCAGGCCCACGTAGAGGCAGGTCATGGTGTGTGTATGGAGCAGGCCCATGTAGAGGCAGGTCATGGGGTGTGTGTATGGAGCAGGCCCACGTAGAGGCAGGTCATAGGGTGTGTATAGAGCAGGCCCACGTAGAGGCAGATCATGGGGTGTGTATAGAGCAGGCCCACGTAGAGGCTGGTCATAGGGTGTGTATAGAGCAGGCCCACGTAGAGGCAGGTCATGGGGTGTGTGTAAAGAGCAGGCCCACGTAGAGGCAGGTCATGGTGTGTGTATGGAGCAGGCCCACGTAGAGGCTGGTCATAGGGTGTGTATAGAGCAGGCCCACGTAGAGGCAGATCATGGGGTGTGTATGGAGCAGGCCCACGTAGAGGCAGGTCATGGTGTGTGTATAGAGCAGGCCCACGTAGAGGCAGATCATGGGGTGTGTATGGAGCAGGCCCACGTAGAGGCAGGTCATGGGGTGTGTATGGAGCAGGCCCACGTAGAGGCAGGTCATGGGGTGTGTATGGAGCAGGCCCACGTAGAGGCAGATCATGGTGTGTGTATAGAGCAGGCCCACGTAGAGGCAGATCATGGTGTGTGTATAGAGCAGGCCCACGTAGAGGCAGATCATGGGGTGTGTAAAGAGCAGGCCCACATAGAGGCAGATCATGGGGTGTGTATGGAGCAGGCCCACGTAGAGGCAGGTCATGGTGTGTGTATGGAGCAGGCCCACGTAGAGGCAGGTCATGGGGTGTGTATAGAGCAGGCCCACGTAGAGGCAGGTCATAAGGTGTGTATGGAGCAGGCCCACGTAGAGGCAGATCATGGGGTGTGTATGGAGCAGGCCCACGTAGAGGCAGATCATGGGGTGTGTATAGAGCAGGCCCACGTAGAGGCTGGTCATAGGGTGTGTATAGAGCAGGCCCACGTAGAGGCAGGTCATGGGGTGTGTGTAAAGAGCAGGCCCACATAGAGGCAGATCATGGGGTGTGTATGGAGCAGGCCCACGTAGAGGCAGGTCATGGTGTGTGTATGGAGCAGGCCCACGTAGAGGCAGATCATAGGGTGTGTATGGAGCAGGCCCACGTAGAGGCAGGTCATTGGGTGTGTATGGAGCAGGCCCACGTAGAGGCAGGTCATGGGGTGTGTATAGAGCAGGCCCACATAGAGGCAGATCATGGGGTGTGTATGGAGCAGGCCCACATAGAGGCAGGTCATGGTGTGTGTATGGAGCAGGCCCACGTAGAGGCAGATCATAGGGTGTGTATGGAGCAGGCCCACGTAGAGGCAGGTCATGGGGTGTGTATGGAGCAGGCCCACGTAGAGGCAGGTCATGGTGTGTGTATAGAGCAGGCCCACGTAGAGGCAGATCATGGGGTGTGTATGGAGCAGGCCCACGTAGAGGAGGGTCATGGTGTGTGTATGAAGCAGGCCCACGTAGAGGCAGGTCATGGGGTGTGTATGGAGCAGGCCCACGTAGAGGCAGGTCATAGTGTGTTTATGGAGCAGGCCCACGTAGAGGCAGATCATGGGGTGTGTATGGAGCAGGCCCACGTAGAGGCAGGTCATGGGGTGTGTATGGAGCAGGCCCACGTAGAGGCAGGTCATGGGGTGTGTATGGAGCAGGCCCACGTAGAGGCAGATCATGGGGTGTGTATAGAGCAGGCCCACGTAGAGGCAGGTCATAGGGTGTGTATAGAGCAGGCCCACGTAGAGGCAGATCATAGGGTGTGTATGGAGCAGGCCCACGTAGAGGCAGGTCATGGTGTGTGTATAGAGCAGGCCCACGTAGAGGCAGATCATGGGGTGTGTATGGAGCAGGCCCACGTAGAGGCAGATCATGGGGTGTGTATGGAGCAGGCCCACGTAGAGGCAGGTCATGGGGTGTGTATGGAGCAGGCCCACGTAGAGGCTGGTCATGGGGTGTGTGTATAGAGCAGGCCCACGTAGAGGCAGGTCATGGGGTGTGTATAGAGCAGGCCCACGTAGAGGAGGGTCATGGTGTGTGCATGGAGCAGGCCCACGTAGAGGCAGATCATGTTGTGTGTATGGAGCAGGCCCACGTAGAGGCAGATCATGGGGTGTGTATAGAGCAGGCCCACGTAGAGGCAGGTCATGGGGTGTGTATAGAGCAGGCCCACGTAGAGGCAGGTCATGGGGTGTGTATGGAGCAGGCCCACGTAGAGGCGGGTCATAGGGTGTGTATAGAGCAGGCCCACATAGAGGCAGGTCATGGTGTGTGTATGGAGCAGGCCCATGTAGAGGCAGGTCATGGGGTGTGTGTATGGAGCAGGCCCACGTAGAGGCAGGTCATGGGGTGTGTATGGAGCAGGCCCACGTAGAGGCAGGTCATGGGGTGTGTATAGAGCAGGCCCACGTAGAGGCAGGTCATAGGGTGTGTATAGAGCAGGCCCACGTAGAGGCAGGTCATGGTGTGTGTATAGAGCAGGCCCACGTAGAGGCAGGTCATGGTGTGTGTATGGAGCAGGCCCACGTAGAGGCAGGTCATGGGGTGTGTATGGAGCAGGCCCACGTAGAGGCAGATCATGGGGTGTGTATGGAGCAGGCCCACGTAGAGGCAGGTCATGGTGTGTGTATGGAGCAGGCCCACGTAGAGGCAGGTCATGGGGTGTGTATGGAGCAGGCCCACGTAGAGGCAGGTCATGGTGTGTGTATGGAGCAGGCCCACGTAGAGGCAGGGTCATGGGGTGTGTATGGAGCAGGCCCACGTAGAGGCAGGTCATGGGGTGTGTATGGAGCAGGCCCACGTAGAGGCAGATCATGGGGTGTGTATGGAGCAGGCCCACGTAGAGGAGGGTCATGGTGTGTGTATGAAGCAGGCCCACGTAGAGGCAGGTCATGGTGTGTGTATGGAGCAGGCCCACGTAGAGGCAGATCATGGGGTGTGTATGGAGCAGGCCCACGTAGAGGAGGGTCATGGTGTGTGTATGAAGCAGGCCCACGTAGAGGCAGGTCATGGGGTGTGTATGGAGCAGGCCCACGTAGAGGCTGGTCATGGGGTGTGTGTATAGAGCAGGCCCACGTAGAGGCAGGTCATGGGGTGTGTATGGAGTGTTTGGGGTGTGGAGGTGGGTCATGTGGTGTGTTTAGGGTGTGACACATATGGAGGCAGGTCATGTGGTGTGTTTGGGGTGTTGAGGTGGGTCATGTGGTGTGTTTAGGGTGTGGAGGTGGGTCATGTGGTGTGTTTAGGGTGTGGCACATATGGAAGCAGGTCATGTGGTGTGTTTAGGGTGGGGAGGCAGGTCATGTGGTGTGTTTTGGGTGTGGAGGTGGGTCATGTGGTGTGTTTAGGGTGTGACACATATGGAGGCAGGTCATGTGGTGTGTTTGGGGTGTTGAGGTGGGTCATGTGGTGTGTTTAGGGTGTGGCACATATGGAGGCAGGTCATGTGGTGTGTTTAGGGTGTGGCACATATGGAGACAGGTCTTGTGGTGTGTTTAGGGTGTGGAGGTGGGTCATGTGTGTTTGGGGTGTGGAGGTGGGTCATGTGGTGTGTTTGGGGTGTGGAGTCGGGTAATGTGGTGTGTTTAGGGTGTGGCACATATGGAGGCAGGTCATGTGGTGTGTTTAGGGTGTGGAAGTGGGTCATGTGGTGTGTTTGGGGTGTGGCACATATGGAGGCAGGTCATGTGGTGTGTTTAGGGTGTGGCACATTTGGAGGCAGGTCATGTGGTGTGTTTAGGGTTTGGAGGTGGGTCATGGGCCGGGTGTGTTTAGGGTGTGGCACATATGGAGGCAGGTCATGTGGTGTGTTTAGGGTGTGGAGGTGGGTCATGTGGTGTGTTTAGGGTGTGGAGGTGGGTCATGTGGTGTGTTTAGGGTGTGGAGGTGGGTCATGTGGTGTGTTTAGGGTGTGGAGGTGGGTCATGTGGTGTGTTTAGGGTGTGGAGGTGGGTCATGTGGTATGTTTAGGGTGTGGAGATGGGTCATGTAGTGTGTTTAGGGTGTGGAGTTGGGTCATGTGGTGTGTTTAGGGTGTGGCACATATGGAGGCAGGTCATGTAGTGTGTTTGGGGTGTTGAGGTGGGTCATGTGGTGTGTTTAGGGTGTGGAGGTGGGTCATGTGGTGTGTTTAGGGTGTGGCACATATGGAAGCAGGTCATGTGGTGTGTTTATGGTGTGGAGGTGGGTCATGTGGTGTGTTTGGGGTGTGGAGGTGGGTCATGTGATGTGTTTAGGGTGTGGAGGTGGGTCATGTGGTGTGTTTGGGGTGTGGAGGTGGGTCATGTGGTGTGTTTGGGGTGTGGAGTCGGGTCATGTGGTGTGTTAGGGGTGTGGAGGCAGGTCATGTGGTGTGTTTAGGGTGTGGCACATATGGAGGCAGGTCATGTGGTGTGTTTAGGGTGTGGAGGCAGGTCATGTGGTGTGTTTAGGGTGTGGAGGTGGGTCATGTGGTGTGTTTAGGGTGTGGAGGTGGGTCATGTGATGTGTTTAGGGTGTGGAGGTGGGTCATGTGGTGTGTTTGGGGTGTGGAGGTGGGTCATGTGGTGTGTTTGGGGTGTGGAGTCGGGTCATGTGGTGTGTTAGGGGTGTGGAGGCAGGTCATGTGGTGTGTTAGGGGTGTGGAGGCAGGTCATGTGGTGTGTTTAGGGTGTGGAGGCAGGTCATGTGGTGTGTTTGGGGTGTGGAGGCAGGTCATGTGGTGTGTTTGGGGTGTGGAGGCAGGTCATGTGGTGTGTTTGGGGTGTGGAGGTGGGTCATGTGGTGTGTTTAGGGTGTGGAGGCAGGTCATGTGGTGTGTTTAGGGTGTGGAGGTGGGTCATGTGGTGTGTTTAGGGTGTGGAGGCAGGTCACGTGGTGTGTTTGGGGTGTGGAGTCGGGTCATGTGGTGTGTTTAGGGTGTGGCCCGTTTGGGGCGTGGCCTCACGTCTCTGCTCTCTCTGCAGATGGTGAAGGCCATTCAGGTGCTGAGGATTCACCTGCTGGAGCTGGAGAAGGTGAACGAGCTGTGCAAGGACTTCTGCAGCCGCTACATCTCCTGCCTGAAGACCAAGATGAACAGCGAGACCCTGCTGAGCGGGGACCCGGGGGGCCCCTACTCCCCGGTACAGGTGTGAATCCACTGTATAGTACACCAGCCCCTGGTCCTGCTTCTCTTCTGGTCACTGCCACTTCTCTTCTTTGTACTTACAGAGTGGGATAAGCGGCGCCCTCAGTCCTCAGGGGATCGTAGTTCCGGCCGCTGCTCTCCAGCAGGGAAATGTAGCAGTGGCCACCGTGTCAGGTACCACTTACAGACCCTTTCCCTCCACATTTGTGATGATGTCACTTCCTGTTGTTTTCTCACAGTGTCATTAACCCCTTCCCAACACACAACGTACTATTACGTCATGGAAGTCACTGCGTTCCCGCATTTTGACGTGATAGTACGTCATGGTGATCGGGCAGGCACCGGAGCTGTGCGAGGCCGATCACTGCAGGGGTCTGGCAGTCCGATAGCCGGGCCCCAGCGATGCCGGCGGAATAACCTCTTCTATGCCGCGGTCAGCGATGACTGCAACATAGAAGGGGTTTGCTGCGGGTGAGGGAGTCCATCGGATCCCCGCGCTGCTGTGGCGGGGACCCGATAGGTGAGAAGGCAACCTGATGCCGTGCAGAGGCTGCCCAATGCCTTGCACGGAATCAGGACCTGCCTTCTACAGGTGCCGAGGAGATCCAGGCCCGTCTCCTAGGCAACCGGTCCAGCCTCAGGCCTGTCTCCTAGGCAACCGGTCCAGCCTCAAGCCTGTCTCCTAGGCAACCTGTCCAGCCTTAGGCCCGTCTCCCAGGCAACCGGTCCAGCCTCAGGCCTGTCTCCTAGGCAACCGGTCCAGCCTCAGGCCTGTCTCCTAGGCAACCGGTCCAGCCTCAGGCCTGTCTCCTAGGCAACCGGTCCAGCCTCAGGCCTGTCTCCTAGGCAACCTGTCCAGCCTCAGGCCTGTCTCCTAGGCAACCTGTTAGTGTATGACTCAGTGTAAGAGTCCATTCACGTGTCCGTAGAATGGGTTCGGATCTGGACCCATTCATTCTCTGGGGCAGAAATGGATGCGGACAACACACAGTGTGCTGTCCACATCCTCATTTTCGGAGCTCGGCCCCAAACTTCCGGTCCGCAGTTCTGGAAAAAAATAGAACATGTCCTATTCTTGTCCACAATTGCGGACAAGAATAGGCAGTTCTATGGGGGTGTCGGATCCGCAATACACTACGGACGTCCTAATACCCTAACAGGCAATGCATTACAGAAGTATTGTAATGCATTGCAGAGGGGATCAGACCCCCAAGAGTTAAAGTCAGAAATAAAGTTAAAAAAAATAAGTGTTTTACATAAAGTTTCAAGTAAAATAGAAAAAAACACCCCTTTCCCCTGACTTTATAACAAGAAATAGAAAAAACACACATATTATCTATCGCCGCGTCCGTAATGACCGACTCTATAAATATATCACATGATCCACGCCATCCGATAAACATCATAAAAAACAAACAAAAAAAAACTGTCAGCCATTTTTGTCACCTTACATCCCAAAAAGTGCAACACCAAGTGATCAAAAAGGCGTATGTCCCACAAAATGGTGCCAATAAAACTGTCACCTCATTCCGCAAAAAATTAGCCCCTACCTAAGACAATCGGTCAAAAAATAAAGAAGTCATCACTCTCAGACAATGGAGGCACTAAAATAGGATTGTTTTTTTTGCTTCAAAAATGTGATTATTGTGTAAAACTTAAATAAGAAAAAGTATACATATTAGGTATCGCCACATCCGTAACGACCTGTTCCATAAAAGTCACATGGCCTAACCCCTCAAGTGAACACTGTAAAAATAAATAAAAACTGCCAATTTTGTTGGTCACCTTGCCCCATGAATTGTAATAAAGAATGATAAAAAAATGATATGTACCCAAAATGGTGCGTCAACTCTTCCTGCAAAAACCGAGCCGCTGCACAAGACGATCGGCAGAAAAATAAAAAAATATGGCGTTCAGAAAATGGAGACACAAAAACATACGTTTTTTTTTTCAAAAATGCTTTATTTTGGAAAACTGAAACAAACAAACGATCAAAGTAGACGTCTTTGATATCATTGCGTCCGTAACAACCTGCTCTGTAAAGACAGCACATGATCCATCCTGTCAGAGGAAGGTTGTAGAAAATAAAAACGGTGCCAAAACAGCCATTTCTTGTTTACTTTACCTCACGAAAAATGTAATATAGAGCAATTAAAAATCATATGTACCCCAAAATAGTACCAATAAAACTAGTTTCCAAAATGGGGTCACTTTTTGGGAGTTTCTACTCTAGGGCGCGTCAGGGGGGCTTCAAATGGGACATGTGAAACCAGTCCAGCAACACCTGCCCTCCAAATACCACCTGGCGCTCCTTCCCTTCTGCGCCCTGCCGTGTGCCCGCACAGCAGATTACCGCCACATGTGGGGTGTTCCTGTAAACTGCAGAATCAGGGCAATAAATATTGGGTTTTGTTTGGCTGTTAACCCTCGATGTGTTAAAGAAAAAAAATGGATTAAAATGGAAAATCTGGGGCCATTTATGGGGGGGAGGGGGTTATTATGTGAGCCCCACAAAGGGACTCCAGACCTGAACTGGTCCTTAAAAAGTGGGTTTTGGACATTTTCTAAAATTCTAAGCCTAAGCATTCACAAGATGATCCAACCATGAAGGAGACATAAGTAATAACTATTTTAACAGTTATCACTTTCTGTTTTAAAAGCAGAGAAATGTAAATTTAGAAAAATGTGAATTTTTCAAAATCTTTGGTAAATTTGGGATTTTTTCATAAATAAAGGTGAAATATATTGACTCAAACAAAGTGTCACGAGAAAACAGTCTCAGAATGGCCGGGACCAGTAAAAGTGTTCCAGAGATACTACCACATAAAGCAGGGATGGCCGACCTGCCGCCCTCCAGCTGTAGCAAAACTACAACTCCCAGCATGCCCAGTCTGCCTACAGCTATCCGCCTACAGCAGGGCATGGTGGGAGTTGTAGTTTACAACAGCTGGAGAGCCGCAGGTCGGCCAGCCCTGACATAAAGGGACACAGGTCAGATTTGCGAAAACTGGCCCGGGGTAGAAGGGGTTAATACTCGGGGTGGGGTTGGCAATGACAGACTTTAGTCCAAACCGCTTATTTTCCGGTACGTGCATAGCCAAAACAGCATCCTAGTTCTAACTTGACTTGGTGGCGCTGCGGCACCCGTCTAACCCAAACCATAGAATGCGCTCCTGCCCCTCCGGGCACTACCTTATCACACACAAGGGGAATCGGGCGCTGCGGCACCCGTCTAACCCAAACGATAGAATGCGCTCCTGCCCCTCCGGGCACTACCTTATCACACACAAGGGGAATCGGGCGCTGCGGCACCCGTCTAACCCAAACGATAGAATGCGCTCCTGCCCCTCCGGGCACTACCCTATCACACACAAGGGGAATCGGGCTCAGCGAGCTTCCCAGGCTTTCGGACCCAGACGGACAGTCTGAAGCCCCCATCATCCCCAGTAATGATCCTCAGCAGCCACACCTGGGATCACCTCCTGCTGGGAGAAATGGTCGTGAAGGGTGTGCACTGGTAGGTCCCTCCCGCAACCTACCTACCCGTCCAAAGAAATCCAGCCCAGGGCAGAATCTAAACGAACCTGCCTCAGACAACTACACTCTGCTGAGACCACTGTAGCTTTCTGGGTTTCATCTATCTCACCCAGCTGAGGATCCTTACCACAGTATCTTACCAGCAGGTGGCACCGTGTACCAGCCTGTGACAGTAGTCACCCCGCAAGGGCAGGTTGTGGCTCAAGCATTGTCTCCTGGCACCATCCGAATTCAGAACTCACAGGTGAGTCTTGTTATCGACCCTGCCCCGTTATCTCCTCTCCTCCTCAGTTATCTGCCCCCCCTCCTCCTGTTATCTCCTCTCCTTCCTCAGTTATCTGCCCCCCCTCCTCCTGTTATCTCCTCTCCTTCCTCAGTTATCTGCCCCCCCTCCTCCTGTTATCTCCTCTCCTCCTCAGTTATCTGCCCCCCCTCCTCCTGTTATCTCCTCTCCTCCTCAGTTATCTGCTCTGCTTCTTACATTATCTCCCCTCCCCCCGTTATCTCCTCTGCTTCTTACATTATCTGCCCTCCCCCCGTTATCTCCTCTGCTTCTTACATTATCTCCCCTCCCCCCCCCCGTTATCTCCTCTCCTCCTCATTTATCTCCTCTGCTTCTTACATTATCTCCCCTCCTGTTATCTCCTCTCCTTCCTCAGTTATCTGCCCTCCCCCTGTTATCTCCTCTCCTTCCTCAGTTATCTGCCCCCCCTGTTACCTCCTCTCCTTCCTCAGTTATCTGCCCCCCTGTTATCTCCTCTCCTTCCTCAGTTATCTGCCCCCCTGTTATCTCCTCTCCTTCCTCAGTTATCTGCCCCCTGTTATCTCCTCTCCTTCCTCAGTTATCTGCCCTCCCCCGTTATCTCCTCTCCTTCCTCAGTTATCTGACCCCCCGTTATCTCATCTCCTTCCTCAGTTATCTGCCCTCCCCCTGTTATCACCTCTCCTTCCTCAGTTATCTGCCCTCCCCCCCGTTATCTCCTCTCCTTCCTCAGTTATCTGCCCCCCTGTTATCTCCTCTCCTTCCTCAGTTATCTGCCCTCCCGTTATCTCCTCTCCTTCCTCAGTTATCTGCCCCCTGTTATCTCCTCTCCTTCCTCGGTTATCTCCCCTCCCCCTTATATCGCCTCTCCTTTCTCAGGTATCTGCCCCCCGTTATCTCCTCTCCTTCCTCAGTTATCTGCCCCCCTGTTCTCTCCTCTCCTTCCTCAGTTATCTGACCCTCCCCAGCCCCCCGTTATCTCCTCTCCTTCCTCAGTTATCTGAACCTCCCCGTTATCTCCTCTCCTTCCTCAGTTATCTGACCCCCCCGTTATCTCCTCTCCTTCCTCAGTTATCTGCCCTCCCTCGTTATCTCCTCTCTCCTTTCCTCAGTTATCTGCCTCCTCTGCTTATCTCCTCTCCTTCCTCAGTTATCTGCCCTCCTGCTATCTCCTCTCCTTCCTCAGTTATCTGACCCCCCGTTATCTCCTCTCCTTCCTCAGTTATCTGCCTCTCCCTCTGTTATCTCCTCTCCTTCCTCAGTTATCTGCCCTCCCCTAGTATCTCCTCTGCTTCTTACATTATCTGCCCTCCCCTGTTATCTCCTCTCCTTCCTCAGTTATCTGACCCTCCCTCGTTATCTCCTCTCCTTCCTCAGTTATCTGCCTCCCCTGTTATCTCCTCTCCTTCCTCAGTTATCTGCCCTCCTTCTGTTATCTCCTCTCCTTCCTCAGTTATCTGCCCTCCTGTATCTCCTCTCCTTCCTCAGTTATCTGACCTCCCTGTATCTCCTCTCCTTCCTCAGTTATCTGACCCCCCCTGTTATCTCCTCTCCTTCCTCAGTTATCTGACCTCCCCGTTATCTCCTCTCCTTCCTCAGTTATCTGCCCCCCCCGTTATCTCCTCTCCTTCCTCAGTTATCTGACCCTCCCCCCTAGTATCTCCTCTGCTTCTTACATTATCTGCCCTCCCCCTGTTATCTCCTCTCCTTCCTCAGTTATCTGACCCCCCCCCTAGTATCTCCTCTGCTTCTTACATTATCTGCCCTCCCCCTGTTATCTCCTCTCCTTCCTCAGTTATCTGACCCTCCCCCCCCCACCCCCTGTTAGCTCCTCTCCTTCCTCATTTATCTGACCCCCCCCCCCCCCCCCGTTATCTCCTCTCCTTCCTCAGTTATCTGCACTCCTTCTGTTATCTCCTCTCCTTCCTCAGTTATCTGCCCCCCCCTGTAATCTCCTCTCCTTCCTCAGTTATTTGACCCTCCCCCCCGTTAGATCCTCTCCTTCCTCAGTTATCTGACCCCCCCCCCTGTAATCTCCTCTCCTTCCTCAGTTATCTGACCCCCCCCCCCTGTAATCTCCTCTCCTTCCTCAGTTATCTGCCCTCCTCCTGTAATCTCCTCTCCTTCCTCAGTTATCTGCCCCCCCCCCCCGTTATCTCCTCTCCTTCCTCAGTTATCTGACCCTCCCCCCCCGTTATCTCCTCTCCTTCCTCAGTTATCTGCCCTCCTCCTGTAATCTCCTCTCCTTCCTCAGTTATCTGCCCCCTTCCCCCTGTTATCTCCTCTCCTTCCTCAGTTATCTGACCTCCCCGTTATCTCCTCTCCTTCCTCAGTTATCTGCCCCTTCCCCCTGTTATCTCCTCTCCTTCCTCAGTTATCTGACCCTCCACCGCTCCCGTTAGCTCCTCTCCTTCCTCAGTTATATGACCCTCCCCCCCCCCCCCGTTATCTCCTCTCCTTCCTCAGTTATCTGCCCCCTTCCCCCCCTGTTATCTCCTCTCCTTCCCTAATTGTCGTCCCTGCACATTATCTTCTCTTATCTGCCTTCCCCCTGTTATCTCCTCGACTTCCTCTGTTATCTCCCCTCCTCTTGTTATCTTCTCTCTTTCCCCTATTACCTGCCCTCCCGCCTGTTATCCCCGCTCCTTCCTCGATTATCTGCCCGACACCTAATATCTCCTCTCCTTCCTCTTTTGGCTGCCCTCCCCCTGTAATCTCCACTCATTCCTCCATTATCTGCCCTCCCCTATTATCTCCTCTCCTTGCTTCGTTATCTGCCCTCCTCTTGTTACCTCCTTGACTTCCTCCGTTATCTGCCCTCCTCTTGTTATCGCTTCTCTTTCCCCTATTACCTGCCCTCCACCCGTTATCTCCACTTCTTTCTCAGTTATCTTACCTCCCATGTTATCTCCTCTCCATCCCTAATTATCTCCTCTCTCTCTCCCTCTTATCTCCTCTCTCTCCCCCTCTTATCTCCTCTCTCTCCCCCTCTTATCTCCTCTCTCTCCCCCTCTTATCTCCTCTCTCTCCCCCTCTTATCTCCTCTCTCCCCCTCTTATCTCCTCTCTCCCCCTCTTATCTCCTCTCTCCCCCTTTTATCTCCTCTCTCCCCCTCTTATCTCCTCTCTCCCATCTTATCTCCTCTCTCTCCCCCTCTTATCTCCTCTCTCCCCCTCTTATCTCCTCTCTCTCCCCCTCTTATCTCCTCTCTCCCCCTCTTATCTCCTCTCTCTCCCCCTCTTTTCTCCTCTCTCCCATCTTATCTCCTCTCTCCCCCTCTTATCTCCTCTCTCTCTCCCTCTTATCTCCTCTCTCTCCCCTCTTATCTCCTCTCTCCCCCTCTTACTCTCCTCTCTCTCTCTCCTCTTATCTCCTCTCTCCCCTCTTATCTCTCTCTCCCCTCTTATCTCCTCTCTCTCCCTCTTATCTCCTCTCTCTCTCCCTCTTATCTCTCTCTCTCCCCTCTTATCTCCTCTCTCTCTCCCTCTTATCTCCTCTCTCTCCTCTCTTATCTCCTCTCTCCTCCTCTTATCTCCTCTCTCTCCCTCTTATCTCCTCTCTCTCCTCCTCTTATCTCCTCTCTCTCCCCCTCTTATCTCCTCTCTCCCTCTCTTATCTCCTCTCTCTCCCCCTCTTATCTCCTCTCTCTCCCCTCTTATCTCCTCTCTCCCCCTCTTATCTCCTCTCTCCCCTCTTATCTCTCTCTCTCCCCTCTTATCTCCTCTCTCCCCCTCTTATCTCCTCTCTCCCCCTCTTATCTCCTCTCTCCCTCTTATCTCCTCTCTCTCCCTCTTATCTCCTCTCTCTCCCCCTCTTATCTCCTCTCTCTCCCACTCTTATCTCCTCTCTCTCCCCCTCTTATCTCCTCTATCTCCCCCTCTTATCTCCTCTCTCCCTCTCTTATCTCCTCTCTCCCCCTCTTATCTCCTCTCTCCCCCTCTTATCTCCTCTCTCCCCCTCTTATCTCCTCTCTCCTCCTCTTATCTCCTCTCTCCCCCTGTTATCTCCTCTCTCCCCCTGTTATCTCCTCTCTCTCCCCCTCTTATCTCCTCTCTCTCCCCCTCTTATCTCCTCTCTCTCCCCTCTATCCCGTTATCTGCCCTCCCATTATCTCTTCACCTGTTATCTGTACTACTGTTCTCTCCTGTCATCTCTCTATCCTGTTATCTGCCCTCCCGTTATCTGCCCTCCCCTGTTATCTGTACTACTGTTCTCTCCTGTCATCTCTCTATCCTGTTATCTGCCCTCCCGTTATCTCTTCACCTGTTATCTGTACTACTGTTCTCTCCTGTCATCTCTCTATCCCGTTATCTGCCCTCCCGTTATCTCTTCACCTGTTATCTGTACTACTGTTCTCTCCTGTCATCTCTCTTCCCGTTATCTGCCCTCCCGTTATCTCTTCACCTGTTATCTGTACTACTGTTCTCTCCTCCTGTCATCTCTCTTCCCGTTATCTGCCCTCCCGTTATCTCTTCACCTGTTATCTGTACTACTGTTCTCTCCTGTCATTTCTCTTCCCCGTTATCTGCCCTCCCGTTATCTGCCCTCCCGTAATCTCTCCACCGGTTATCTGTACTACTGTTCTCTCCTGTCATCTCTCTATCCTGTTATCTGCCCTCCCGTTATCTCTTCACCTGTTATCTGTACTACTGTTCTCTCCTGTCATCTCTCTTCCCGTTATCTGCCCTCCCGTTATCTCTTCACCTGTTATCTGTACTACTGTTCTCTCCTCTGTCATCTCTCTTCCCGTTATCTGCCCTCCCGTTATCTCTTCACCTGTTATCTGTAATACTGTTCTCTCCTGTCATCTCTCTATCCCGTTATCTGCCCTCCTGTTATCTCTTCACCTGTTATCTGTACTACTGTTCTCTTCTCCTGTCATCTCTCTATCCCGTTATCTGCCCTCCTGTTATCTCTTCACCTGTTATCTGTACTACTGTTCTCTCCTGTCATCTCTCTTCCCCGTTATCTGCCCTCCCGTTATCTCTACACCTGTTATCCGTACTACTGTTCTCTCCTCCTGTCATCTCTCTATTCCGTTATCTGCCCTCCCGTTATCTCTTCACCTGTTATCTGTACTACTGTTCTCTCCTCCTGTCATCTCTCTTCCCCGTTATCTGCCCTCCCGTTATCTCTTCACTTGTTATCTGTACTACTGTTCTCTCCTGTCATCTCTCTATCCCGTTATCTGCCCTCCCGTTATCTCTTCACCTGTTATCTGTACTACTGTTCTCTCCTCCTGTCATCTCTCTTCCCGTTATCTGCCCTCCCGTTATCTCTTCACCTGTTATCTGTAATACTGTTCTCTCCTGTCATCTCTCTATCCCGTTATCTGCCCTCCCGTTATCTCTTCACCTGTTATCTGTACTACTGTTCTCTCCTGTCATCTCTCTTCCCCGTTATCTGCCCTCCCGTTATCTCTACACCTGTTATCTGTACTACTGTTCTCTCCTCCTGTCATCTCTCTTCCCGTTATCTGCCCTCCCGTTATCTCTTCACCTGTTATCTGTACTACTGTTCTCTCTCCTGTCATCTCTCTTCCCGTTATCTGCCCTCCCGTTATCTCTTCACCTGTTATCTGTACTACTGTTCTCTCCTCCTGTCATCTCTCTTCCCGTTATCTGCCCTCCCGTTATCTCTTCACCTGTTATCTGTACTACTGTTCTCTCCTGTCATCTCTCTTCCCGTTATCTGCCCTCCCGTTATCTCTTCACCTGTTATCTGTACTACTGTTCTCTCCTCCTGTCATCTCTCTATCCCGTTATCTGCCCTCCCGTTATCTCTTCACCTGTTATCTGTACTACTGTTCTCTCCTCCTGTCATCTCTCTTCCCCGTTATCTGCCCTCCTGTTATCTCTTCACCTGTTATCTGTACTACTGTTCTCTCCTGTCATCTCTCTTCCCGTTATCTGCCCTCCCGTTATCTCTTCACCTGTTATCTGTAATACTGTTCTCTCCTGTCATCTCTCTTCCCCGTTTTCTGCCCTCCCGTTATCTCTTCACCTGTTATCTGTACTACTGTTCTCTCCTGTCATCTCTCTTCCCCGTTATCTGCCCTCCCGTTATCTCTTCACCTGTTATCTGTACTACTGTTCTCTCTCCTGTCATCTCTCTATCCCGTTATCTGCCCTCCCGTTATCTCTTCACCTGTTATCTGTACTACTGTTCTGTCCTCCTGTCATCTCTCTTCCCGTTATCTGCCCTCCCGTTATCTCTTCACCTGTTATCTGTACTACTGTTCTCTCCTGTCATCTCTCTATCCCGTTATCTGCCCTCCCGTTATCTCTTCACCTGTTATCTGTACTACTGTTCTCTTCCTGTCATCTCTCTTCCCCGTTATCTGCCCTCCCGTTATCTCTTCACCTGTTATCTGTACTACTGTTCTCTCCTGTCATCTCTCTATCCTGTTATCTGCCCTCCCGTTATCTCTTCACCTGTTATCTGTACTACTGTTCTCTCCTGTCATCTCTCCTCCCGTTATCTGCCCTCCCGTTATCTCTTCACCTGTTATCTGTACTACTGTTCTCTCCTGTCATCTCTCTTCCCCGTTATCTGCCCTCCCGTTATCTCTTCACCTGTTATCTGTAATACTGTTCTCTCCTGTCATCTCTCTATCCCGTTATCTGACCTCCCCTGTTATCCCCCACCCATTTATAGTAAAACTCCACATCTCCCTTTGCAGCTCCAGTTGCAGCTCAGTCAGGATCTCGGCCTCTTACACACTGATGACGGGTCTGGGAAGAACAAGCGGGGCGTCCTCCCCAAACAAGCCACCAACGTCATGAGGTCCTGGCTCTTCCAGCACATTGGGGTGAGTGGTGCCTTCTCGGGGCACAGATGTCTTCTCATGCTGAGACCAATCATTTGTGGCCCCGGCCACTTACCACCTCCTCTCTGTCTGCAGCATCCGTACCCGACGGAGGATGAGAAGAAGCAGATCGCTGCCCAAACAAACCTTACCCTGCTGCAGGTCAACAACTGGTGAGTCACCCCAAGCCCCACACTGACACATTGTAACAAACTACTGCTGGAGAAATAAGGCTGTGTTCACATCAGGATCGTGTTGCGCGTTTTTCAGTTCCTTTCTAGGAACAGAAAAAAAAACTGTGGCAGATCTGTCATATGGTGCCAAAGATTGGTGCCCGGCGGAGCCCACTAATTGTATAGTGACAGCAGAAATTGTGTGCCCCGCCCCTGGTCTGGCAGTGTGCCCCGCCCCTGGTCTGGCAGTGTGCCCCGCCCCTGGTCTGGCAGTGTGCCCCGCCCCTGGTCTGGCAGTGTGCCCCGCCCGGATTGTTCATCCTACATCCTCCCTGTGTCTGTAGGTTTATAAACGCCAGACGTCGAATCCTTCAGCCCATGTTGGATTCAAGCACAACTGACACCCCAAAAACCAAGAAGAAGAGTGGACAGAGCCGCCCCGTGCAGAGGTTCTGGCCGGACTCCATTGCTGGGGGCACCCTGCAGCAGGGAGGAGAAATGGATGTATCTGACGGTGAGACCTTCCCAATCATGACCTCAATCCTCCTCTTGTCTAAACTTAATATGCGTGATTTCCTCCACCCCCCATACCTGTCGCGTCCTCTCCTCCACCCTCCATGCCTGTCCCGTCCTCTCCTCCACCCTCCATACCTGTCGCGTCCTCTCCTCCACCCTCCATACCTGTCGCGTCCTCTCCTCCACCCTCCATACCTGTCGCGTCCTCTCCTCCACCCTCCATACCTGTCGCGTCCTCTCCTCCACCCTCCATACCTGTCGCGTCCGCTCCTCCACCCTCCATACCTGTCGCGTCCCTCTCCTCCACTCCTCCATACCTGTCGCGTCCCTCTCCTCCACTCCTCCATACCTGTCGCGTCCTCTCCTCCACCCTCCATACCTGTCGCTGTCCTCTCCTCCACTCCTCCATACCTGTCGCGTCCTCTCCTCCACCCTCCATGCCTGTCTCTGCTCCTCTCCTCCACCCCTCCATACCTGTCGCGTCCCTCTCCTCCACCCTCCATACCTGTCGCTGTCCTCTCCTCCACCCTCCATACCTGTCGATCCTCTCCTCCACCCTCCATACCTGTCTCGTCCCTCTCCTCCACCACTCCATACCTGTCGCGTCCTCTCCTCCACCCTCCATTCCTGTCACGTCCTCTCCTCCACCCTCCATACCTGTCTCGTCCTCTCCTCCATACCTGTCTCGTCCTCTCCTCCACCCTCCATACCTCTCGCGTCCTCTCCTCCACCCCCCATACCTCTCGCATCCTCTCCTCCACCCTCCATACCTCTCGCGTCCTCTCCTCCACCCTCCATGCATGTCGCGTCCTCTCCTCCACCCTCCATACCTGTCGCATCCTCTCCTCCACCCCCCATACCTGTCTCGTCCTCTCCTCCACACTCCATACCTGTCGCGTCCTCTCCTCCACCCTCCATACCTGTCGCGTCCTCTCCTCCACCCTCCATACCTGTCGCTGGTCCCTCTCCCTCCACTCCTCTCCATACCTGTCGCGTCCTCTCCTCCACCCTCCATACCTGTCGCGTCCTCTCCTCCACCCTCCATACCTGTCGCGTCCTCTCCTCCACCCTCCATACCTGTCGCGTCCTCTCCTCCACCCCCCATACCTGTCGCGTCCTCTCCTCCACCCTCCATACCTGTCGCGTCCCTCTCCTCCACCCTCCATACCTGTCGCGTCCTCTCCTCCACCCTCCATACCTGTCGCATCCTCTCCTCCACCCCCCATACTTGTCGCGTCCTCTCCTCCACCCTCCATGCCTGTCTCGTCCTCTCCTCCACCCTCCCATAACTGTCGCGTCCTCTCCTCCACCCTCCATGCATGTTGCGTCCTCTCCTCCACCCTCCATGCATGTCGCGTCCTCTCCTCCACCCTCCATGCCTGTCGCGTCCTCTCCTCCACCCTCCATGCCTGCTCGCGTCCTCTCTCCTCCACTCCTCCATACCTGTCGCTGGCCCTCTCCTCCACCCTCCATGCCTGTCGCGTCCTCTCCTCCACCCTCCATACCTGTCGCGTCCTCTCCTCCACCCCCCATACCTGTCGCGTCCTCTCCTCCACCCTCCATACCTGTCGCGTCCTCTCCTCCACCCCCCATACCTCTCGCGTCCTCTCCTCCACCGTCCATACTGTCATGCTCTCTGCTCTCCGTCCTCTCCTCCACCCTCCATACCTGTCGCGTCCTCTCCTCCACCCTCCATACCTGTCGCGTCCTCTCCTCCACCCTCCATACCTGTCGCGTCCTCTCCTCCACCCTCCGTGCCTGTCCCGTCCTCTCCTTCTCACTCCATACCTGTCGCGTCCTCTCCTCCACCCTCCATACCTGTCGTCGTCCCTCTCCTCCACCCCTCCATGCCTGTCGCGCCCTCTCCTCCACCCTCCATACCTGTCCCGTCCTCTCCTCCACCCTCCATACCTGTCGCGTCCTCTTCTCCACCCTCCATGCATGTCCCGTCCTCTCCTCCACCCTCCATACCTGTCCCGTCCTCTCCTCCACCCTCCATACCTGTCGCGTCCTCTCCTCCACCCTCCATACCTGTCGCGTCCTCTCCTCCACCCTCCATGCCTGTCGCGTCCTCTCCTCCACCCTCCGTGCCTGTCGCGTCCGCTCCTCCACCCCCCATACCTGTCGCGTCCTCTCCTCCACCCCCCATACCTGTCGCGTCCGCTCCTCCACCCCCCATACCCGTCGCGTCCTTTCCTCCACCCTCCATACCTCTCGCGTCCTCTCCTCCACCCCCATACCTGTCGCGTCCTCTCCTCCACCCTCCATACCTGTCGCGTCCTCTCCTCCACCTTCCATACCTGTCGTGTCCTCTCCTCCACGCTCTGCTCTCCTCCACTGTTTGTTCATGCCCCCTCTTCTGGTTCTATAACCCCCTCCTCTTCATGCTGCCCTCTGATGTGTATTTCGTGGCTCTCATTCATCTTCAGGCGACGTTGTGACCCTTTCAGCTCCTGGCGGTCTGGGAGCAGACAGTCTGCAGTCGCTGACATCTGATGGAGCCACATTGGCCGTACAGCAAGTAATGCTGGGAGGACAGAGTGATGATGAGTCTCTGGACACGGACCAGGAGGACACAGAGACGGGACTGAGTGCAGGGGAGCTGCGGGGTCTAGTGCTGAGCGGTGGGGGACTCCAATGAGAAGGACATGCTTCTCTCGCACACTTTGTATTGTCAGTGCCATGCACAGGGCAAGTTTGACACAAAAACTATTTTATTTTCACTTGCGACAAAATATTTGCACCTTAAAAATGAGAACCTGTCGCTTCCAAGGATTTCACTGCCGAACAACCTCGTCCCCTGTGCCAAATGGCCTCCTGGCCACTAGGATGTGGAGCAGAGCGGTCTTCACGGATATTTCTAGACAGACGCTGGGAATTGAACAGTTGAGGCTTGTGCAGCATGTAGCGTGTAACACTCCTGGTACTGACGTCTCTACACTTCCGGCTGTAGGATTAGTGTACACGGACCGTGTCCTCTTCCTCGGCAGGGAGCGATGTCTCTTCAACCTCCTGACTGAGGGCAACTTCATGAAATGTTGATTTTACTCCTTAAATAGAACTGTATTTTTGTAGAGTTGTGAAAGAATAAACCTTGGAAAACTCTCTGGTGACTGCGAGTCTTCTCTGGGTCTTTCCTTCGTCAGGCGCAGGGATAAATGATAGGTGTTGCAGTGTGAGTAACATGGGGTGTAGTAGTCCTCCCATCCTCCGTACACATGGGATGAAACCATTGGCCTCTGATAGACCCTAACCTGAAAGTCAGAATAGTAACCCGCGCTCCATGGAGCAGTACTGGATGCCACCACCTTTACTGATGAGCCGGTGGCACCGCTGACCACCCAAGACCACCAGAGACTCTCCAGTCAACAGATTGACAAATCCAGTAATCTGCAAAGACGGGTCAAGACCGGAAACGGAGGAGGAAGAAAGGCATGAAAGGCTCGGTATGATGGGAGATCTGCAGACATGGAAATGGCCAGATGTATGGAGCCAAAACTGATGTCTCGTGTCTGAAGAAGTGTAATATGAATGATTAATCCGAGAAGAGCCACCGAGTAGACTCCAGCAGGATCAGATCCGGTCATGGGATAACAGGAAGACTTTACCCCGTACATAACCCGTTATTAAACATACGTATGAAATACTGCGTCACGGCACCCAATAAACACATCGGCGGCACAGTATACAGCACAGGCTACCCTACGCTATCCATCACACCGCACAACACACTGACATCAGGATAAAAGATTTACTGAAGGACAAACACAAAAAGGAGCTTAGTCTTCTTCATCCACGTCCAAGCGGGAACAGTCTCTGGGAGAGCGAAGCTTGGGTGTGAGCAAGAATGGTTAACCCGTCGGCTCTGTGGTTAGCGCTTCCATAACCGCTCACAGCAGACTATTATGAGAAAGTTAAACCCTCATTCCCGACATTTTTGGTAATTTACCTACTTGGTCTCAAACAGTGACAAAAAACATCAGTCATATGCCACATAGTGCCGACCTAGGAAAATGCCTTGTTTGCCTCGTAATAGATACACCCCTGATAGCAGCTCCTTGTATGCCTTTCCCAGTAGCCATTCTTGTTTTACCACGTACTCCACATCAGCTCTCAGCTCTAAAACTCTCTCCAAACCAAGCCAGTCTTCCCGGTATGCAAAAGGTCCTCCAGGGCAGAGTCCACCTCACCCCAACCTCAAACATATTCACCAGGGTGTCCCACAACAGTCCAGGGTCATCAAAGTTGTAGCCCTCTGGACATTCAGCTGTGCATCCTGGCTGTGTTTGTTCTGCATACCAACGCGGGGCATGATACCATTCATCTAGCTTTACCTCTCGCAGAACTAATTTGTGCAAATCAGCCACCCAATGCTCCTGAGGCTGCTCTCCCAGTATACCCAGTCGTAGGCCCATCTGATCCCGGACCCTTTGTTCTGGAAATGGAAGAAACCAGCCCCAGTGTGCCTTGGCAATATTCCATAAAGCTGTCCGTGCCGTCTGCCTGAGGGCAAAATAGTCTTCCATAGACAGACCCTTTTCTTCCGGTGGACAGATGATCCACAACAATTTGGAGTACTCCACTGCCAGGGTCATGGCTGCTTGAGTCAGTTCTCCTCAGCCGGCTGAGAAATATATCTCGGTGGTGGTTTGAATGTCTCCTCGGGCAAGGAAGAGCATCCCACCGCTGCCACCAATGGCACGAACCTCCGGTACTCAGGAAGAGTATGTCCGCTGCTGTATTCTTCCTCACTCAGGAAACCCCTGATCTTTAGCTCCCAGTCACCCCAGTCACTAGTCGAGACTCAGTGTAGGGAAAAACAACTTCTGCTTTATTGAACAACTGCACAAACTTATATCCAGAAAGTGATCAGATGAAACTGTGATTCCATCACCTCCCCAGACATTCTGTCTGCACCACACCACAGGGGTCCACCTGCTAATAGCTCCAGGCGGCTGGAGCAAGAGCCTGGCCAGAGTGGCATTGTTCTGAGCGCCTCCAGATTACAATATGAGATAATGCGGGGGAGGGGGTGATTGTGGGTGCCGACAGTCTTTTAAAATAAGTTACACAGTAAAATCCAACAGCAATACACATTTAACTCGAAATGATGACCATGTCGTCACACCCTCCCCCCAGTATTGTAAGGCCAGCACTGTCCCCCAGTATTATAATGCCAGCATTGTCCCCCCAGTATTATAAGGCCAGCATTGTCCCCCAGTATTATAATGTCAGCATTGTCCCCCCAGTATTATAAGGCCAGCATTGTCCCCCCAGTATTATAAGGCCAGCATTGTCCCCCCAGTATTATAAGGCCAGCATTGTCCCCCAGTATTATAAGGCCAGCATTGTCCCCCCAGTATTATAAGGCCAGCATTGTCCCCCAGTATTATAATGTCAGCATTGTCCCCCAGTATTATAAGGCCAGCATTGTCCCCCAGTATTATAAGGCCAGCATTGTCCCCCCAGTATTATAAGGCCAGCATTGTCCCCAGTATTATAATGTCAGCATTGTCCCCCAGTATTATAAGGCCAGCATTGTCCCCCCAGTATTATAAGGCCAGCATTGTCCACCCAGTATTATAAGGCAAGCATTGTCCCCCCAGTATTATAATGTCAGCATTGTCCCCCCAGTATTATAAGGCCAGCATTGTCCCCCAGTATTATAAGGCCAGCATTGTCCCCCCAGTATTATAAGGCCAGCATTGTCCCCCAGTATTATAATGTCAGCATTGTCCCCCCAGTATTATAAGGCCAGCATTGTCCCCCAGTATTATAAGGCCAGCATTGTCCCCCCAGTATTATAAGGCCAGCATTGTCCCCCAGTATTATAAGGCCAGCATTGTCCCCCAGTATTGTAAGGCCAGCATTGTCCCCCCAGTATTATAAGGCCAGCATTGTCCCCCCAGTATTATAATGTCAGCATTGTCCCCCCAGTATTATAAGGCCAGCATTGTCCCCCAGTATTATAAGGCCAGCATTGTCCCCCCAGTATTATAAGGCCAGCATTGTCCCCCAGTATTATAATGTCAGCATTGTCCCCCCAGTATTATAATGTCAGCATTGTCCCCCCAGTATTATAAGGCCAGCATTGTCCACCCAGTATTATAAGGCAAGCATTGTCCCCCCAGTATTATAAGGCAAGCATTGTCCCCCCAGTATTATAAGGCCAGCATTGTCCCCCCAGTATTATAGGGCCAGCATTGTCCCCCCAGTATTATAAGGCCAGCATTGTCCCCCCAGTATTATAGGGCCAGCATTGTCCCCCCAGTATTATAAGGCCAGAATTGTCCCCTCCTCCCCTCTCAGTATTATAAGGCCATCGTTGTCGTCAACCCCCCACCCCCCAGTATTATAAGGCCAGTACTGTCCCCCCCGTATTATAAGGCCAGCACTGTCGCCCCAGTATTATAAGGCCAGCATTGTCCTCTCAGTATTATAAGGTCAGCATTGTCCTCTTAGTATTATAAGGCCAGCATTGTCCCCCAGTATTATAAGGTCAGCATTGTCCTCTCAGTATTATAAGGCCAGCTTCCCCCCCCCCAGTATTATAAGGCTAGCATTGCCCCTCAGTATTATAAGGCCAGCATTGCCCCCCAGTACTATAAGGCCAGCATTGTCCCCCCAGTATCATTAGTCTAGCATTGCCCCCCAATATTATACGGCCAGCATTGTCTCCCAGTATTATAAGGCCAACATCCCCCCAGTATTATAAGGCCAGCATTGTCCCCCAGTATTATAAGGCAAGCATTGTCCCCCCAGTATTATAAGGCAAGCATTGTCCCCCCAGTATTATAAGGCCAGCATTGTCCCCCCAGTATTATAAGGCAAGCATTGTCCCCCCAGTATTATAGGGCCAGCATTGTCCCCCCAGTATTGTAAGGCCAGCATTGTCCCCTCCTCCCCTCCCAGTATTATAAGGCCATCGTTGTCGTCCCGTCCCCCCCAGTATTATAAGGCCAGCACTGTCCCCTCAGTATTATAAGGTCAGCAATGTCCTCTCAGTATTATAAGGTCAGCATTGCCCCCCCCCAGTATTATAAAACCAGCATTGTCCACCCAGTATTATAAGGCCAGCATTGTCCCCTCAGTATTATAAGGCCAGCATTGTCCACCCAGTATTATAAAACCAGCATTGTCCCCCCAGTATTATAGGGCCAGCATTGTCCACCCAGTATTATAAAACCAGCATTGTCCCCCAGTATTATAAAACCAGCATTGTCCCCTCAGTATTATAAGGCCAGCATTGTCCACCCAGTATTATAAGGCCAGCATTGTCCCCTCAGTATTATAAGGCCAGCATTGTCCACCCAGTATTATAAGGCCAGCATTGTCCCCTCAGTATTATAAAACCAGCATTGTCCCCTCAGTATTATAAGGCCAGCATTGTCCCCCCAGTATTATAAGGCCAGCATTGTCCCCCCAGTATTATAAGGCCAGCATTTTCCCCTGCCCCCAGTATTATAAGGCCAGCATTGTCCCCCCAGTATTATAAGGCCAGCAATGTCCCCCCAGTATTATAAGGCTAGCATTGTCCCCCCAGTATTATAAAACCAGCATGGTCCCCTCAGTATTATAAGGCCAGCATGGTCCCCCAGTATTATAAGGCCAGCATTGTCCCCTCCAGTATTATAAGGCCAGCATTGTCCCCTCCCGTCAGTATTATAAGGCCAGCATTGTCCCCTCAGTATTATAAGGCCAGCATTGTCCCCCCAGTATTATAGTGCCAGCATTGTCCCCCAGTATTATAAGGCCAGCATTGTCCCCCAGTATTATAAGGCCAGCATTGTCCCCCCAGTATTATAGTGCCAGCATTGTCCCCAGTATTATAAGGCCAGCATTGTCCCCCAGTATTATAAGGCCAGCATTGTCCCCCAGTATTATAAGGCCAGCATTGCCCCTCCCGTCAGTATTATAAGGCCAGCATTGTCCCCCCAGTATTATAAGGCCAGTATTGTCCTCCCAGTATTATAAGGCCAGCATTGTCCACCCTGTATTATAAGGCCAACATTGTCCCCCAGTATTATAGGGCCAGAATTGTCCCCCAGTATTATAAGGCCAGCATTGTCCCCCAGTATTATAAGGCCAGCATTGTCCCCCCCAGTATTATAAGGCCAGCATTGCCCCCCCAGTATTATAAGGCCAGCATTGTCCCCCAGTATTATAAGGTCAGCATTTTCCTCTCAGTATTATAAGGCCAGCATTGTCCACCCAGTACTATAAGGTCAGCATTTTCCTCTCAGTATTATAAGGTCAGCATTGCCCCCCCAGTATTATAGGGCCAGCATTTTCCCCCCAGTATTATAAGGCCAGCATTGTCCACCCTGTATTATAAGGCCAACATTGTCCCCCAGTATTATAGGGCCAGAATTGTCCCCCAGTATTATAAGGCCAACATTGTCCCCCAGTATTATAGGGCCAGAATTGTCTCCCAGTATTATAAGGCAAGCATTGTCCCCCCAGTATTATAAGGCCAGCATTGTCCCCCCCAGTATTATAAGGCCAGCATTGTCCCCCAGTATTATAATGTCAGCATTGCCCCCCCAGTATTAAAAGGCCAGCATTGTCCTCTCAGTATTATAAGGCTAGCATTGCCCCCCCCTACCGTCAGTATTATAAGGTTAGCATTGTCCCCCCAGTAATTTAAAGCCAGCATTGTCCCCCCAGTATTATAAGGCAAACTCCCCCCCCCCCAGTATTATAAGGCCAGCATTGTCCCCCCCCCTCCGTATTATAAGGCCAGCATTGTCCCCCCAGTATTATAAGGCCAGTATTGCCCCCCAGTATTATAAGGTCAGCATTGTCCCCCAGTATTATAAGGCCAGCATTGTCCCCCAGTATTATAAGGCCAGCATTGTCCCCCAGTATTATAAGGCCAGCATTGTCCCCCAGTATTATAAGGCCAGCATTGTCCCCCAGTAATTTAAGGCCAGCATTGTCCCCCCAGTATTATAGGGCCAGCATTGTCCCCCCAGTATTATAAGGCCAGAATTGTCCCCTCCTCCCCTCTCAGTATTATAAGGCCATCGTTGTCGCCAACCCCCCAGTATTATAAGGCCAGCACTGTCCCCCAGTATTATAAGGCCAGCATTGTCCACCCAGTAATTTAAGGCCAGCATTGTCCCCCCCCCCCCCCCAGTATTATAAAACCAGCATTGTCCCCCAGTATTATAAAACCAGCATTGTCCCCCAGTATTATAAGGCCAGCTTTTCCCCCCCAGTATTATACAGCCAGCATTGCCCCCCCAGTATTATAGGGCCAGCATTGTCCCCCAGTATTATAATGCTAGCATTGTCCCCCCAGTATTATAAGGCCAGCATTGTCCCCCAGTATTATAAGGCCAGAATTGCCCCCCAGTATTATAAGGCCAGCATTGTCCCCCAGTATTATAAGGCCAGCATTGTCCCCCCAGTATTATACAGCCAGCATTGTCCCCCCAGTATTATAGGGCCAGCATTGTCCCCCCAGTATTATAAGGCCAGCATTGTCCCCCCAGTATTATAAGGCCAGCATTGTCCCCCCAGTATTATACAGCCAGCATTGTCCCCCCAGTATTATAGGGCCAGCATTGTCCCCCCAGTATTATAAGGCCAGCATTGTCCCCCAGTATTATAAGGCTAGTATTGCCCCCCAGTATTATAATGCTAGCATTGTCCCCCCAGTATTATAAGGCCAGCGTCCCACCTAGTATTATAAGGCTAGCATTGTCCCCCCCCTCCCCTCCCAGTATTATAAGGCTAGCATTGCCCCCCCCTCCCCTCCCAGTATTATAAGGCCATCGTTGCCCCCCCCCCCCAGTATTATAAGGCCAGCATTGTCCCCCCAGTTTTATAAGGTTAATGTTGCCCCCCCCTCCCAGTATTACAATGCCAGCATTGCCCCACCGTATTATAAAACCAGAATTGTCCCCTCCCCCCAGTATTATAAGGTCAGCATTGTCCTCTCAGTATTATAAGGCCAGCATTGTCCCCCAGTATTATAAGGCCAGCATTGTGCCCGCCACAGCATTATAAGGCCAGTTTTGCTGGTCCAGTATTGTAAGGCCAGCATTATCCTCCCCCACCCCGCCCAGAGTATTATAAAGGCAGGATGATCCCCCCGTCTCCAGTATTATAAGGCCAGCATTGCCCCCCCAGTATTATATGACCAGCATTGACTCCTCTAATGACTTACCTCATAACCTACCTGCTTGGTTAGGGTTAGGGTTTGTGTTAAGGTTAAAACTAACCCTAACCCAAAAAATGAGTCCATAATTGAGACAATTGGGCAAAATATAAAAAATAGCTTTCAGAAAATGGAAACAAAGAAGTACGATTTTTATTGCTTCTTAATAACTTTTATGGTATGAAAATAAAATAAAATGAGAAATATACAGATAATGTGCATCGCCGCAACCGTGACAACCTCCTCTATGGACTTACCTCATGACCTATCCGATTAGGTAGGGTGTATGGAAAGTGTTGAATACTTGGGCTTTGTTCTCAGTAAAGGTGAGAGGAGAATCAGCCATGCCAGAATTACTCCGTACTGGGTCTCCCCCGCCCACAAACCAAGTAAGACATGTTGACCTTTCTTGGCATGATTGGTTACTGCCGCCAATGGGTTGCTGATTGTTCCTACTATGATAATATCCTGAGACAAGCCACTCATACTGATAGGCCTGACTTCATTACATGGTCTGATGACATGTTACAAGCTTTTAGTCATTTGAAATGTGCAATGGTTTCAAGTCCTGGTTTGGGCCTACCCGACTATGGCGTGACGTTTCACTTATTTGCCAGGGACAATTGTAAAACCATGGCGGGAGTCCTGGCGCAAGACCATGGAGGCAAATTCCGCCCTGTTGCCTTTTTATCAAAGGTGGTTCCCGTACAGGTTCAGGGCATGCCTGCGTGTCTCCGGAGTTTGGCAGCCTGTGCTATGGTCGCTGAGATGGCTACGCCTATCACCCTAGGTCATCCCACCACTCTGCATACCTCACACAATGTCCAGGCCCTATTGAAGAACATACATACACAACACATGTCAGCACAAAGACTGAGTGGATATGAAGTCTTGTTGCTCTCTAATCCTCAACTTCATATCAAATACTCAGCACCCACATTCGGTCCAATGGCTATACTGAATGCCCTACTTCAGGCATGTCCAAACTGCGGCCCTCCAGCTGTTGCAAAACTACATCTCCCAGCATGCCCTAATAGAAGTAGGCTATCCAGGCATGCTGGGAGTTGTAGTTTTGCAACAGCTGGAGGGCCGCAGTTTGGACATGCCTGCCCTACTTGGATAAAAGGGAGAGCAGGATGATTTGCCTCCTCCCCATGTATGTACTGAGCTTATACATGAACATATTCACCTAGGCCTGACACCCATTGAAGGAGCACCTGATATTTTTGTGGATGGATCCTGTTCCCGCCCTAATGACAACACTATCATGCCGGATACGCTGTGGTTCGACTCCCTGTTGTTATACATAGGTAGGTTAATGCATACCGTGGGTGTCTCCGGCCTACCTGCAGGAGGTTTGATGGGACAGTCCTTCAGGAAATGGCCCGGTTTTGACCAGTATAAGCACAGATGCAGGGTTCGTCTCCTGGTTCTCTCCACCGTGGACAGGGGACCCCGAACAGCCCCGATCTGCATCGGCTCCTCCTGGTTACCGTCTGCCGTCTCAGGAACAGGAACCGGTAAGGACTCCGACCAGCGCACCGGTGGAGGCAGGGTCTGTTGTTGCTCCTGTCGTCTCTCCCGGAAGCGGCGATCCAGGTCCAAGCCGATGCGGAACTGGTCAATCAAGGCCACCTCGTTCAAGCCCGTATCCGGGGCTACCTCACGGAATGCCATGATGTAAACCTCCACTGGACGTCTGCCCTGGCGGAGGGTGCGCAAGGTACCCCTGGTGGTTGAAGAACGCAGGGGGTCATCATAAAGACTTTGCATAGCTGAGGCAAAAGACTCCCAGAATGCCAGCACTGGGTCATTGGCTTGTAGGAGTTAGTGCGCCCAGGTCTGGGGAGGCCCTGAGAGCAAGGAGACCGCCGTGCGTACCTTGACGAAGTCCATGGAATATGTACGAGGCTTTAGGGAAAACAACAGCTCGCAGGAGATGATGAAGGAGCAGTACTTCCTCCGATTGCCTGAAAACCGCTCAGGGAGGCTGACGGCTCGCTAGAGACCACTTCCAGGGTGCGCGTCGGTGTAGGGGGAGGCGAGGGTGGTAGCACGATGCGCTGCTCCTGTGTGGCAACCCTCTGCAGCAGGTGCTCATGACTGGCCTGCATCTCCTGAAAGGCCTGCGTCATGAGGTTAAATTGCTGGGTCAGGGCCGTCATGGGATCCACTGCTTCTGCGGGTTCCATGGTTCCATGGCTGAGTTATTATGTCAGACGCTCCAGGGAGCTTGTAGTGAGATGAAGAACCCACTGGCAGTAAGCAGCTGACAGTCCAGGAACACGGTACAAGTATAGGGATAATCCAAGAGGGGTAGTCAATGTCCAGTCCGGGTCGAGGCAGGCAGCAAAGGTTCAAAGGCGGAAGACAGTCCAAGGGTGAGTAATCGGGAAGGATACAAAGGGGCAACAGGCAATAGGAGGATCCACAGGGAGGCTAGGTGTTCACCATAAGGTGGAATAACAGCAATAAGCCAGAGCTCAGGCCAGGTCTTTATAGCCAGGGGAGGTAGGACCACGCCCTGGTCACTAAGGCAACCAGGAGGCCTCCCTCCCCGGGAACCAATGGCAGGTAAGGAAGGTGTTTACGGGGAACCTCCCCCAGCAAGGATCGCACCTGACAGCCAGATGATGCAGGAATGCTATGCTCCCGGAGATGCACGCGCAGCCTGCGTACTGCGCATGCGCACTCGCCGCGTGACTCGCGCACCTGCACCTCGGGCACGAGGTGTTCTACCGAGCTAAAGGGGAACCCATGCCTTGCGCCGTGCCCACAGTCCCCGAGTAGGGGTAACACCCCCTGCTTCCTGACACTATGTTACTGAGCAGATCATGAGCGCTTCCATCTGTATGAAGGGCGAAGTGCTCTTCTCTAATCAGCGCCAGGCACACCCGATTACATTCAATGTCTAGCTGCAGAGGTGTGTACTATGATGTTCTGCAGCAGCTGTGATATGTATTATGAACTTCTGCAGTAGCCAAGGTGTGTATTATGCTGTATGACTGGTATTTTCACTTTTACTTTGTGCCTTCATCTAATAAACCTTATCTCTAAATTACTATGAGGTCATAAACACTTAAAGCCATATTCTGACAGAGCAGAGATAAGAAGCCGTCATCTCCCTGCCTGCCAGAGCAGAGATATGGAGCCGTAAACTCCCTGCCTGACAGAGCAGAGATAAGGAGCCGTCAGCTCCCTGCCTGCTAGAGCAGAGATAAGGAGCCGTCAACTCCCTGCCTGACAAAGCAGAGATAAGGAGCCGTCAGCTCCCTGCCTGCTAGAGCAGAGATAAGGAGCCATCAACTCCCTGCCTGACAGAGTAGAGATAAGGAGCCATCAGCTCCCTGCCTGACAAAGTAGAGATAAGGAGCCATCAGCTCCCTGCCTGACAGAGCAGAGATAAGGAGCCGTCAACTCCCTGCCTGACAAAGTAGAGATAAGGAGCCATCAGCTCCCTGCCTGACAGAGCAGAGATAAGGAGCCATCAGCTCCCTGCCTGACAGAGCAGAGATAAGGAGCCGTCAGCTCCCGGCCTGATGGAAGAGAGAGAAAATTAAGATCCTGCTCCTAGAGCATCTCAGCTCTGTACAGAGAAAAGGGGCTCCATATTGTTAATAAAGAGCAACTGAAAAAAAAAAAAATTTTTAGCTCAAAATGAGTACAATGCAATTATTAAAAATAATTGCCCCCACAGGTATACATAGCCTTTAAGTTCAAGTGTTTTAATCTTTGGATCGTAACATATTTAGAAATGGTTTCCTCTTTTTCTGACTGTTTTCCATCCGTCTGTAATTTTTCGTTGGTTGGGGATGTCTGGGCAGGCGGTTGCGTCAAGTTCCATCTGTGAATTTGTTTTTCTACTTCTTTAGTATTTTGGATAGTAATGGGGTATCTCTCTGATAAAAACCACATTTATATTTAATATTTTATTTAATAATATATTTCTTCCGGCTTTGGAGAGTTGTTGCTGGAGATCTGGAAAAAGTGGATGCTTTGGCAGAGTTTGGGAGGGGTTCTTCTGTTTCTGGTCTCTTGGTACGTTCGTAGGAGCAGATTTGGATTTTGGCATTCGGTGTGCACGGTCTATTGTAGAGATGGCACGTCCTGTGTAGAGCAGTGATTTTACGAATTGGTGTAGGTAGTTCGGAAATTAGGCGGCGATTACTTCTGGGATTCCTCTTATGTTTTCGTTGTTCCTATGAGATCTGTCTCCCAAATCCGTCACTTTCTTTTTAAACCATTTTATCTCGTTAGTTGCGTTATCGTAAGTGTCCACGAGATGTTATGTCGTCATTTCTCCATGTTTTTTGCGATGTGCGAGAGCACAGATTTTCAATATCTGCATCTATATTTTGCATTATTTAGTGCAGATATTTTTCTGTGTATATTGATTTGTAGATTCACATTATAATGTTTTTCAGCATGATTTGTTTGGTGCGAGCATTGGCATTTTATCAATGACAGAGGAGGGACCAGCGCCATCTTGTGAGCCGACAGTTGCTATGGTGAAGTTCGCGATATGCTGTGGACAGTGCCCGTTTTGTTTCTTCCGTGTCATTGCAGGGATCGGGGTGACAGTAAGTATGTAATTCACGATTTGGAGGTTTTTGCTGTCTACGTGACCAGTGTTGGCCGTTACAGAGACAAGTTAAGCGGCCACATCTTTGCGTGGCCAAGCTCCGACCCCAGATTGATCTCAATATACGCACCATTTCTACAGTTCTGATTCAGAATCTGAGAAAAGTGAACAAGCCCATTTTTTTTAAACTTGGGCCTGATTGGTATTTTAACAGGAGCAGCAGGTGATAATGCGAAAAGGGGGGTTTGGGTTTTCTACTGAATTATAATCAACTTTCCAGAAATCAATAGTACAGGTGAGAATAAAAAAACTTTGTCCGGGGAATGTCGGCTCCAGTAAGCAGGGGACCAGGAGAGCAGGGCAGGCCAGACAGGTGCTGGTAGTGGGAGACTCCATTATTAGGGGAACAGATAGGGCGATCTGTCACAGAGACCGGGATCGCCGAACAGTGTGCTGTCTTCCTGGCGCTAGAGTTCGACACATCGCAGATCGGGTTGACAGATTACTGGGAGGGGCTGGAGAAGATCCAGCGGTTATGGTCCATATCGGAACCAATGACAAAGTTAGAGGAAGGTGGAGAGTCCTTAAGAATGATTTCAGGGATTTAGGTCAAAAGCTTAGGGCAAGGACCTCAAAGGTAGTATTTTCTGAAATACTGCCTGTACCACGAGCCACACAAGAAAGGCAGCGGGAGATTAGGGAGGTTAACAAGTGGCTCAAGAACTGGTGTAGGAAGAAGGGGTTCGGGTTCATGGAGAACTGGGCCGACTTCTCTGTACAGGCTCTATCGTAGGGACGGGCTGCACCTCAATGGGGAAGGGGCAGCTGTGGGGGAGAAAGATGGCTAGAAGGTTGGAGGAGTGTTTAAACTAGGGACTGGGGGGAGGGTAATTACATTATAGGAGGGGAAGATATTGCAGATAGAGACCGGGGGCGAGGTAGTGGGACTGGGGGGTAATTACATTATAGGAGGGGAAGATAGTGCAGATAGAGACCGGGGGTGAGGTAGTGGGACTGGGGGGGTAATTACATTATAGGAGGGGAAGATAGTGCAGATAGAGACAGGGGGGCGAGGTAATGGGACTGGGGGGTAATTACATTATAGGAGGGGAGGATAGTGCAGATAGAGACCGGGGCGAGGTAGTGGGACTGGGGGGTAATTACATTATAGGAGGGAAGGTAGTGCAGATAGAGACCGGGGACAAGGTAGTGGGACTGGGGAGGTAATTACATTATAGGAGGGGAAGATAGTGCAGATAGAGACCGGGGCGAGGTAGTGGGACTGGGGGAGGTAATTACATTATAGGAGGGGAAGATAGTGCAGATAAAGACCGGGACGAGGTAGTGGGACTGGGGGGGTAATCACGTTATAGGAGGGGAAGATAGTGCAGATAGAGACTGGGGGGCGAGGTAATGGGACTGGGGGGGTAATTACATTATAGGAGGGGAAGATAGTGCAGATAGAGACCGGGGACGAGGTAGTGGGACTGGGGGGAGGGTAATTACATTATAGGAGGGGAAGATAGTGCAGATAGAGACCGGGGGCGAGGTAGTGGGACTGGGGGGGTAATTACGTTATAGGAGGGGAAGATAGTGCAGATAGAGACTGGGGGAGGAATGGAAGGGGGGACTAGAACAGCTCAGAATGAAAGGTGTAGGGTAAAAAATACACATAAACCTGTCAAATGTATGTACACTAATGCCAGAAGCCTGACTAACAAGACTGGTGAACTGGAATCACTGATGTGTGAGGAGGACTATGACAGTGGGAATAACTGAGACATGGCTGGATGATAGCTATGACAGTGGGAATAACTGAGACATGGCTGGATGATAGCTATGACAGTGGGAATAACTGAGACATGGCTGGATGATAGCTATGACTGGGCTGGTAATATAAAAGGTTACAATCTGTTTAGAAAGGATCGTCAAAACCGGAGAAGTGGAGGGGTCTGCCTCTACGTGAAGTCGTGTCTAAATCCTGTAATTCGAGAATACATCTCTGAGGGACATGAAGATGTGGAGTCACTGTGGGTAGAAATACATGGAGCAAAAAACAATAATAAATGACTAATAGGAGTTTATTATAAACCACCTAATATACCAGAGTCCACAGAAAATCTATTACTAAATGAGATAGATAAGGCTGCAAATCATAATGAGGTGGTTATTATGGGGAACTCCGCAGATATAGACTGGGAAACTGAAAGCTGTACATCCCATAAAGGAAACAGGTTCTTGGCAATAACCAAAGACAATTACCTTTCCCAACTGGTTCAGGACCCGACTAGAGGGACGGCCATACTGGACTTAGTATTAACCAATAGACCTGACAGAACAACAGACGTGCAGGTCGGGGGACACCTGGGAAATAGTGACCATAAACTTATAACCTTCCAATTATCCTTCAAAAGAGGAGGAACAGAAATACCAAACTTCACAAAAGCAAAATTTAGCCAACTAAGCGAGGCCATAGGCCTAACTAACCGGGACAAAGTCCTCAAAAATAAAAATACAACCACAAAATGGGAGATTTTTAAAAGCATTGTAACATCTAATTGTGAGAGGTACATACCGTATAGGAATAAAAGGCGAAGGAACAATAAGAAACCTGTGGCGAAACCAACCTGGACACTGGGTGCTGGAGAAGCCTGGTTGCCCGCCTGCTGCCCCAGGATTGTGGCCCCTCTCATCAGCCCATGCTAAGCTGAAACCCCATGGTGATGTGACTGTGTTTGTGGCATCTGAGCGCTGTTCGGATATATTGAGCGCTTGGATCCAAGCCATCTGGGGATAGGCTGAATGTGGGGGACCTGCTCAGCATAATAGGAGTTATGTATATTTGTGTATTTTTGTGTCTTTTCACTAACCTGCGCACAATGGAGTTTTCCTCTGTCCTGGGAGATAATTGGATTACTTCCCAGTTGTCTCCAGTACAGAGGACTCTGTGACCTACTGCCAGCATGGCTTTCCGGCCCAAACCAGTTCCACAAAGACACTTTTTACTCATTTCTGAACCCCTGGTCTAACTCGTACCATTCAATATGTTGTTCCCCTGAATGGATTGAGGATGAATATGTAATTTTTATTGAAATCCCATGCATAGTTTTGAAGTTATGAATGTTGTATAAAACTGTATATTTTCCTGCCGGTGATAATAAGTTCGTCCATTGTGTTTAGTAATGATATCACCGGCAGAGGGGAGGGAATGTGTACTCTGTGCGGGACGGTCATTCCTTTGTTATTTTATGATTGGTTAATGTAGAAGTCCAGGGGGTATTCCTCTGGACTGGACATGTGAATAAAAAGAGGCTGTATGGGCCAGTACATGGGGTCTGCTTAACCCTCAAGCGAAGTGTTGTCTCGTTCTTGGGGGGAATTGGAGTGTATGCGGTTACAGTGCGACTGCCAGGAGTGTAAACTGTTCCTAGGGTTTTTCCTGTTCGGCTGTATACTGTTTCCGGTTCGGGAGTCTGGAGCATTCATGTGCTTGCAGTTCGGGAAATTGGTGCTTGCAGTAACTGCCGGTGTGTCTGAAAAGGGAATATCGCCTAAACGGAGTTGTGTGCTTAACGGTCCGCTACAAAACCAATGTGGATAAATAGAACCATAAAGAAAGCAATAAATGACAAAAAGAAAGCATATAAATCACTGAAACAGGAGGGGAGTCAGGAAGCACTGATAAACTATAAGGAAAAAAATAGAAGATGTAAAAAACTAATAAAATTTGCTAAACTAGAGACCGAAAGATTAATTGCGAAAGAGAGCAAAACTAACCCTATAATGTTCTTCAATTATATAAATAGTAAAAAATATAAATCTGAAGGAGTCGGCCCTCTACATAGCAATGAGGGGGGAGTTGCAGAAAGCGTTGAGGATAAAGCCAAGCTATTAAATATTTTCTTCACCACTGTTTTCACTGAGGAAAATAAACTGTCAGATGAAATGCAAAATGTAAAAGTAAATTCCCCATTAAAAGTGCCCTGTCTGACCCAGGAAGAAGTACAGCAGCGACTTAAAAAGATTAAAATAGACAAATCGCCAGGACCAGATGGCATACACCCCCGTATCCTAAGGGAATTAAGTGATGTCATAGCCAGACCTTTATTTCTGATATTTACGGACTCTATACTGACAGGGAATGTTCCACAGGATTGGCGCATAGCAAATGTGGTGCCAATATTCAAAAAGGGTCCAAAAACAGAGCCCGGAAACTATAGGCCGGTAAGTGTATCATCCGTCATGGGTAAACTGTTTGAAGGGTTTCTGAGAGATGCTATCTTAGAGGATCTCAATGGAAATAAGCAAATACCGCCATATCAGCATGGCTTCATGAGGGATCGGTCATGTGATAGTAATTTAATCCGCTTCTATGAGGAGGTAAGTTCTAGACTTGACAGCGGCGAATCAATGGATGTCGTATATCTGGACTTCTCCAAAGCACCTGACACTGTACCTCATAAAAGGTTATATAAAATGAGGATGCTCGGACTGGGAGAAAATGTCTGTAAGTGGGTAAGTAACTCGCTGAGTGACAGAAAACAGAGGGTGGTTATTAACGGTACACACTCAGATTGGGTCACTGTCACTAGTGGGGTACCACAGGAGCCAGTACTGGAGGGGTCACTAGTGGGGTACCTCAGGGGTCAGAACTGGAGGGGTCACTGTCACTAGTTGGGTACCTCAGGGGTCAGTACTGGAGGGGTCACTAGTGGGGTACCTCAGGGGTCAGTACTGGAGGGGTCAGTGTCAATAGTGGGGTACCTCAGGGGTCAGTATTGGGCCCTATTCTCTTCAATATATTTATTAATGATCTTGTAGAAGGCCTGCACAGTAAAATATCTATTTTTGCAGATGACACTAAACTGTGTAAAGTAATTAACACTGAAGGACAGTATACTGTATATATATATACTACAGAGGACAGTATACTGTATATATATACTACAGAGGGCAGTATACTGTATATATACTACAGAGGATAGTATACTGTATATATACACTACAGAGGACAGTATACTGTATGTATACTACAGAGGACAGTATACTGTATATATATACTACAGAGGACAGTATACTGTATATATACTACAGAGGACAGTATACTGTATATATACTACAGAGGACAGTATACTGTATATACACTACAGAGGACAGTATACTGTATATACACTACAGAGGATAGTATACTGTATATATACTACAGAGGACAGTATACTGTATATATACTACAGAGGACAGTATACTGTATATATATATACTACAAAGGACAGTATACTGTATATATACTACAGAGGACAGTATACTGTATATATACTACAGAGGACAGTATACTGTATATATACTACAGAGGACAGTATACTGTATATATACTACAAAGGACAGTATACTGTATATATACTACAGAGGACAGTATACTGTATATATACTACAGAGCACAGTATACTATATATACACTACAGAGGACAGTATACTGTATATATATACTACAGAGGACAGTATACTGTATATATACTACAGAGGACAGTATACTGTATATATACTACAGAGGACAGTGTACTGTATATATACTACAGAGGACAGTATACTGTATATATACACTACAGAGGACAGTATACTGTATATATACCACAGAGTACAGTATACTGTGTATATATACTACAAAGGACAGTATACTGTATATATACTACAGAGGATAGTATACTGTATATATACTACAGAGGACAGTATACTGTATATATACACTACAGAGGACAGTATACTGTATATATACCACAGAGTACAGTATACTGTGTATATATACTACAGAGGATAGTATACTGTATATATACTACAGAGGACAGTATACTGTATATATACACTACAGAGGACAGTATACTGTATATACACTACAGAGGACAGTATACTGTATATATACTACAGAGGACAGTATACTGTATATATACTACAGAGGACAGTATACTGTATATATACTACAGAGGACTGTATACTATATCTATACTACAGAGGACAGTATACTGTATATACTACAGAGGACAGTATACTGTATATATACTGCAGAGGACAGTATACTGTATATATACACTACAGAGGACAGTATACTGTATATATACCACAGAGTACAGTATACTGTGTATATATACTACAAAGGACAGTATACTGTATATATACTACAGAGGATAGTATACTGTATATATACTACAGAGGACAGTATACTGTATATATACTACAGAGGACAGTATACTGTATATATACACTACAGAGGACAGTATACTGTATATATACTACAGAGGACAGTATACTGTATTTATACTACAGAGGACAGTACACTGTATATATACTACAGAGGACAGTACACTGTATATATACTACAGAGGACAATATACTGTATATATACTACAGAGGACAATATACTGTATATACACTACAGAGGACAATATACTGTATATATACTACAGAGGACAGTATACTGTATATATACTACAGAGGACAGTACACTGTATATATACTACAGAGGACAGTATACTGTATATATACTACAGAGGACAGTATACTGTATATATACTACAGAGGACAGTATACTGTATATATATACTACAGAGGACAATATACTGTATATATACTACAGAGGACAGTATAATGTATATATACTACAGAGGACACTAAACTGTGTAAAATAATTAATACTGAACAGGACAGTTTTCTGCTACAGAGGGATCTGGATAGATTGGAGGCTTGGGCAGAGAAATAGCAGATGAGGTTTAACACTGACAAATGTAAAGTTATGCACATGGGAAGGAATAATGCAAGTCACCCGTACATACTAAATGGTAAAACACTGGGTAAGGATCTAGGAATTTTAATAAACAGCAAATTAAGCTGCAAAAACCAGTGTCAGGCAGCTGCCGCCAAGGCCAATAAGATAATGGGTTGCATCAGAAGGGGCATAGACGCCCGTGTGAGAACATAGTCCTACCACTGTACACATCACTGGTCAGACCACACATGGAGGACTGTGTACAGTTCTGGGCTCCTGTGAACAAGGCAGACATAGCAGAGCTGGAGAGGGTTCAGAGGAGGGCAACTACAGTAATAACTGGAATAGGGCAACTACAGTACCCTGAGAAAATAGACGACTGAGAGGAGATCTAATAACTATGTATAAATATATCAGGGGTCAGTACAGAGATCACTCCCATCATCTATTTATCTCCAGGACTGTGACTGTGACAAGGGGACATCCTCTGCATCTGGAGGAAAGAAGGTTTGTACACAAACATAGAAAAGGATTCTTCACTGTAAGAGCAGTGAGACTATGGACTCTTTACTGTAAGAGCAGTGAGACTATGGACTCTTTACTGTAAGAGCAGTGAGACTATGGACTCTATACTGTAAGAGCAGTGAGACTATGGACTCTTTACTGTAAGAGCAGTGAGACTATGGACTCTGTACTGTAAGAGCAGTGAGACTATGGGCTCTTTACTGTAAGAGCAGTGAGACTATGGACTCTACTGTAAGAGCAGTGAGACTATGGACTCTTTACTGTAAGAGCAGTGAGACTATGGACTATTTACTGTAAGAGCAGTGAGACTATGGACTCTTTACTGTAAGATCAGTGAGACTATGGACTCTATACTGTAAGAGCGGTGAGACTATGGACTCTTTACTGTAAGAACAGTGAGACTATGGACTCTTTACTGTAAGAACAGTGAGACTATGGACTCTTTACTGTAAGAACAGTGAGACTATGGACTCTTTACTGTAAGAACAGTGAGACTATGGACTCTTTACTGTAAGAACAGTGAGACTATGGACTCTTTACTGTAAGAACAGTGAGACTATGGACTCTTTACTGTAAGAGCAGTGAGACTATGGACTCTTTACTGTAAGAGCAGTGAGACTATGGACTATATACTGTAAGAGCAGTGAGACTATGGACTCTTTACTGTAAGAACAGTGAGACTATGGACTCTTTACTGTAAGAGCAGTGAGACTATGGACTCTTTACTGTAAGAGCAGTGAGACTATAGACTCTGTACTGTAAGAGCAGTGAGACTATGGACTCTTTACTGTAAGAACAGTGAGACTATGGACTCTATACTGTAAGAGCAGTGAGACTATGGACTCTGTACTGTAAGAGCAGTGAGACTATGGACTCTATACTGTAAGAGCAGTGAGACTATGGACTCTATACTGTAAGAGCAGTGAGACTATGGACTCTATACTGTAAGAGCAGTGAGACTATGGACTATATACTGTAAGAGCAGTGAGACTATGGACTCTATACTGTAAGAGCGGTGAGACTGTGGACTCTGTACTGTAAGAGCAGTGAGACTATGGACTCTATACTGTAAGAGCAGTGAGACTATGGACTCTATACTGTAAGAGCAGTGAGACTATGGACTCTATACTGTAAGAGCAGTGAGACTATGGACTCTATACTGTAAGAGCAGTGAGACTATGGACTCTATACTGTAAGAGCAGTGAGACTATGGACTCTTTACTGTAAGAGCAGTGAGACTATGGACTCTTTACTGTAAGAGCAGTGAGACTATGGACTCTTTACTGTAAGAGCAGTGAGACTATGGACTCTGTACTGTAAGAGCAGTGAGACTATGGGCTCTTTACTGTAAGAGCAGTGAGACTATGGACTCTACTGTAAGAGCAGTGAGACTATGGACTATATACTGTAAGAGCAGTGAGACTATGGACTATATACTGTATGAGCAGTGAGACTATGGACTCTATACTGTAAGAGCAGTGAGACTATGGACTCTATACTGTATGAGCAGTGAGACTATGGACTCTATACTGTAAGAGCAGTGAGACTATGGACTCTATACTGCAAGAGCAGTGAGACTATGGACTCTATACTGTAAGAGCAGTGAGACTATGGACTCTATACTGTAAGAGCAGTGAGACTATGGACTCTATACTGTAAGAGCAGTGAGACTATGGACTCTATACTGTAAGAGCAGTGAGACTATGGACTCTATACTGTAAGAGCAGTGAGACTATGGGCTCTTTACTGTAAGAGCAGTGAGACTATGGACTCTATACTGTAAGAGCAGTGAGACTATGGACTATATACTGTAAGAGCAGTGAGACTATGGACTCTTTACAGTAAGAGCAGTGAGATTATGGACTCTATACTGTAAGAGCAGTGAGACTATGGACTCTATACTGTAAGAGCAGTGAGACTATGGACTCTATACTGTAAGAGCAGTGAGACTATGGACTCTATACTGTAAGAGCAGTGATACTATGGACTCTCTACTGTAAGAGCAGTGAGACTATGGACTCTATACTGTAAGAGCAGTGAGACTATGGACTCTTTACTGTAAGAGCAGTGAGACTATGGACTCTTCACTGTAAGAGCAGTGAGACTGTGGACTCTTTACTGTAAGAGCAGTGAGACTATGGGCTCTATACTGTAAGAGCAGTAAGACTATGGACTCTATACTGTAAGAGCAGTGAGACTATGGACTCTTTACTGTAAGAGCAGTGAGACTATGGACTCTTTACTGTAAGAGCGGTGAGACTATGGACTCTATACTGTAAGAGCGGTGAGACTATGGACTCTATACTGTAAGATCGGTGAGACTATGGACTCTATACTGTAAGAGCTGTGAGATTATGGACTCTTTACTCTAATAGCAGTGAGACTATAGACTCTTTACTGTAAGAGCAGTGAGACTATAGACTCTATACTGTAAGAGCAGTGAGACCATGGACTCTTTACTGTAAGAGCAGTGAGACTATGGAACTCTCTGCCTGAGGAGGTGGTGATGGTGAGTACAATAAAGGAATTCAAGAGGGGACTGGATTTATTTCTGGAGTGTAATAATATTACAGGCTACAGCTACTAGAGAGGGGTCGTTGATCCAGGGAGTTATTCTGATTGCCTGATTGGAGTCGGGAAGGAATTTTTTTCCCCTTAAGTGGGGAAAATTGGCTTCGCCTCACAGGGGTTTTTTGCCTTCCTCTGGATCAACTTGTAGGAAACAGGCCGAACTGGATGGACAAATGTCTTTTTTCAGTCTTACATACTATGTTACTATGTATACATCTCATGTGGAGAAAGAGGCATATCTCTCTAATCAGGCTACTTTTCTGCTTGACAGGAACCCGTCAGCTGCCATATGCTGCTGACAGTGAGGGCAGGCCCACTGATTCAAAGGCTATGTACACCTTTGGGGGCAATTTTTTTAAAATTAGTGCATTATACTTATTGTGAGCTAAAAATCATTTTTTCAATTGGTTTTTATTAACAATATGGAATCCTTTTTTCTGTACAGAACTGAGGTGCTCTACTAGCTGCCTGTGGATTTTTTGTCCTTTCCGTCATCTGAGGAACAGATGGACTTCTTATCTCTGCTCTCTGACCTTATAAACACTCATTAAAGCTCAATCATTATCTTACTGACAGGAATGATTGGCTTAAAGAGGACCTTTCATGTGAAAACAAGTATGAACTAAGTATCAAGATATGGAGAGGGGCACCCAGGGATCCCACTGCACTTACTATTATCCCTGGGCGCCGCTCCGTTCTCCTGCTATGTCCTCCCTTTTTGTCCTGGCCATCTCCTAGGCTGTGAGCTCTGCTCTGAGATTGGAAAGCGCTACAGCCTGGGTGAAGGAGACGACCAGGACAAAAAGGGCAGACTCCTCCCTGTAGAACCAAGTCAACGAAGATACCGGAGGACATAGCAGGAGAACGGAGCGGCGCCCAGGGATAATAGTAAGTGCAGGGAGATCCCTGGGCGCCGCTCTCCATATCATAAAACTTGGTTCATACTTTTTTTCACATGAAAGATCCTCTTTAAATAAGAGTTTATGACTCCCGTTAATTTCTAACGATAATTTGTTTTCCCTTAGTCCTAACAGCAGCACAGATGGGGTTAACCACCCCCCGTGGCCTGGCAGGACCGGCGGAATGTTTAATGAGCCCAAGACTAATAACTCAATTTAACAATTAAGTATCTCCTTAAAAGGAGGAAGTCACCCCCAGCCCACTGTGTTTATAGTAAGAAAAAAAATAGACTTACTAGGGTGGGAAATTTGTGTGCTGCTGTTAGGACTAAGGGAAAACAAATTATCGTTAGAAATTAACGATTCCCTTACATCCTACCAGCAGCACAGATGGGGAGATAGCAAGAAGAGGGCCCTAGGGAGGGCCTTCCTGCCTGGCAGAACTAAGAATAGTCTGCCCAAAGGCCGAAAACTCAGCTAGACTGGCATCTAGTCTATAATGGGAGATGAATGTCGATTCAGAGCTCCAGGAGGCAGCTTTGCAAATCATGTCGAGAGGCAGACTCCTCTTGGCAAAAGAAGTAGCCACAACTCTAGTAGAGTGGGTCTTCACGAATCCCGGAGGGTCCAGAGATTGGGAAACAAAGGATTCCTTAATAGCCTCCTCAATCCACCGACTGATGGGAGGTTTGGATGCCTTACAGCCTTTAAACTTACCGGCAACAGGATTAGCAGATTCTCATCTTTCCTGAACTCCTTGATCTATCCACATAGATCCGGAGACATCTCAAGACGTCCAGAGGATGTCTAGCAGGTTCCTAGGAGGAGGTGGTAGATGTCGACAGAACCGGGAGGAATATCACCTGGTTGATGTTCTGGAAGGAAGGAACTTTAGGCCTACAATATGGGAGGAATCGAAGAAGGTCCCGGTCATGTAAGAAAATGGTATAGGGCTCATGTGCTGACAGAGCTTGAAGCTCAGAGACCCTCTTGGCCAAAGTCACTGCAAGGAGAAACACAAACTTCCAAGTGATGAACTTGATATCCACCTCCTCTAACGGTTCAAAGGGGGGGGGGGGAGATGCTAACCCCCTGAGAACTACTGATAATTCCTATTGAAAAAATGGGTCTCAGTACTGTAGGCTTTAATCTTTCAGCTCCTTTAAGAAACCGTTTGATCAGCGATTCCTGAGAAAAAAGCCTGTTAAGGCAAGCTGAGATGGCTGAAACTTGAACCTTCAGAGTAGAAGGGCAAGGCCGTCTTGCAGGAACTGAAGGATAGCGGAGAGGGGCGGATCTGAGACGCCACCTCAGTTGAGGTACAACAGGATGAGAATATCCTCATAATACGAGAGTAGGCTCTCTTGGTAGAGTCCGCTCTAGAATGAGAGCGTTCTCAGGACCGACTCTATTCTGGGAAGGGACTGATCAACCTCCAGGCTGTCAGGTTGAATCTGTGCAGATCTGAGCAGAGGTGAGTGTCCCACGACACCAGGGTCTGCCGTGGGGGGAGCCTCCAATATTGTCCTCGGCTCAACTGGGTGAGCTAGGTAAACCAGGATCTCTTCGGCCAAAACAGTATGATGGCTATCACCGAGGCCTGATCCTGACGGATTTTCATCAATACCTTCGGAATCATGGAAAACGGAGGGAAGATGTATGCCAGCATAAACCTCCAGGATATCGACAGAGCGTCTAACGCCAGGGGGTTGTCCTCCCTGTAAAGGGAGCAAAACCTCTCCACCTTGGCATTGAACCTTGTTGCCATGAGATCCACCTCTGGCATACCCCACTTGAGGACTATCTACTCGAATATCTCCGGATGTAAAGACCACTCCACCGACGGAAGACCGCGGCTCAGCCGCTATCATATTGAGGGAGCCTTGGATGTGAATCGCAGATAAGTGGGAAAGGTACAACTCTGCCTAATCCAGAATCACCCCGATCTCTGACAGGAGGGGAAGTGCAGTCATATTGTCTGACTGAGTTAAGGAGGGCTAGCCAGATAGCTTGAATCTCGCGGAGATTGGATGAAATAAGCCACTCCTGAGGAAACCAGGTCCCGTGAACTGGAGTGTCGTCTAGGTGAGCGTCCCAGCCTACTTGGGACGCATCCGTAGTCAATATGACCCAGGTTGGCTGGGTCATAGACTTCCCGTCTAAAAGATGGCACCACCATCTGAGGGAATACCGAGTTCGCCAAGACAGGGAGCACAGGGAGTTTAGCCCAGCAGGGCTGCCATTCCATTTGGAGAAGACCTCCGACTGTAGAGGGTGGAGGTGCCATAGAGCCCAAGGGACTGCTTCCGCAGACGCTGACATGAGCTCCAACATCTTCATGAGAGTCCGGAATCTTCTTTCTGGAGTCAACTGGAGCGACATCCCAGTGGAGTCGATTATGAAGCCTAGATATCTTACTAAAGTCGACAGGCTCACGTTCGACTTCTGCCAGCTGATGATCCAACCTAGGCGGAACAGAAAGGAGATTGTTACCTGAAGAAGTTGGGTTAGGACCACTATAGCAGAGGCTTTCCAAGCCAGTGGTCCAGATAAGGAATGATGGTCAGTCCTTGAAACCTCAAAGCCGCCACCACAGAAACCACCACCTTGGTAAAAGTGTGAGGGGCAGAAGAAATGCCAAAGGGAAGGGCAAGAAACAGAAGATGCCTGATGACACCGGACACCTGGACCGTGATCCTGAGATACTTCCTGGAAGCAGGATGGATGGGGATGTGCAGATATGCATCCTTGAGGTCCAGGGTTGCCATCACCTCTCCAGGATTGAGGACGTGAACTACTGACCTGATGGTTTCTATACAAAACTTCACCTTCCTTATAAACCGATTGAAATATCTCAGATCGATAATCATCCGGAGATTTCCTGAAGCCTTGGGAACCAGAAAAACTGGTGAATAGATCCCTAGGCCCCGTTCTCATGCCGGAACCTCCTCCAGAGCCCCCTTGCAAATGTAGTCCTGAATGTAGGCCTCCAGGATCGCCTGCCTGGCAGCTTGTAGAAGGTTGATCTTGACAAACCTGTCCAGAGGAATAGAGGTGAGGTTGACTAAATAACCCTCGGAAATGATCTTCAGGACCCAGGGATCCGAGATCTCTCGGATCCACTCTTCTCAGAAGTGGGAGAGACGACCCCCGATGGGTACATGAAGCATAGGAGTGGGGAAGCTTATTGGCAGGACGGCAGGAGTAACGGGAATTAACCAAGAGCCTCGAAGAGGCCCGTAGTCAGAAGGTGGATTTTCCATCTTTGGCTCCTCCATGAAAGCGCCTCAAACCCTTTCGCTGCGCTCTCCAGTCACTTCGAGAGCTTGTTTGCTGGCCAGACCTGCCACCGCGGTCTTGTCTGCCCTGCCCTCGAAAGGACTGCTGGGGAAGGCTCTTCACCTTCTTGTCTGAAAGGTACTCCATGATCTTATCCAGCTCCGAACCGAACAAACGGTTGGGCTCGAATGGAAGGACACATAAGCTGAATTTTGAGGAATTGTCAGCGACCCAAGGCTTAAGCCAAAAAGGCATATGGGCTGCCGACCCCAGGGCCATGCTAAATATAGGCTCCTGACGTCATTTGATAGTATTGTCACAGGGCGCCAAAGACGCACTTGGTCTCCCATCAACCACAGACCTGCTGCTTAGCTTCGGGAGCAAGGATCTGTGTTTGGCCTCGTTCCCAAGGCTCCCTCGCTAGCTGCAACTGGAGCTGTGCGGTATCGCACAAGAAGTCCGTAGCCAGGTTGATGGTCTTGAAGGCAGCCAGTATGTCGTCCTGGAAAAACCCTCTGGTTCACGTCAACTTGAATTTGATTCAGGCGAGACTGGAGGAACGTAGAGACTTCAGAAGCCGCTATGGCTGTGGAAGCGGAAGCCACAGCTGCCGTATGACCCCGTCTTAGTGTGCACTCTGCAAGGGGGTCCTGCAGGCTAGACCCATCGTCTGCAGGAACCAGAGTGCCGCTTGGACAACTTGGCAATAGCCATGTCCACCTTGGGAATGGATCCCTATGAATCCACCAAGGGTTTAGCCATCGGGAACATGGATTTAAACTTCTTTGTTAAACCGGACCCTCCAGGTTTTTTCCACTCTGTAAACATGACAGAGAGGAGGGTCTCATCTGCTTTGAAGACACGAAGTGCCCGACTAGCGGGATCCGAAGGCTCCCCACGGTCAACATCATGGTCCCCCGACCTGATGGACTTGAGCTATTTCTGTGTCTTTTCAGGGGGGAAAAAACACGACGTCAGCTCCTCCTCATCCGAGGAGGAAGAAACCAAGGTGACCAAGAAGGTCTCTCTACCGGAACAGAGGTCTCCCAAGCTGGTACTTGCCTAGCCTTAAGCTGTTTACCTTCTGCAATCTGACGAGTGCAGGTATGATCAGCTTAGAATAACTGTTGACCGCCGCAATGGTAGCAGGATAGATGCTTCCTCCTGGAATCCACTTTCCTGCATTCCGAATCCCGTGGAGAAGACATCACTGTAGGAAAAAAGGGACAAATAAAACATTTGTAAACCTATCTACGCAGGAAAGATAGAAAACCAGACCGGAGGCAGCTGAGGACCGGAGGAAAAAAACACCACAAGTGGAACAACACCAATTTTCGGACTCTGGGAGCTATCTGAAAAAGCATATGCAGCCAGAGACCAAACTGGAGAACACTGCTTCCTAAAATAGGGGAAGGGGAGGGATAGCCAATCCACCCTTCCCCCAGTAAATCCTCCACAGGAAGAAGCATAAAAAAAACATACTTAAAATTTTCGCATGAAAACGCGAAAAAAAAACACAAAAAAAAACAAAACACATCTATGAAAAAAAACGAGGAGAATCCTTGCGTCACCTCCGGAAGATAGCGGCGCACAGGGACCGAGAATCCTGGACCGAGGACGCCGCCAAAATACCCCAGCCAGGCGAAACTGACAAGGTACCTAAGAAAGGGCAACGCCGTTACCCTAATGAAAAGAAGGCTCTCCGCACTTTCCATAAGAAAGGGGGAACAAACCGCCTAGTCCACCTGTCCGGGAGGACAGAAAAAAACACAGTGGGCCGGGGGTTGACTCCCTTCTTTTAAGGAGATACTTAATTGTTAAAATGAGCTATTAGTCTTGGGCTCATCAAACATTCCGCCGGTCCTGCCAGTCCACGGGAGGTTAACCTCATCTGTGCTGCTGGTAGGACATAAGGGAATCAGTAGTTTAGAGATAAGGGTAATTAGATGACTGGCACAAAGTGAAAGGACCAGTTACACAGTTTGAAAAACGGTTAACCCTTTGTGACTGAACAGCTCAATATTTTTAATAAAGGCCAATTAAAAATATAATTTTTAGCCAAAAATAAGTTAAATGCAATCATAATAAAAAATTGGTTCCAAAGGTGTACATAGCCTTTAAGCAGTCTGTCTGCTGTGACATTAAGCACTTGTACAGGACTGACCTCCTAAAGCCTGCAGCGCGAGCTCTAGCAGTAGTCTGCCTCGGGATGATGATCAGCAGTTTACTTACCTATGTGCACAGTCCTGTAAAAGTGCTGAATGTTGTCACAGCAGAGCACTTAAAGCGGCGGCTCTGTCACCACATCGAGCTGTCCTCAGTGACGGCAACATACGAGAGCTGACAGGATCCCCTACGTATAATCAAGGGTGCACTTTAACAACTGATGGCTATTAGTCTCTGAGAACTTTAGAGGGGCATGTCTGGTCCTTGAGGCAAATAGCACAATCTCCAAGGCCTTGTCTCCCTACCAATAAAGAAGGAGCAGGTACAATAAAAATCACATTGTACCCCATTCCTGATCCCGCAGATCTAGAACAATAGTGATTAGTGGCCAGAATCAGGGAGAAGCCAAAACACGTCACCTTACATAGTAGATCAGGTCGATAACGCCGAGTGCCCAGTGCCAAAAATGACAAGTTTACTCTGTGTGATCTATGTGCCCTGTCCCACCGTTAGATTGCCCCCACAGGAGATGATAGCTGGAGGGCTCCTGGACCCTACTTGATCTCTACACAAAGACCACTGTTTAAGGTGGGGGGAAGATTGAATCCCTTGAGTTTCCTGTCCCTTTTCATGCTCTTTGAATCCTGGCCCCCACCAGAAGTTCAGTTAATTCAATGAAGATCAGGTGCAGAGGGTCTGCGACAGATTTTCCAGGGTGGGACATGTTAGGGTTCATTAGATGGGAAGGTGAGGACCCTCAAACTATCCTTAGTGCTGTGGTCCAAAAATACAGAAATGAGACCCTGGAGTCACCCCATTATATATACAGGTTTTATTGCACAGAATCGGGTCTCAGTGACGAGGTGATTGACGTCCTGACGATGGTTGCGGCAGTCGATACTTCGTCAGCTCCACGTCCACATCTACAAAGGTGAAGGCTGTATAGTTGAAATGCTGCAGGTTCTGGTACTTGGTGTTATCAAACGGCTCCTGAGGTGCAGCACGAGGTTCCGGGGGAGAATCTGAAAAAGCAGACAAGTGATAGAAAACCAAAAACACATGGGGCACAAGGAGAGGAAACAGGAGTTAACAGACACAAGGTAAGTAGTACTACCTCCACAGTTACTGCCACCCCCGCCAACACTGTGCTCCCCTCACTATAGCCGGATGGTACATGTGGCTGCTGCAGCCAATCGCAGGACGGTTCATGTCTATTTCTCAAAAATATTAATGTGGGCCTAAAGTAAAAAGCCTGGGAAGGAGGAAGCTGTCCTGCTTCATCCCCGATGAAACGCCAGCGGACATCTGACTACTGGTTGAGCGGACAGCAGCAGGTATACAGATCAGCACCGCATGGCCTTCTCTGTGCGAGTGCTGGTGGAAGGATTCTTTCATTTAAACCCCCAGCTCACCGTGGCCAATGGAAAGTCAGGTGTCATCTATTCGGTATAAACACGCTTCATCCGAAGACTTCAGTGTCCGAGAGGATTAGATGATGAGATCATCACCACATTTCAGTCACTAATGAATCTGGAGTGACGATGCATGGGAACGGTGTAGAACACTGGAGGCTCCAGACCCCACCGCAGTGGCACTACCACTTAACGAAGGAGGAGGTTGAGGATATTCTTCGTAGAATACTACCATTTAGATGAATGCCACGGTCTCCTCTGTAATTCCCTTCCATGGAACTTTGTAATATGTCACCACAATAAGCTCCCCCCACATGCATGATGTCATTGCCCCACTGCACATGAGATGTCAGGTCCATTATTCAGATCTGAAGATGCACAGGTCATGCAGTGTGAAGGAGGTAGGTATCAATGTCCGTAGAAAGAGTGCTGCCCCAGAACCTGCAGACATCTCCATCTACTAGACTGGAACATAATGGAGGGCGAGGATGCGGGTATAAGGAGTGGCAGCTCACGTGGCAGACCCTCTTCAGTGCCCCAGAGACACTTCCATGAGACTTGGTCACACCACCATATTTCCAGGCCGTGTAGCATCTGTATAAATGACAAAAGCAGGAGACAGATGGAAAAGCCACTAAGCTTCGTGGTGGAGAAAAACCAAGAACAAAACTGGATCTGTCAGAAAATATGGCTGTGTGAAAGTTGCCCAAAGCTTCTTCTGGACCTCACATGGACTTGTGACTGTATGGTCTCCTGGGTTCTTAGTGCAGCATAAAATGTCCCTGCTTGAAACAGTCCGAGGGAGGATGGAATACTAGAATTTCTTTCTTCTGGTAAACTTGTGTCTTAAAGTCCACCGTCCTGTACGAACTCGTGACCGGACAGAAGTGAATAGTCCTGCTACACCACAGCTGCAGAAATAGAGTCGGCGCGCTGCTACCCCCTGGGTTATCTCTACCGTTTGGGAGTCCTGTGGTGCCATCTGAATGAAAGTGACAAAGCTAGATGTGTTATACGATACATCACTCCTCATTACTGACTATAGCGGGCGCTATATGAAATGTGCACCTTCTCATACAGGACATCCACACAGCCAGACCTATAGAAGGAGCTATATGAAACATCCAGCCTCTGATACATGACATCAGCACAGCCGGACCTACAGCAGGTGCTATACGAAGGTCCAGCCTCTCATACATGACATCAGCCCAGCCGGACCTACAGCAGGTGCTATACGAAGGTCCAGCCTCTGATACATGACATCAGCCCAGCCGGACCTACAGCAGGTGCTATACGAAGGTCCAGCCTCTGATACATGACATCAGCCCAGCCGGACCTACAGCAGGTGCTATACGAAGGTCCAGCCTCTCATACATGACATCAGCCCAGCCGGACCTACAGCAGGTGCTATACGAAGGTCCAGCCTCTGATACATGACATCAGCCCAGCCGGACCTACAGCAGGTGCTATACGAAGGTCCAGCCTCTGATACATGACATCAGCCCAGCCGGACCTACAGCAGGTGCTATACGAAGGTCCAGCCTCTCATACATGACATCAGCACAGCTGGACCTACAGCAGGTGCTATACGAAGGTCCAGCCTCTGATACAGGACATCAGCCCAGCCGGACCTACAGCAGGTGGCAGGTGCTATACGAAGGTCCAGCCTCTGATACATGACATCAGCCCAGCCGGACCTACAGCAGGTGCTATACGAAGGTGCAGCCTCTCATACATGACATCAGCCCAGCCGGACCTACAGCAGGTGCTATACGAAGGTCCAGCCTCTGATACATGACATCAGCCCAGCCGGACCTACAGCAGGTGCTATACCAAGGTCCAGCCTCTGATACATGACATCAGCCCAGCTGGACCTACAGCAGGTGCTATACCAAGGTCCAGCCTCTGATACATGACATCAGCCCAGCCGGACCTACAGCAGGTGCTATACCAAGGTCCAGCCTCTGATACATGACATCAGCCCAGCTGGACCTACAGCAGGTGCTATACGAAGGTCCAGCCTCTGATACATGACATCAGCCCAGCCGGACCTACAGCAGGTGCTATACGAAGGAGCAGCCTATGATACATTATATCAGCACAGCCGGACCTACAGCAGGTGCTATACGAAGGTGCAGACTCTCATACATGACATCAGCACAGCTGGACCTACAGCAGGTGCTATACGAAGGTGCAGCCTCTCATACATGACATCAGCACAGCCGGACCTACAGCAGCTGCTATACGAAGGTCCAGCCTCTGATACAGGACATCAGCCCAGCTGGACCTACAGCAGGTGCTATACCAAGGTCCAGCCTCTGATACATGACATCAGCCCAGCCGGACCTACAGCAGGTGCTATACCAAGGTCCAGCCTCTGATACATGACATCAGCCCAGCCGGACCTACAGCAGGTGCTATACGAAGGTCCAGCCTCTGATACATGACATCAGCCCAGCCGGACCTACAGCAGGTGCTATACGAAGGAGCAGCCTATGATACCTTATATCAGCACAGCCGGACCTACAGCAGGTGCTATACGAAGGTGCAGCCTCTGATACAAGACATCAGCCCAGCCGGACCTACAGCAGGTGCTATACCAAGGTCCAGCCTCTGATAAAGGACATCAGCCCAGCCGGACCTACAGCAGGTGCTATACGAAGGTCCAGCCTCTCATACATGACATCAGCACAGCCGGACCTACAGCAGGTGCTATACGGAGGTGCAGCCTCTCATACATAACATCAGTCCAGCCGGACCTACAGCAGGTGCTATACGAAGGTGCAGCCTCTCATACATGACATCAGCCCAGCCGGACCTACAGCAGGTGCTATACGAAGGTGCAGCCTCTGATACAGGACATCAGCCCAGCCGGACCTACAGCAGGTGCTATACGAAGGTGCAGCCTCTGATACAGGACATCAGCCCAGCCGGACCTACAGCAGGTGCTATACGAAGGTGCAGCCTCTGATACATGACATCAGCCCAGCCGGACCTACAGCAGGTGCTATACGAAGGTGCAGCCTCTGATACATGACATCCACACAGCCGGACCTACAGCAGGTGCTATACGAAGGTGCAGCCTCTGATACATGACATCCACACAGCCGGACCTACAGCAGGTGCTATACGAAGGTGCAGCCTCTGATACAGGACATCCACACAGCTACACCTATAGAAGGTGCTAAACGCCGACACCTTTGTACACCGCCGGACCCTACATACTTCCATGCATCATAGATTTCTGGACATACTGTTCCTTGCTGAGGTAGCACGCTGACTATGAACCAACATCTGTAATCTGCTCTCTGCGTTGTTGTTGCCATATAGGTGCTTGACCCCAATGCACACTAGTGTCAATTTCCAAGGAACAAATTTTTGCCTAGAAACTCCATGCAGATGGTCAGATTCGACTCCAGTGCTAACCACTGACCCTCCGCGGACGATGAACCATTCTTCCATCTTTCATACATCAGTTTTAGCACACTGTCCGCGACACACGGGAAACGTGGAGAGAAATGTGCCAACACAAGTGGCCAGTAGATGTCATGTGATCACAAGCCCCACCCCTTGGCTCAACAGACCCGCCTACCTTGTAATTAGAAGAGCAATGCTGCAGAACGTGCCCCATTATGGACAGTGCAGACGATAAGCTATAAACTGGTGAAGTTCCGGGTCACGCAGTAACCATGATCCCACATGGACCTCTATCTCCTTTATACTGGTAGGTACCCTCCTCCAGGATCATGACCTGTATCCACTACTGCAGAAGGAGGCAGGAGCCCCTACACCGTATCAGGGCAGGGGGCCATACAGAGGGATATGAGCTGAACAAGAGGGGAGCATGGAAGCAAGCCATCTCTATGCAGAGACAAGTATGCAGGAAGCAGTGAAAACATTCAGGAGGAGGGAGTGGAATCCTTGGGTCCCTGTTTTCTTATATCAGACCATGAGGTCTGGAGCAGGAGCCAAGGTGAAGAGTTGGGGGGTCACAGACATGGTGGACTGAGAAGTATACAAGAAGATAGGAAGCAAAGGGTAGAAGCAATGTCTCCTCACATGATTCATGCAGCTCTGCCGCCTCCTTCTGTACTGGAAGCTCCTCAGATGTGGTAGTCGATAGGATCTGGGTCTTTCCAGACATGGGTGCTGGCATCTCTACTACTCCTGTGGGAAGCTCCTCAGATGTGGTAGTCGATAGGATCTGGGTCTTTCCAGACATGGGTGCTGGCATCTCTACTACTCCTGTGGGAAGGTCCTCAGATGTGGTAGTCGATAGGATCTGGGTCTTTCCAGACATGGGTGCTGGCATCTCTACTACTCCTGTGGGAAGCTCCTCAGATGTGGTAGTCGATAGGATCTGGGTCTTTCCAGACATGGGTGCTGGCATCTCTACACCTCCAGGTGGAAGCTCCTCAGATGTGGTAGTCGATAGGATCTGGGTCTTTCCAGACATGGGTGCTGGCATCTCTACTACTCCTGTGGGAAGCTCCTCAGATGTGGTGGTCGATAGGATCTGGGTCTTTCCAGACATGGGTGCTGGCATCTCTACTACTCCTGTGGGAAGGTCCTCAGATGTGGTAGTCGATAGGATCTGGGTCTTTCCAGACATGGGTGCTGGCATCTCTACTACTCCTGTGGGAAGCTCCTCAGATGTGGTAGTCGATAGGATCTGGGTCTTTCCAGACATGGGTGCTGGCATCTCTACTACTCCTGTGGGAAGCTCCTCAGATGTGGTGGTCGATAGGATCTGGGTCTTTCCAGACATGGGTGCTGGCATCTCTACTACTCCTGTGGGAAGCTCCTCAGATGTGGTGGTCGATAGGATCTGGGTCTTTCCAGACATGGGTGCTGGCATCTCTACTACTCCTGTGGGAAGCTCCTCAGATGTGGTAGTCGATAGGATCTGGGTCTTTCCAGACATGGGTGCTGGCATCTCTACTACTCCTGTGGGAAGCTCCTCAGATGTGGTGGTCGATAGGATCTGGGTCTTTCCAGACATGGGTGCTGGCATCTCTACTACTCCTGTGGGAAGCTCCTCAGATGTGGTAGTCGATAGGATCTTGGTCTCTACTACTCCTGTGGGAAGCTCCTCAGATGTTGATAGGATTTTGACCTCCTCAGACGCCGCAGCGGCTGTGGATGAAGCTCCTTGAGTAGTAACAGCCCTATCTGGTTCCTCCATTTTGTTTGCTTCACTTAAGGTCTTCTTTGTAGGTAGAGGAACAGTCTGCAGACTTTGCGCTTCTATGGTCACCACTGTGGCAAATTCTTGCAAGTCCTCCCTTCCTGCCCTTGTCTGGTCCATTTTCTCTCGGGGTATTGGGCTCTTCTTCTCCAGACTCGAGGGAACTTTATGGGTGGCTGGAGGAAATCCTGGATGTCCTTCACCACTTTCTTCGTTACTTATATGTAAATCAGTGGCTGGCCCTTCACCCTCAGAATCAGAGCTGGAGTCAGAGCTTGAGCTGGAAGAGGAATCATGTTCTTTGTGAGACATCTCATCCACGCTCTGACCACTGCTGTATGAGACCTCCTGTCCAAGCTCCAACTCTCTGTTCAACTGTCCATCCAACCCTGCCACGTACTGCTGCAGACCCTTCACTGGTCTGAGGGGCTCATTGCTATTCTCACCTGTGGTTGCTTGCTGGAAATTAGAGATTTTCACTGGAAATGAGACCAGTGTCTTACTGATTCCTGTGGGAGGGGAGCCCTTACCTAGGAGAAAGAGACATCCAGTGTCACAGGGCAGTCACATGGAGACGTTGTTGAAGCTGCACACTCCGATCTGAGACAGACATGGTATGACTGGTCTAAGATGGGGAAGTCTGGACCCTGGCCAAAAGTACATCCCCCACACATGGGAGCCGCTACATGTGACGAGGACAAAGACAACCCACCCACATGGTTCTCTGGGTAGGGGGTGATCAACTGCTCTACACTGACTGACATCTGTTCACTCCTGTGCAGACTTTATAAGAGACTCTTCAGAAAGTCAATCTTCTGTGCGGAGATCTCATCATATGAGGATACTGGTCTACATAAGAGGCACCATCCACATCAATGTCCACACCTCGTACCTCCAGTATCCAGACCAGTGCGGAGATCTCATCATATGAGGATACTGGTCTACATACGAGAGGCACCATCCACATCAATGTCCACACCTCGTACCTCCAGTATCCAGACCAGTGCGGAGATCTCATTATATGAGGATACTGGTCTACATAAGAGGCACCATCCACATCAATGTCCACACCTCGTACCTCCAGTATCCAGACCAGTGCGGAGATCTCATTATATGAGGATACTGGTCTACATACGAGAGGCACCATCCACATCAATGTCCACACCTCGTACCTCCAGTATCCAGACCAGTGCGGAGATCTCATCATATGAGGATACTGGTCTATATAAGAGGCACCATCCACATCAATGTCCACACCTCGTACCTCCAGTATCCAGACCAGTGCGGAGATCTCATCATATGAGGATACTGGTCTACATAAGAGGCACCATCCACATCAATGTCCACACCTCGTACCTCCAGTATCCAGACCAGTGCGGAGATCTCATCATATGAGGGTACTGGTCTACATAAGAGAGGCACCATCCACATCAATGTCCACACCTCGTACCTCCAGTATCCAGACCAGTGCGGAGATCTCATCATATGAGGATACTGGTCTACATAAGAGAGGCACCATCCACATCAATGTCCACACCTCGTACCTCCAGTATCCAGACCAGTGCGGAGATCTCATCATATGAGGGTACTGGTCTACATAAGAGAGGCACCATCCACATCAATGTCCACACCTCGTACCTCCAGAATCCAGACCAGTGCGGAGATCTCATCATATGAGGGTACTGGTCTACATAAGAGGCACCATCCACATCAATGTCCACACCTCGTACCTCCAGTATCCAGACCAGTGCGGAGATCTCATCATATGAGGGTACTGGTCTACATAAGAGAGGCACTATCCACATCAATGTCCACACCTCGTACCTCCAGTATCCAGACCAGTGCAGAGATCTGACCATATGAGGGAACTGGTCTACATAAGAGAGGCACCGTCCACATCAATGTCCACACCTCGTACCTCCAGTATCCAGACCAGTGCGGAGATCTCATCATATGAGGATACTGGTCTACATAAGAGGCACCATCCACATCAATGTCCACACCTCGTACCTCCAGTATCCAGACCAGTGCGGAGATCTCATCATATGAGGATACTGGTCTACATAAGAGGCACCATCCACATCAATGTCCACACCTCGTACCTCCAGTATCCAGACCAGTGCTGAGATCTCATCATATGAGGGTACTGGTCTACATAAGAGAGCACCATCCACATCAATGTCCACACCTCGTACCTCCAGTATCCAGACCAGTGCAGAGATCTCATCATATGAGGGTACTGGTCTACATAAGAGGCACTATCCACATCAATGTACACACCTCGTACCTCCAGTATCCAGACCAGTGCGGAGATCTCATCATATGAGGATACTGGTCTACATAAGAGGCACCATCCACATCAATGTTCACACCTCGTACCTCCAGTATCCAGACCAGTGCGGAGATCTCATCATATGAGGATACTGGTCTACATAAGAGGCACCATCCACATCAATGTCCACACCTCGTACCTCCAGTATCCAGACCAGTGCGGAGATCTCATCATATGAGGGTACTGGTCTACATAAGAGGCACCATCCACATCAATGTCCACACCTCGTACCTCCAGTATCCAGACCAGTGCGGAGATCTGATTATATGAGGATACTGGTCTACATAAGAGGCACCATCCACATCAATGTCCACACCTCGTACCTCCAGTATCCAGACCAGTGCTGAGATCTCATCATATGAGGATACTGGTCTACATAAGAGGCACCATCCACATCAATGTCCACACCTCGTACCTCCAGTATCCAGACCAGTGCGGAGATCTGACCATATGAGGGTACTGGTCTACATAAGAGAGGCACCATCCACATCAATGTCCACACCTCGTACCTCCAGTATCCAGAGCAGTGCGGAGATCTCATCATATAAGGGTACTGGTCTACATAAGAGGCACCATCCACATCAATGTCCACACCTCGTACCTCCAGTATCCAGACCAGTGCAGAGATCTCATCATATGAGGGTACTGGTCTACATACGAGAGGCACCATCCACATCAATGTCCACACCTCGTACCTCCAGTATCCAGACCAGTGCGGAGATCTCATCATATGAGGGTACTGGTCTACATAAGAGAGGCACCATCCACATCAATGTCCACACCTCGTACCTCCAGTATCCTGACCAGTGCGGAGATCTCATCATATGAGGGTACTGGTCTACATAAGAGAGGCACCATCCACATCAATGTCCACACCTCGTACCTCCAGTATCCAGACCAGTGCGGAGATCTCATCATATGAGGATACTGGTCTACATAAGAGGCACCATCCACATCAATGTCCACACCTCGTACCTCCAGTATCCAGACCAGTGCGGAGATCTCATCATATGAGGATACTGGTCTACATACGAGAGGCATCATCCACATCAATGTCCACACCTCGTACCTCCAGTATCCAGACCAGTGCGGAGATCTCATCATATGAGGATACTGGTCTACATAAGAGAGGCACCATCCACATCAATGTCCACACCTCGTACCTCCAGTATCCAGACCAGTGCGGAGATCTCATCATATGAGGGTACTGGTCTACATAAGAGAGGCACCATCCACATCAATGTCCACACCTCGTACCTCCAGTATCCAGACCAGTGCGGAGATCTCATCATATGAGGATACTGGTCTACATAAGAGAGGCACCATCCACATCAATGTCCACACCTCGTACCTCCAGTATCCAGACCAGTGCGGAGATCTCATCATATGAGGATACTGGTCTACATAAGAGGCACCATCCACATCAATGTCCACACCTCGTACCTCCAGTATCCAGACCAGTGCGGAGATCTCATCATATGAGGATACTGGTCTACATAAGAGGCACCATCCACATCAATGTCCACACCTCGTACCTCCAGTATCCAGACCAGTGCGGAGATCTCATCATATGAGGATACTGATCTACATAAGAGGCACCATCCACATCAATGTCCACACCTCGTACCTCCAGTATCCAGACCAGTGCGGAGATCTCATCATATGAGGATACTGATCTACATAAGAGAGCACCATCCACATCAATGTCCACACCTCGTACCTCCAGTATCCAGACCAGTGCGGAGATCTGACCATATGAGGGAACTGGTCTACATAAGAGAGGCACCATCCACATCAATGTCCACACCTCGTACCTCCAGTATCCAGACCAGTGCGGAGATCTCATCATATGAGGGTACTGGTCTACATAAGAGGCACCATCCACATCAATGTCCACACCTCGTACCTCCAGTATCCAGACCAGTGCGGAGATCTCATCATATGAGGTTACTGGTCTACATAAGAGAGGCACGATCCACATCAATGTCCACACCTCATACCTCCAGTATCCAGACCAGTGCGGAGATCTGACCATATGAGGGTACTGGTCTACATAAGAGGCACCATCCACATCAATGTCCACACCTCGTACCTCCAGTATCCAGACCAGTGCGGAGATCTCATCATATGAGGGTACTGGTCTACATAAGAGGCACCATCCACATCAATGTCCACACCTCGTACCTCCAGTATCCAGACCAGTGCGGAGATCTGACCATATGAGGGTACTGGTCTACATAAGAGGCACCATCCACATCAATGTCCACACCTCGTACCTCCAGTATCCAGACCAGTGCTGAGATCTCATCATATGAGGGAACTGGTCTACATAAGAGAGGCACCATCCACATCAATGTCCACACCTCGTACCTCCAGTATCCAGACCAGTGCGGAGATCTCATCATATGAGGGTACTGGTCTACATAAGAGGCACCATTCACATCAATGTCCACACCTCATACCTCCAGTATCCAGACCAGTGCGGAGATCTGACCATATGAGGGTACTGGTCTACATAAGAGGCACCATCCACATCAATGTCCAGACCTCGTACCTCCAGTATCCAGACCAGTGCGGAGATCTCATCATATGAGGGTACTGGTCTACATAAGAGGCACCATCCACATCAATGTCCACACCTCGTAGCCTCCAGTATCCAGACCAGTGCGGAGATCTCATCATATGAGGGTACTGGTCTACATAAGAGAGGCACCATCCACATCAATGTCCACACCTCGTACCTCCAGTATCCAGACCAGTGCGGAGATCTCATCATATGAGGATACTGGTCTACATAAGAGGCACCATCCACATCAATGTCCACACCTCGTACCTCCAGTATCCAGACCAGTGCGGAGATCTCATCATATGAGGATACTGGTCTACATAAGAGGCACCATCCACATCAATGTCCACACCTCGTACCTCCAGTATCCAGACCAGTGCGGAGATCTCATCATATGAGGGTACTGGTCTACATAAGAGGCACCATCCACATCAATGTCCACACCTCGTGCCTCCAGTATCCAGACCAGTGCGGAGATCTCATCATATGAGGATACTGGTCTACATAAGAGGCACCATCCACATCAATGTCCACACCTCGTACCTCCAGTATCCAGACCAGTGCGGAGATCTCATCATATGAGGATACTGGTCTACATAAGAGGCACCATCCACATCAATGTCCACACCTCGTACCTCCAGTATCCAGACCAGTGCTGAGATCTGATCATATGAGGGTACTGGTCTACATAAGAGGCACCATCCACATCAATGTCCACACCTCGTACCTCCAGTATCCAGACCAGTGCTGAGATCTGATCATATGAGGGTACTGGTCTACATAAGAGAGGCACCATCCACATCAATGTCCACACCTCGTACCTCCAGTATCCAGACCAGTGCGGAGATCTCATCATATGAGGATACTGGTCTACATAAGAGGCACCATCCACATCAATGTCCACACCTCGTACCTCCAGTATCCAGACCAGTGCGGAGATCTGACCATATGAGGGTACTGGTCTACATAAGAGGCACCATCCACATCAATGTTCACACCTCGTACCTCCAGTATCCAGACCAGTGCTGAGATCTCATCATATGAGGGTACTGGTCTACATAAGAGAGGCACCATCCACATCAATGTCCACACCTCGTACCTCCAGTATCCAGACCAGTGCGGAGATCTCATCATATGAGGATACTGGTCTACATAAGAGAGGCACCATCCACATCAATGTCCACACCTCGTACCTCCAGTATCCAGACCAGTGCGGAGATCTGACCATATGAGGGTACTGGTCTACATAAGAGGCACCATCCACATCAATGTCCACACCTCGTACCTCCAGTATCCAGACCAGTGCTGAGATCTCATCATATGAGGATACTGGTCTACATAAGAGGCACCATCCACATCAATGTCCACACCTCGTACCTCCAGTATCCAGACCAGTGCGGAGATCTCATCATATGAGGATACTGGTCTACATAAGAGGCACCATCCACATTAATGTCCACACCTCGTACCTCCAGTATCCAGACCAGTGCGGAGATCTCATCATATGAGGATACTGGTCTACATAAGAGGCACCATCCACATCAATGTCCACACCTCGTACCTCCAGTATCCAGACCAGTGCGGAGATCTCATCATATGAGGATACTGGTCTACATAAGAGAGGCACCATCCACATCAATGTCCACACCTCGTACCTCCAGTATCCAGACCAGTGCGGAGATCTCATCATATGAGGGTACTCCAGTATCCCGACCAGTGCGGAGATCTCATCATATGAGGGTACTCCAGTATCCTGACCAGTGCGGAGATCTCATCATATGAGGATACTGGTCTACATAAGAGAGGCACCATCCACATCAATGTCCACACCTCGTACCTCCAGTATCCAGACCAGTGCGGAGATCTCATCATATGAGGGTACTGGTCTACATAAGAGGCACCATCCACATCAATGTCCACACCTCGTACCTCCAGTATCCTGACCAGTGCGGAGATCTCATCATATGAGGATACTGGTCTACATAAGAGGCACCATCCACATCAATGTCCACACCTCGTACCTCCAGTATCCAGACCAGTGCGGAGATCTCATCATATGAGGATACTGGTCTACATAAGAGAGGCACCATCCACATCAATGTCCACACCTCGTACCTCCAGTATCCAGACCAGTGCAGAGATCTCATCATATGAGGATACTGGTCTACATAAGAGGCACCATCCACACCAATGTACACACCTCGTACCTCCAGTATCCAGACCAGTGCGGAGATCTCATCATATGAGGGTACTGGTCTACATAAGAGGCACCATTCACATCAATGTCCACACCCCGTACCTCCAGTATCCAGACCAGTGCGGAGATCTGACCATATGAGGGTACTGGTCTACATAAGAGGCACCATCCACATTAATGTCCACACCTCGTACCTCCATTATCCAGACCAGTGCGGAGATCTCATCATATGAGGATACTGGTCAACATAAGAGGCACCATCCACATCAATGTCCACACCTCGTACCTCCAGTATCCAGACCAGTGCGGAGATCTGACCATATGAGGATACTGGTCTACATAAGAGGCACCATCCACATCAATGTCCACACCTCGTACCTCCAGTATCCAGACCAGTGCGGAGATCTGATCATATGAGGGTACTGGTCTACATAAGAGAGGCACCATCCACATCAATGTCCACACCTCGTACCTCCAGTATCCAGACCAGTGCGGAGATCTGACCATATGAGGATACTGGTCTACATAAGAGGCACCATCCACATCAATGTCCACACCTCGTACCTCCAGTATCCAGACCAGTGCAGAGATCTCATCATATGAGGATACTGGTCTACATAAGAGGCACCATCCACACCAATGTTCACACCTCGTACCTCCAGTATCCAGACCAGTGCTGAGATCTGACCATATGAGGGTACTGGTCTACATAAGAGGCACCATCCACATCAATGTCCACACCTCGTACCTCCAGTATCCAGACCAGTGCGGAGATCTCATCATATGAGGGTACTGGTCTACATAAGAGGCACCATCCACATCAATGTCCACACCTCGTACCTCCAGTATCCAGACCAGTGCAGGGATCTCATCATATGAGGGTACTGGTCTACATAAGAGAGGCACCATCCACATCAATGTCCACACCTCATACCTCCAGTATCCAGACCAGTGCTGAGATCTGACCATATGAGGGTACTGGTCTACATAAGAGGCACCATCCACATCAATGTCCACACCTCGTACCTCCAGTATCCAGACCAGTGCGGAGATCTCATCATATGAGGATACTGGTCTACATAAGAGGCACCATCCACATCAATGTCCACACCTCGTACCTCCAGTATCCAGACCAGTGCGGAGATCTCATTATATGAGGGTACTGGTCTACATAAGAGGCACCATCCACATCAATGTCCACACCTCGTACCTCCAGTATCCAGACCAGTGCTGAGATCTCATCATATGAGGGTACTGGTTTACATAAGAGGCACCATCCACATCAATGTCCACACCTCGTACCTCCAGTATCCAGACCAGTGCAGGGATCTCATCATATGAGGGTACTGGTCTACATAAGAGAGGCACCATCCACATCAATGTCCACACCTCGTACCTCCAGTATCCAGACCAGTGCGGAGATCTCATCATATGAGGGTACTGGTCTACATAAGAGGCACCATCCACATCAATGTCCACACCTCGTACCTCCAGTATCCAGACCAGTGCGGAGATCTCATCATATGAGGGTACTGGTCTACATAAGAGAGGCACCATCCACATCAATGTCCACACCTCGTACCTCCAGTATCCAGACCAGTGCGGAGATCTCATCATATGAGGGTACTGGTCTACATAAGAGAGGCACCATCCACATCAATGTCCACACCTCGTACCTCCAGTATCCAGACCAGTGCGGAGATCTGACCATATGAGGATACTGGTCTACATAGAGAGGCACCATCCACATCAATGTCCACACCTCGTACCTCCAGTATCCAGACCAGTGCGGAGATCTCATCATATGAGGATACTGGTCTACATAAGAGGCACCATCCACATCAATGTCCACACCTCGTACCTCCAGTATCCAGACCAGTGCGGAGATCTCATCATATGAGGATACTGGTCTACATAAGAGGCACCATCCACATCAATGTCCACACCTCGTACCTCCAGTATCCAGACCAGTGCGGAGATCTCATCATATGAGGATACTGGTCTACATAAGAGGCACCATCCACATCAATGTCCACACCTCGTACCTCCAGTATCCAGACCAGTGCAGAGATCTCATCATATGAGGATACTGGTCTACATAAGAGGCACCATCCACATCAATGTCCACACCTCGTACCTCCAGTATCCAGACCAGTGCGGAGATCTGATCATATGAGGGTACTGGTCTACATAAGAGGCACCATCCACATCAATGTCCACACCTCGTACCTCCAGTATCCAGACCAGTGCGGAGATCTCATCATATGAGGATACTGGTCTACATAAGAGAGGCACCATCCACATCAATGTCCACACCTCGTACCTCCAGTATCCAGACCAGTGCGGAGATCTCATCATATGAGGATACTGGTCTACATAAGAGGCACCATCCACATCAATGTCCACACCTCGTACCTCCAGTATCCAGACCAGTGCGGAGATCTCATCATATGAGGATACTGGTCTACATAAGAGGCACCATCCACATCAATGTCCACACCTCGTACCTCCAGTATCCAGACCAGTGCGGAGATCTCATCATATGAGGATACTGGTCTACATAAGAAGGCACCATCCACATCAATGTCCACACCTCGTACCTCCAGTATCCAGACCAGTGCGGAGATCTCATCATATGAGGGTACTGGTCTACATAAGAGGCACCATCCACATCAATGTCCACACCTCGTACCTCCAGTATCCAGACCAGTGCGGAGATCTCATCATATGAGGATACTGGTCTACATAAGAGGCACCATCCACATCAATGTCCACACCTCGTACCTCCAGTATCCAGACCAGTGCGGAGATCTCATCATATGAGGATACTGGTCTACATAAGAGGCACCATCCACATCAATGTCCACACCTCGTACCTCCAGTATCCAGACCAGTGCGGAGATCTCATCATATGAGGATACTGGTCTACATAAGAGGCACCATCCACATCAATGTCCACACCTCGTACCTCCAGTATCCAGACCAGTGCGGAGATCTCATCATATGAGGATACTGGTCTACATAAGAGGCACCATCCACATCAATGTCCACACCTCGTACCTCCAGTATCCAGACCAGTGCGGAGATCTCATCATATGAGGGTACTGGTCTACATAAGAGGCACCATCCACATCAATGTCCACACCTCGTACCTCCAGTATCCAGACCAGTGCGGAGATCTCATCATATGAGGGTACTGGTCTACATAAGAAGGCACCATCCACATCAATGTCCACACCTCGTACCTCCAGTATCCAGACCAGTGCGGAGATCTCATCATATGAGGATACTGGTCTACATAAGAGGCACCATCCACATCAATGTCCACACCTCGTACCTCCAGTATCCAGACCAGTGCGGAGATCTCATCATATGAGGATACTGGTCTACATAAGAAGGCACCATCCACATCAATGTCCACACCTCGTACCTCCAGTATCCAGACCAGTGCGGAGATCTCATCATATGAGGGTACTGGTCTACATAAGAGGCACCATCCACATCAATGTCCACACCTCGTACCTCCAGTATCCAGACCAGTGCGGAGATCTCATCATATGAGGATACTGGTCTACATAGAGAGGCACCATCCACATCAATGTCCACACCTCGTACCTCCAGTATCCAGACCAGTGCGGAGATCTCATCATATGAGGGTACTGGTCTACATAAGAGGCACCATCCACATCAATGTCCACACCTCGTACCTCCAGTATCCAGACCAGTGCGGAGATCTCATCATATGAGGATACTGGTCTACATAAGAGGCACCATCCACATCAATGTCCACACCTCGTACCTCCAGTATCCAGACCAGTGCGGAGATCTCATCATATGAGGGTACTGGTCTACATAAGAGGCACCATCCACATCAATGTCCACACCTCGTACCTCCAGTATCCAGACCAGTGCGGAGATCTCATCATATGAGGATACTGGTCTACATAAGAGGCACCATCCACATCAATGTCCACACCTCGTACCTCCAGTATCCAGACCAGTGCGGAGATCTCATCATATGAGGATACTGGTCTACATAAGAGGCACCATCCACATCAATGTCCACACCTCGTACCTCCAGTATCCAGACCAGTGCGGAGATCTCATCATATGAGGATACTGGTCTACATAAGAGGCACCATCCACATCAATGTCCACACCTCGTACCTCCAGTATCCAGACCAGTGCGGAGATCTCATCATATGAGGGTACTGGTCTACATAAGAGGCACCATCCACATCAATGTCCACACCTCGTACCTCCAGTATCCAGACCAGTGCAGAGATCTCATCATATGAGGATACTGGTCTACATAAGAGGCACCATCCACATCAATGTCCACACCTCGTACCTCCAGTATCCAGACCAGTGCGGAGATCTCATCATATGAGGGTACTGGTCTACATAAGAGGCACCATCCACATCAATGTCCACACCTCGTACCTCCAGTATCCAGACCAGTGCGGAGATCTCATCATATGAGGGTACTGGTCTACATAAGAGGCACCATCCACATCAATGTCCACACCTCGTACCTCCAGTATCCAGACCAGTGCGGAGATCTCATCATATGAGGATACTGGTCTACATAAGAGGCACCATCCACATCAATGTCCACACCTCGTACCTCCAGTATCCAGACCAGTGCGGAGATCTCATCATATGAGGGTACTGGTCTACATAAGAGGCACCATCCACATCAATGTCCACACCTCGTACCTCCAGTATCCAGACCAGTGCGGAGATCTCATCATATGAGGATACTGGTCTACATAGAGAGGCACCATCCACATCAATGTCCACACCTCGTACCTCCAGTATCCAGACCAGTGCTGAGATCTCATCATATGAGGATACTGGTCTACATAAGAGGCACCATCCACATCAATGTCCACACCTCGTACCTCCAGTATCCAGACCAGTGCGGAGATCTCATCATATGAGGATACTGGTCTACATAAGAGGCACCATCCACATCAATGTCCACACCTCGTACCTCCAGTATCCAGACCAGTGCGGAGATCTCATCATATGAGGATACTGGTCTACATAAGAGGCACCATCCACATCAATGTCCACACCTCGTACCTCCAGTATCCAGACCAGTGCGGAGATCTCATCATATGAGGGTACTGGTCTACATAAGAGGCACCATCCACATCAATGTCCACACCTCGTACCTCCAGTATCCAGACCAGTGCGGAGATCTCATCATATGAGGGTACTGGTCTACATAAGAGGCACCATCCACATCAATGTCCACACCTCGTACCTCCAGTATCCAGACCAGTGCAGGGATCTCATCATATGAGGGTACTGGTCTACATAAGAGGCACCATCCACATCAATGTCCACACCTCGTACCTCCAGTATCCAGACCAGTGCGGAGATCTCATCATATGAGGGTACTGGTCTACATAAGAGGCACCGTCCACACCTCGTACCTCCAGTACCCACTGACGGGATGACTTTCAGATGGTTAGCCTTCATGGTCAGGGCTGTTACTGGTTTTGGACCCGTGCACACCCCTTTTTTTCGGATTCCCATCGGTAAGTACGGACAATACCCGGCAGTGTGGTGAGGTATGCGGACAATATAAATGGATGCGTCCGTGCTATATCCATTCTAAAAATGGAAGACATGGTCACTAAGGCGCCGCCATATATTCTGTAGGTCCAGGGCATATGGGTCAGAACCAAAGGTTCTCTCCTAAGAAGAGTCCTGAACAGTGACCAAGTTGGAGAACAGACGGCATTGCCCGATCTCGGGGACATTACAGCGCCAGGGTCTATGGGGTATGATGATGCGTCTCTCACCTCCACTCTCCGCCCGGACTGGGGTCACACACATCCTCGGCAGTAGCAGCACCTGCTGGACAGAGATGTGGACACGGTCACCAGTGGATCCCAATGATGGTCCCAGCACCCCCCGAACATAGGAGGAGTACACTCTACTGAGCGACCTCACATCAAAAGCAAGAGATGGAGCGCGCGGAGCGAATGATGACATCACACGGGTGACAGAGGGACCACTGATGGTCCCAGCACCCCCCGAACATAGGAGGAGTACACTCTACTGAGCGACCTCACATCAAAAGCAAGAGATGGAGCGCGCGGAGCGAATGATGACATCACACGGGTGACAGAGGGACCACTGATGACATCACACGGGTGACAGAGGGACCACTGATGACATCAGACGGGTGACAGAGGGACCACTGATGACCTCACACGAGTGACAGAGGGACCACTGATGACATCACACATGAGAGAGACAGGGAAGTGATATCACACGGGTGACAGAGGGACCACTGATAACATCACACATGAGAGAGACAGGGAAGTGATATCACACGGGTGACAGAGGGACCACTGATGACATCAGACGGGTGACAGAGGGACCACTGATGACATCACACGAGTGACAGAGGGACCACTGATGACATCAGACGGGTGACAGAGGGACCACTGATGACCTCACACGAGTGACAGAGGGACCACTGATGACATCACACATGAGAGAGACAGGGAAGTGATATCACACGGGTGACAGAGGGACCACTGATGACATCACACATGAGAGAGACAGGGAAGTGATATCACACGGGTGACAGAGGGACCACTGATGACATCAGACGGGTGACAGAGGGACCACTGATGACATCACACGAGTGACAGAGGGACCACTGATGACATCACACGGGTGACAGAGGGACCACTGATGACATCACACGGGTGACAGAGGGACCACTGATGACATCACACGGGTGACAGAGGGACCACTTTTGACATCACACGGGTGACAGAGGGACCACTGATGACATCACACGAGTGACAGAGGGACCACTGATGACATCACACGAGTGACAGAGGGACCACTGATGACCTCACACGGGTGACAGAGGGACCACTGATGACATCAGACGGGTGACAGAGGGACCACTGATGACATCACACGAGTGACAGAGGGACCACTGATGACATCACACATGAGAGAGACAGGGAAGTGATATCACACGAGTGACAGAGGGACCACTGATGACATCACACGGGTGACAGAGGGACCACTGATGACATCACACGGGTGACAGAGGGACCACTGATGACCTCACACGGGTGACAGAGGGACCACTGATGACAGACGGGTGACAGAGGGACCACTGATGACATCAGACGAGTGACAGAGGGACCACTGATGACAGACGGGTGACAGAGGGACCACTGATGACATCACACGAGTGACAGAGGGACCACTGATGACCTCACACGGGTGACAGAGGGACCACTGATGACATAAGACGGGTGACAGAGGGACCACTGATGACATCACACGAGTGACAGAGGGACCACTGATGACATCACACGGGTGACAGAGGGACCACTGATGACATCACACGGGTGACAGAGGGACCACTGATGACATCACACGGGTGACAGAGGGACCACTGATGACATCACACGGGTGACAGAGGGACCACTTCATTCTCCGGGTCAGTACGATTACAGTGATACCACATTTATATAGTTTATGGGTTTTGTTATTACAGTGTTCCCTATGAGATAAAACTGACCTGTTCTCTTCATTCTCCGGGTCAGTACGATTACAGTGATACCACATTTATATAGTTTTATGGGGTTTGTTATTACAGCGTTCCCTATGAGATAAAATTGACCTGTTCTCTTCATTCTCCAGGTCAGTACGATTACACTGATACCACATTTATATAGTTTTATAGGTTTTGTTTTTACAGTGTTCCCTATGAGATAAAACTGACCTGTTCTGTTCATTCTCCGGGTCAGTACGATTACAGTGATACCACATTTATATAGTTTATGGGGTTTGTTCTTACAGCGTTCCTTATGAGATAAAACTGACCTGTTCCCTTCATTCTCCGGGTCAGTACGATTACAGTGATACCACATTTATATAGTTTATGGGTTTTGTTTTTACAGCGTTCCCTATGAGATAAAACTGACCTGTTCCCTTCATTCTCCGGGTCAGTACGATTACAGTGATACTACATTTATATAGTTTATGGGGTTTGTTCTTACAGCATTCCTTATGAGATAAAACTGACCTGTTCCCTTCATTCTCCGGGTCAGTACGATTATAGTGATACCACATTTATATAGTTTTATGGGTTTTGTATTTACAGCGTTCCCTATGAGATAAAACTGACCTGTTCTCTTCATTCTCTGGGTCAGTACGATTACAGACGATACCACATTTATATAGTTTTATGGGTTTTGTTTTACAGCGTTCCCTATGAGATAAAACTGACCTGTTCCCTTCATTCTCCGGGTCAGTACGATTACAGTGATACCACATTTATATAGTTTTATGGGTTTTGTTTTTACAGCGTTCCCTATGAGGTAAAACTGACCTGTTCTCTTCATTCTCCGGGTCAGTACGATTACAGTGATACCACATTTATATAGTTTTATGGGTTTTGTTTTTACAGCGTTCCCTATGAGATAAAACTGACCTGTTCCCTTCATTCTCCGGGTCAGTACGATTACAGTGATACCACATTTATATAGTTTTATGGGTTTTGTATTTACAGCGTTCCCTATGAGATAAAACTGACCTGTTCTCTTCATTCTCCGGGTCAGTACGATTACAGTGATACCACATTTATATAGTTTTATGGGTTTTGTTTTTACAGCGTTCCCTATGAGGTAAAACTGACCTGTTCCCTTCATTCTCCGGGTCAGTACAATTACAGTGATACCACATTTATATAGTTTTATGGGTTTTGTATTTACAGCGTTCCCTATGAGATAAAACTGACCTGTTCTCTTTATTCTCCAGGTCAGTACGATTACAGAGATACCACATTTATATAGTTTATGGGTTTTGTTTTTACAGCGTTCCCTATGAGATAAAACTGACCTGTTCCCTTCATTCTCCGGGTCAGTACAATTACAGTGATACCACATTTATATAGTTTTATGGGTTTTGTATTTACAGCGTTCCCTATGAGATAAAACTGACCTGTTCTCTTTATTCTCCAGGTCAGTACGATTACAGAGATACCACATTTATATAGTTTATGGGTTTTGTTATTACAGCGTTCCCTATGAGATAAAACTGACTTGTTCTCTTCATTCTCCGGTCAGTACGATTACAGAGATACCAGATTTATATAGTTTATGGGTTTTGTTATTACAGCGTTCCCTATGAGATAAAACTGACCTGTTCTCTTCATTCTCCGGGTCAGTACGATTACAGTGATACCACATTTATATAGTTTATGGGTTTTGTTATTACAGTGTTCCCTATGAGATAAAACTGACCTGTTCTCTTCATTCTCCGGGTCAGTACGATTACAGTGATACCACATTTATATAGTTTTATGGGTTTTGTTTTTACAGTGTTCCCTATGAGATAAAACTGACCTGTTCTCTTCATTCTCCGGGTCAGTACGATTACAGTGATACCACATTTATATAGTTTTATGGGTTTTGTTTTACAGCGTTCCCTATGAGATAAAACTGACCTGTTCCCTTCATTCTCCGGGTCAGTACGATTACAGTGATACCACATTTATATAGTTTTATGGGTTTTGTATTTACAGCGTTCCCTATGAGATAAAACTGACCTGTTCTCTTCATTCTCCGGTCAGTACGATTACAGTGATACCACATTTATATAGTTTTATGGGTTTTGTATTTACAGCGTTCCCTATGAGATAAAACTGACCTGTTCTCTTCATTCTCCGGGTCAGTACGATTACAGCGATACCACATTTATATAGTTTTATGGGTTTTGTATTTACAGCGTTCCCTATGAGATAAAACTGACCTGTTCCCTTCATTCTCCGGGTCAATGCGATTACAGTGATACCACATTTATATAGTTTTATGGGTTTTGTATTTACACCGTTCCCTATGAGATAAAAACTGACCTGTTCTCTTCATTCTCTGGGTCAGTACGATTACAGTGATACCACATTTATATAGTTTTATGGGTTTTGTTTTACAGTGTTCCTATGAGATAAAACTGACCTGTTCCCTTCATTCTCCGGGTCAGTACGATTACAGTGATACCACATTTATATAGTTTTATGGGTTTTGTATTTACAGAGTTCCCTATAAGATAAAACTGACCTGTTCCCTTCATTCTCCGGTCAGTACGATTACAGTGATACCACATTTATATAGTTTTATGGGTTTTGTATTTACAGGCGTTCCCTATGAGATAAAACTGACCTGTTCCCTTCATTCTCCGGGTCAGTACGATTACAGAGATACCACATTTATATAGTTTTATGGGTTTTGTATTTACAGCGTTCCCTATGAGATAAAACTGACCTGTTCCCTTCATTCTCGGGTCAGTACGATTACAGCGATACCACATTTATATAGTTTTATGGGTTTTGTATTTACAGCGTTCCCTATGAGATAAAACTGACCTGTTCCCTTCATTCTCCGGGTCAGTACGATTACAGTGATACCACATTTATATAGTTTTATGGGTTTTGTATTTACACCGTTCCCTATGAGATAAAACTGACCTGTTCTCTTCATTCTCTGGGTCAGTACGATTACAGTGATACCACATTTATATAGTTTTATGGGTTTTGTTTTTACAGCGTTCCCTATGAGATAAAACTGACCTGTTCCCTTCATTCTCCGGGTCAGTACGATTACAGAGATACCACATTTATATAGTTTATGTGTTTTGTTTTTACAGCGTTCCCTATGAGATAAAACTGACCCGTTCCATTCTCCAGGTCAGTACGATTACAGCGATACCACATTTATATAGTTTTATGGGTTTTGTTTTTACAGCGTTCCCTATGAGATAAAACTGACCTGTTCCCTTCATTCTCCGGGTCAGTACGATTACAGAGATACCACATTTATATAGTTTATGGGTTTTGTATTTACAGCGTTCCCTATGAGATAAAACTGACCCGTTCTCTTCATTCTCCAGGTCAGTACGATTACAGAGATATCCGATATACACTACTCAGAAAAAGTCCGGGATATTTGTCTTGTGGGTAAAATTTCAGGATGAACCTAAAATGCCCTCTGACCTTTACAGGAAAACATAATATGACCTTCTCTAACCTTCTGAATGGAAACTACCCCAGCGTAGTTTGTGCTTCTTTGCTATTTCCCAGTGTTTTGGGGCCTCCACATACCAGAAAATAAGAAAAAATTATATTACATTGGTGACCTCCTCCTCCGCCTGCACTGCCACATCTGTCTGCACTGCCACGTCCGCCTCCCCCATCTGCACTGCCACGTCCGCCTCCCTCATCTGCACCGCCACGTCCCCCTCCTATGTTTGCACCGTCACGTCCCCCTCTTTCTCCACCTCTTCCACCTGCACCTTCACCTCTTCCACCTGCACCTCCACGTCCCCCTCCTCCTCCTCTTCTACCTGCACCTCCACGTCCCCCTTCTCCTCCACCTGCACCTCCACGTCCTACTCCTCCCCCACCTCTTCCGCCTGCACCTCCACGTCCCCCTCCACCTTTTCCACCTGCACCTCCACATCCATCCAGGTGGAAGAGGTGGGGAGGAGAGGATGTGGAGTGCAGGTGAAGGTGGGGGAGGAGGGAGGACGTGGAGGTCCAGGCAGAGGTGGGGAGGAGGGACGTGGAGGTGCAGGTAGAAGAGAGGGAGAGGGGGACGTTGGAGATGCAGGTAGAGGAGGTGGGGAGGAGGGGGACGTGGAGGTGCAGGCAGAAGAGGTGGGGGAGAAGGGGGACGTGGAGGTGCAGGCAGAAGAGGAGGAGGAGGGGGACGTGGAGGTGCAGGCAGAAAAGGAGGAGGAGGAGGATGTGGAGGTGCCGGTGGAAGAGGTGGAGGGGGACGTGGAGGTGCAGGTGGAAGAGGTGGTGGAGGAGGGGGATGTGGAGGTGCAGGTGGAAGAGGTGGGGGAGGAGGGGGACGTGGAGGTGCAGGTGGAAGAGGTGGGGGAGGAGTAGGACGTGGAGGTGCAGGTGGAAGAGGTGGGGGAGGAGGGTGATGTGGAGGTGCAGGTGGAAGAGGTGGAGGAGGAGTGGGACGTGGAGGTGCAGGTGGAATAGGTGAGGGAGGAGGGTGACATGGAGGTGCAGGTGGAAAAGGGAGACGTGGCGGTGCAGGTGGAAGAGGTGGGGGAGGAGGGGGACGTGGAGGTGCAGGCAGAAGAGGAGGAGGGGGACGTGGAGGTGCAGGTGGAATAGGTGAGGGTGACATGGAGGTGCAGGTGGAAAAGGGGGACGTGGAGGTGCAGGTGGAATAGGTGAGGGAGGAGGGTGACATGGAGGTGCAGGTGGAAAAGGAGGAGGGGGACGTGGAGGTGCAGGCAGAAGAGGAGGAGGAGGATGTGGAGGTGCAGGTGGAGAAGAGGTGGAGGGGACCGTGGAGGTGCAGGTGGAAGAGGTGGAGGAAGACGGGGACGTGGCGATGCAAACATAGGAGGGGGACGTGGCGGTACAGATGGGGGAGGCGGATGTGGCGGTGCAGATGGAAGAGATGGGGGAGGAGTAGGACGTGGAGGTGCAGGTGGAAGAGGTGGGGGAGGAGGGTGATGTGGAGGTGCAGGTGGAAGAGGTGGAGGAGGAGTGGGACGTGGAGGTGCAGGTGGAATAGGTGAGGGAGGAGGGTGACATGGAGGTGCAGGTGGAAAAGGGGGACGTGGAGGTGCAGGTGGAATAGGTGAGGGAGGAGGGGGACGTGGAGGTGCAGGTGGAAGAGGTGGGGGAGGAGGGGGACGTGGAGGTGCAGGTGGAAAAGGAGGAGGGGGACGTGGAGGTGCAGGCAGAAGAGGAGGAGGAGGATGTGGAGGTGCAGGTGGAAGAGGTGGAGGGGGACGTGGAGGTGCAGGTGGAAGAGGTGGAGGAAGACGGGGACGTGGCGATGCAAACATAGGAGGGGGACGTGGCGGTGCAGATGGGGGAGGCGGACATGGCAGTGCAGGCGGAGGAGGAGGTCACCAATGTAATATATTTTTTTCTTATTTTCTGGTATGTGGAGGCCCCAAAACACTGGGAAATAGCAAAGAAGCACAAACTACGCTGGGGTACAACAAAGGCTGGGTGAGGCCGGTATACATGTCTGTACCTTGTGCAGAATAGACAGGTCCTGTGGGATCCATGCCGGGTTCATTGTTATGAACGTCAGCTTGTCCACGTTGGCTGTGGACAGGCGGCTGCGTTTGTCAGTAATGACGCCCCCTGCCGTGCTAAATACACGTTCAGACAAAACGCTGGCCGCCGGGCAGGCCAGCACCTCCAAGGCATAACATGCTAACTCTGGCCACGTGGACAGTTTGGAAACCCAGAAGTTGAATGGGGCCGAACCATCAGTCAGTACGTGGAGGGGTGTGCAGACGTACTGTTCAACCATGTTAGTGAAATGCTGCCTCCTGCTAACACGTTCCGTATCAGGTGGTGGTGCAGTTAGCTGTGGCGTGGAGACAAAACTTTTCCACATTTCTGCCATGCTAACCCTGCCCTCAGAGGAGCTGGCCGTGACACAGCTGTGTTGGCGACCTCTTGCTCCTCCTCTGCCTTCGCCTTGGGCTTCCACCTGTTCCTCTGTGACATTTGGGAATGCTCTCAGGAGCCCTCTACCAGCGTGCGCTTGAACTCGCGCATCTTCTTATCACGCTCCAGTGCAGGAAGTAAGGTGGGCACATTGTCTTTGTACCGGGGATCCAGCAGGGTGGCAACCCAGTAGTCCGCACACGTTAAAATGTGGGCAACTCTGCTGTTGTTGCGCAGGCACTGCAGCATGTAGTCGCTCATGTGTGCCAGGCTCCCCAGAGGTAAGGACAAGCTGTCCTCTGTGGAAGGCGTATCGTCATCGTCCTCCGTATCCCCCCAGCCATGCACCAGTGATGGGCCTGAGCTGTGTCGGGTGCCACCCCGCTGTGAACCTGCTTCATCCTCATCCTCCTCCACCTCCTCCTCATCCTCCTCCACCTCCTCCAGTAGTGGGCCCTGGCTGGCCACATTTGTGCCTGGCCTCTGCTGTTGCAAAAAACCTCCCTCTGAGCCACTTCTAACAGACTGGCCTGAAAGTGCTAAAAATGACCCCTCATCCTCCTCCTCCTCCTGGGCCACCTCCTCTTCCATCATCGCCCTAAGCGTTTTCTCAAGGAGACATAGAAGTGGTATTGTAACGCTGATAACGGCGTCATCGCCACTGGCCATGTTGGTGGAGTACTCGAAACAGCGCAACAGGGCACACAGGTCTCGCATGGAGGCCCAATCATTGGTGGTGAAGTGGTGCTGTTCCACTGGTCGCGACTGACCGCGTGCGTGCTGCAGCTGAAACTCCACTATGGCCTGCTGCTGCTCGCACAGTCTCTCCAGCATGTGCAAGGTGGAGTTCCACCTGGTGGGCACGTCGCATATGAGGCGGTGAGCGGGAAGGCTGAAGTTCCGCTGTAGCGCAGACAGGCGAGCAGCGGCAGGATGTGAACGCCGGAAGCGCGCACAGACGGCCCGCACTTTATGCAGCAGCTCTGACATGTCTCCTTCTGTCATGTGATATCATATATCTGTCCTGTATATATATAAATATGTATACTCCTCCTGTCATGTGATATCATATATCAGTCCTGTATATATATGTATACTTCTCCTGTTATGTGATATTATATATCTGTCCTGTATATATATGTATACTTCTCTTGTTATGTGATATTATATATCTGTCCTGTATATATATGTATACTTCTCTTGTTATGTGATATTATATATCTGTCCTGTATATATATGTATACTCCTCCTGTCATGTGATATCATATATCTGTCCTGTATATATATATATACTCCTCCTGTCATGTGATATCATATATCTGTCCTGTATATATATATATATTCCTCCTGTCATGTGATATCATATATCTGTCCTGTATATATATATATACTCCTCCTGTCATGTGATATCATATATCAGTCCTGCATATATATATATATACTTCTCCTGTTATGTGATATCATATATCTGTCCTGTATATATATGTATACTCCTCCTGTCATGTGATATCATATATCTGTCCTGTATATATATATATACTCCTCCTGTCATGTGATATCATATATCTGTCCTGTATACTTTTATATATATATATATATATATATATATATATATATATATGTATACTCCTCCTATCATGTGATATCATATATCTGTCCTGTATATATATGTATATACTCCTCCTGTCATGTGATATCATATATCTGTCCTGTATATATATATATACTCCTCCTGTCATGTGATATCATATATCTGTCCTGTATATATATATATATACTCCTCCTGTCATGTGATATCATATATCTGTCCTGTATATATATGTATCCTCCTCCTGTCATGTGATATTATATATCAGTCCTGTATATATATGTATACTCCTCCTGTCATGTGATATTATATATCAGTCCTGTATATATATACTCCTCCTGTCATGTGATATCATATATCTGTCCTGTATATATATGTATACTCCTCCTGTCATGTGATATCATATATCAGTCCAGTATATATATATATACTCCTCCTGTCATGTGATATCATATATCAGTCCTGCATATATATATATACTCCTCCTGTCATGTGATATTATATATCTGTCCTGTATATATATATATACTCCTCCTGTCATGTGATATCATATATCAGTCCTGCATATATATGTATACTCCTCCTGTCATGTGATATCATATATCAGTCCTGCATATATATGTATACTTCTCCTGTTATGTGATATTATATATCTGTCCTGTATATATATGTATACTCCTCCTGTCATGTGATATCATATATCTGTCATATATATATATATATATATATATACTCCTCCTGTCATGTGATATCATATATCTGTCCTGTATATATATGTATACTCCTCCTGTCATGTGATATCATATATCTGTCCTGTATATATATGTATACTTCTCCTGTCATGTGATATTATATATCTGACCTGTATATATATGTATACTCCTCCTGTCATGTGATATCATATATCTGTCCTGTATATATATATATATATATATATATATATATATATACTCCTCCTGTCATGTGATATTATATATTTGTCCTGTATATATATGTATACTCCTCCTGTCATGTGATATTATATATCAGTCCTGTATATATATACTCCTCCTGTCATGTGATATCATATATCAGTCCTGTATATATATGTATACTCCTCCTGTCATGTGATATCATATATCAGTCCTGTATATATATATATATATGTATACTCCTCCCGTCATGTGATATCATATATCAGTCCTGTATATATATGTATACTCCTCCTGTCATGTGATATCATATATCTGTACTGTATATATATGTATACTCCTCCTGTCATGTGATATCATATATCTGTCCTGTATATATATGTATACTCCTCCTGTCATGTGATATCATATATCTGTCCTGTATATATATGTATACTCCTCCTGTCATGTGATATTATATATCTGACCTGTATATATATATATATATACTCCTCCTGTCATGTGATATTATATATCTGTCCTGTATATATATATATACTCCTCCTGTCATGTGATATTATATATCTGTCCTGTATATATATGTATACTCCTCCTGTCATGTGATATCATATATCTGTCCTGTATATATATATGTATACTCCTCCTATCATGTGATATCATATATCAGTCCTGTATATATATATGTATATATACTTCTCCTGTCATGTGATATCATATATCTGTCCTGTATATATATATGTATACTCCTCCTGTCATGTGATATCATATATCTGTCCTGTATATATATATATACTCCTCCTGTCATGTGATATCATATATCTGTCCTGTATATATATATGTATACTCCTCCTGTCATGTGATATCATATATCTGTCCTGTATATATATATGTATATACTCCTCCTGTCATGTGATATCATATATCTGTCCTGTATATATATATATATATATGTATACTCCTCCTGTCATGTGATATCATATATCTGTCCTGTATATACATATATATATATGTATACTCCTCCTGTCATGTGACATCATATATCTGTCCTGTATATATATGTTCCTGTTATGTGATATTATATATCTGTCCTGTATATATATGTATATACTCCTCCTGTCATGTGATATCATATATCTGTCCTGTATATATATATATACTCCTCCTGTCATGTGATATTATATATCTGTCCTGTATATATATATATACTCCTCCTGTCATGTGATATCATATATCTGTCCTGAATATATATGTATACTCCTCCTGTCATGTGATATTATATATCTGTCCTGTATATATATGTATATACTCCTCCTGTCATGTGATATCATATATCTGTCCTGTATATATATGTGTATACTCCTCCTGTCATGTGATATCATATATCTGTCCTGTATATATATATATATATATACTCCTCCTGTCATGTGATATCATATATCTGTCCTGTATATATATATATATATACTCCTCCTGTCATGTGATATCATATATCTGTCCTGTATATATATATATATGTATACTCCTCCTGTCATGTGATATCATATATCTGTCCTGTATATATATGTATATTCTCCTGTCATGTGATATTATATATCTGTCCTGTATATATATATATATACTCCTCCTGTCATGTGATATCATATATCTGTCCTGTATATATATATATACTCCTCCTGTCATGTGATATTATATATCTGTCCTGTATATATATATATACTCCTCCTGTCATGTGATATCATATATCTGTCCTGTATATATATGTATACTCCTCCTGTCATGTGATATCATATATCTGTCCTGTATATATATATATGTATATACTCCTCCTGTCATGTGATATCATATATCTGTCCTGTATATATATATGTATACTCCTCCTGTCATGTGATATCATATATCTGTCCTGTATATATATATATATACTCCTCCTGTCATGTGATATCATATATCTGTCCTGTATATATATATGTATACTCCTCCTGTCATGTGATATCATATATCTGTCCTGTATATATATATATACTCCTCCTGTCATGTGATATCATATATCTGTCCTGTATATATATGTATACTCCTCCTGTCATGTGATATCATATATCTGTCCTGTATATATATATGTATACTCCTCCTGTCATGTGATATCATATATCTGTCCTGTATATATATATATACTCCTCCTGTCATGTGATATCATATATCTGTCCTGTATATATATATGTATATACTCCTCCTGTCATGTGATATCATATATCTGTCCTGTATATATATATATACTCCTCCTGTCATGTGATATCATATATCTGTCCTGTATATATATATGTATACTCCTCCTGTCATGTGATATCATATATCTGTCCTGTATATATATGTATACTCCTCCTGTCATGTGATATCGTATATCTGTCCTGTATATATATATATATATACTCCTCCTGTCATGTGATATTATATATCTGTCCTGTATATATGTATATACTCCTCCTGTCATGTGATATCATATATTTGTCCTGTATATATATACGTGTATACTCCTCCTGTCATGTGATATCATATATTTGTCCTATATATATACACGTGTATACTCCTCCTGTCATGTGATATTATATATCAGTCCTGTATATATATGTATACTCCTCCTGTCATGTGATATCATATATCAGTCCTGTATATATATATATACTCCTCCTGTCATGTGATATCATATATCTGTCCTGTATATATATATGTATACTCCTCCTGTCATGTGATATCATATATCAGTCCTGTATATATGTATACTCCTCCTGTCATGTGATATCATATATCAGTCCTGTATATATATGTATACTCCTCCTGTCATGTGATATCATATATCTGTCCTGTATATATATGTATACTCCTCCTGTCATGTGATATCATATATCAGTCCTGTATATATATATATATATATATATATACTCCTCCTGTCATGTGATATCATATATCAGTCCTGTATATATATGTATATACTCCTCCTGTCATGTGATATCATATATCTGTCCTGTATATATATATATACTCCTCCTGTCATGTGATATCATATATCTGTCCTGTATATATATATATATACTCCTCCTGTCATGTGATATCATATATCTAGTCCTGTATATATATATATATACTCCTCCTGTCATGTGATATCATATATCTGTCCTGATATATATATGTATACTCCTCCTGTCATGTGATATCATATATCTGTCCTGTATATATATATGTATACTCCTCCTGTCATGTGATATCATATATCTGTCCTGTATATATATATATACTCCTCCTGTCATGTGATATCATATATCTGTCCTGTATATATATATATATGTATACTCCTCCTGTCATGTGATATCATATATCTGTCCTGTATATATATATGTATACTCCTCCTGTCATGTGATATCATATATCTGTCCTGTATATATATATATGTATACTCCTCCTGTCATGTGATATCATATATCTGTCCTGTATATATATATATACTCCTCCTGTCATGTGATATCATATATCTGTCCTGTATATATATATATATACTCCTCCTGTCATGTGATATTATATATCTGTCCTGTAATATATATATATATACTCCTCCTGTCATGTGATATCATATATCTGTCCTGATATATATATATGTATATACTCCTCCTGTCATGTGATATCATATATCTGTCCTGTATATATATGTGTATACTCCTCCTGTCATGTGATATCATATATCTGTCCTGTATATATATGTATACTCCTCCTGTCATGTGATATTATATATCTGTCCTGTATATATATGTATATACTCCTCCTGTCATGTGATATCATATATCTGTCCTGTATATATATATGTATACTCCTCCTGTCATGTGATATTATATATCTGTCCTTTATATATATAGGGGGAGGGGTCAGATCTCTCACACCATCTCTCATCACACGGGGATACAGTCAGTTACCTTCATCCTCCTCACTGATCTCAGCGCCGCCGCCGCCATTCTCTCCTCACTCACAGGGAATGACAAACACAAGAGGTCACACTGATACCCCGCCCACTGCGGCCGCCATTTTCCTGGCGCCTTTTTTTTCGCGACTATAAGTAGATGGTTCCCCGCTGCTGCCGCTCAGTGATGACGTCACATTTATTGGACTAGGAGGAAGCACGTGTGTTCTGCGCTGACAGGAGTTGACTGGGTAAGAACGTCCAGACGGAGAAGCTCGCCGCCAATCAGATTGCTGCTCTTATTATCAGAGTGCGCGGTATGGGATGAAAGCTGTAGTGTGATTGGCTGCCGCCGAGCGAGGGCGCTATGTGCAGTCCGCGTGCCTTGTTTGATGGTGCACCCCCCCCCAATAATAATCACCCCCTCACCATAATAGTGTCCCCCAATAATAATCACCTCCTCACCATAATAGTGTCCTCTAATAATAATCACCTCCTCACCATAATAGTGTCCTCCAAAAATAATCACCTCCTCACCATAATAGTGTCCTCCAATAATAATCACCTCCTCACCATAATAGTGTCCTCCAATAATAATCACCTCCTCACCATAATAGTGTCCTCCAATAATAATCACCTCCTCACCATAATAGTGTCCTCCAATAATAATCACCTCCTCACCATAATAGTGTCCTCCAATAATAATCACCTCCTCACCATAATAGTGTCCTCCAATAATAATCACCTCCTCACCATAATAGTGTCCTCCAATAATAATCACCTCCTCACCATAATAGTGTCCTCCAATAATAATCACCTCCTCACCATAATAGTGTCCTCCAATAATAATCACCTCTTCACCATAATAGTGTCCTCCAATAATAATCACCTCCTCACTATAATAGTGTCCTCTAATAATAATCACCCCCTCACCATAATAGTGTCCTCCAATAATAATCACCCCCTCACCATAATAGTGTCCCCCAATAATAATCACCTCCTCACCATAATAGTGTCCTCCAATAATAATCACCCCCTCACCATAATAGTGTCCTCCAATAATAATCACCTCCTCACCATAATAGTGTCCTCCAATAATAATCACCCCCTCACCATAATAGTGTCCTCTAATAATAATCACCCCCTCACCATAATAATGTCCTCCAATAATAATCATCCCCTCACCATAATAGTGTCCTCCAATAATAATCACCTCCTCACCATAATAGTGTCCTCCAATAATAATCACCTCCTCACCATAATAGTGTCCTCCAATAATAATCACCTCCTCACCATAATAGTGTCCTCCAATAATAATCACCTCCTCACCATAATAGTGTCCTCCAATAATAATCACCTCCTCACTATAATAGTGTCCTCCAATAATAATCACCCCCTCACCATAATAGTGTCCTCAACTAATAATCACCTCCTCACCATAATAGTGTCCTCTAATAATAATCACCCCCTCACCATAATAGTGTCCTCCAATAATAATCACCCCCTCACCATAATAGTGTCCTCCAATAATAATAATCACCCCCTCACCATAATAGTGTCCCCCAATAATAATCACCTCTTCACCATAATAGTGTCCTCCAATAATAATCACCTCCTCACTATAATAGTGTCCTCCAATAATAATCACCTCCTCACCATAATAGTGTCCTCCAATAATAATCACCTCCTCACCATAATAGTGTTTTCCAATAATAATCACCCCCTCACCATAGTAGTGTCCTCTAATAATAATCACCCCCTCACCATAATAGTGTCCTCCAATAATAATCACCTTCTCACCATTATAGAGTCCTCCAATAATAATCACCCCTCACCATAATAGTGTCCTCCAATAATAATCACCTCCTCACCATAATAGTGTCCTCCAATAATAATAATCACCTCCTCACCATAATAGTGTCCTCTAATAATAATCACCTCCTCACCATAATAGTGTCCTCCAATAATAATAATCACCTCCTCACCATAATAGTGTCCCCAATAATAATCACCCCTCACCATAATAGTGTCCTCCAATAATAATAATCACCCCTCACCATAATAGTGTCCTCCAATAATAATAATCACCCCCCTCTGGTCTGAGGACTCGCATTACATCCTGTGGAGGGCCGGGTGTGGCATCAGGTTCACTATGGGAAGAAGACAAGCTGGTGGAGGTAGTGTGATATGCTAGCGTCACCTACCGACCACGGTGCAGCCATGTGACCCCTCGGTCCGGCAGGGATGGCCCCCTCCTCGGTCCGGCAGGGATGGCCCCCTCCTCGGTCCGGCAGGGATGGCCCCCTCCTCGGTCCGGCAGGGATGGCCCCCTCCACGGTCCGGCAGGGATGGCCCCCTCCTCGGTCCGGCAGGGATGGCCCCCTCCACGGTCCGGCAGGGATGGCCCCCTCCACGGTCCGGCAGGGATGGCCCCCTCCACGGTCCGGCAGGGATGGCCCCCTCCACGGTCCGGCAGGGATGGCCCCCTCCACGGTCCGGCAGGGATGGCCCCCTCCACGGTCCGGCAGGGATGGCCCCCTCCACGGTCCGGCAGGGATGGCCCCCTCCACGGTCCGGCAGGGATGGCCCCCTCCACGGCCCGGCAGTGGTGGCCCCTCCACGCAGGGTTATACACACTCGCAGGGTTGAATATGACGGTAATGACGCTCCTCTAGATCCACTGATCTCAATCTGATCGTAATCTGTGGGATCCACGGAGGCCGCACCGAGCTGCTCACATGATCTGATGGTAGCAGACCTAAGACCGCAGGACACTTTGGGGGTCTCGTGGAGGTCCTGAGGCGGGGGAGGTGTTAATGTTATGGCTAGCCGGTGTATGCGGGGGGGGGGTGCTATATACAGTGTGCAGACTATATCGCCATATATAACGCCTTCTCCCACAGATCTGCGGAATCCATGATGCTGAGGCTGAGGGCCGGGAAGCTGATTGTGGCGGGGGGCAGCCGCCTGCTGGGGGGCAGGATCAGGTACGTCAAGCCGGTGGAGGGATGTGAATTCGCCCCTCTTAGTTCACCAGCCCTGACTTGGTCTTGTCTTTTCCAGGTCCAAGGACTCGTTCTTCATCTTTGATTGTGGCGATCTGGAGCGGAGACTTCCAGCTGAAGGGTGAGTGTGGTCCCCGGGCGTGTCCTCCCTTCCTGTGGGGATTCCCATTTGTCACTCCCCCTATGTCCTCTCGCCCTGCAGACAGGACCCATCCACCATCGCCTCGGACTCGGATAACATCTTGGCTGCCGCTTTCTCCTCTTCTGGCGACTATTTTGCTTTGACCGATGACAGTAAAAGACTTGTTCTATTTAGGACGACTCCGACCTGGGAGAAGATCAGTGTCAGGTGAGGCCCGTGTCCCATCAGGGGAGCTGAGCATATGGGGGAGAGGGCAGCTGGGGGAGTCAGGGGTGTCCTGGAGGGGCGGGAGTCAGGGGTGTCCTGTGGGGCGGGAGTCAGGGGTGTCCTGTGGGGCGGGGTCTAGAATGGATGGGTGGAGTCAGGGTTGTCCATGGGAGTGGTTTGAGATGTCTGGGATACCTATTAGACGAGTTTAGAACGGTTGGGTGATGGTGGGAGGGGTTTGGCATGAGTTTGGGAGTGGTTTGTATGTGTGGGTGGAGTCAGGTGGTGGTGGGAGGGGTTTGTGGTGGTTAAGGATGTGTTGTGGAATCTGGGTTACCCTGGGGCGCTACTGGACTAATATTTATTAAAGCAACAATGATTATTACAAATAACAAAACAATGGGACACATCTCTAAAATTGGGGGACACTCTTCGGAGGGGGTCTGCCTTCCTCAGACACATATCGGATACATTGGGGGACACTCTTCGGAGGGGGTCTGCCTTCCTCAGACACATATCGGATACATTGGGGGACACTCTTCGGAGGGGGTCTGCCTTCCTCAGACACATATCGGATACATTGGGGGACACTCTTCGGAGGGGGTCTATCTGCCTTCCTCAGACACATATCGGATACATTGGGGGACACTCTTCGGAGGGGGTCTGCCTTCCTCAGACACATATCGGATACATTGGGGGACACTCTTCGGAGGGGGTCTGCCTTCCTCAGACACATATCGGATACATTGGGGGACACTCTTTGGAGGTGGTCTATCTTCCTCAGGCACATATCGGATAAATTGGGGGATACTCTTTGGAGGTGGTCTGCCTTCCTCAGACACATATCGGATACATTGGGGGACACTCTTCGGAGGGGGTCTGCCTTCCTCAGACACATATCGGATACATTGGGGGACACTCTTTGGAGGGGGTCTGCCTTCCTCAGATACATATCGGATACATTGGGGGACACTCTTTGGAGGGGGTCTGCCTTCCTCAGATACATATCGGATACATTGGGGGACACTCTTCCGAGGGGGTCTGCCTTCCTCAGATACATATCGGATACATTGGGGGACACTCTTTGGAGGTGGTCTATCTTCCTCAGGCACATATCGGATAAATTGGGGGATACTCTTTGGAGGTGGTCTGCCTTCCTCAGACACATATCGGATACATTGGGGGACACTCTTCGGAGGGGGTCTGCCTTCCTCAGACACATATCGGATACATTGGGGGACACTCTTTGGAGGGGGTCTGCCTTCCTCAGATACATATCGGATACATTGGGGGACACTCTTTGGAGGGGGTCTGCCTTCCTCAGATACATATCGGATACATTGGGGGACACTCTTCCGAGGGGGTCTGCCTTCCTCAGATACATATCGGATACATTGGGGGACACTCTTCGGAGGGGGTCTATCTTCCTCAGACACATATCGGATACATTGGGGGACACTCTTTGGAGGGGGTCTATCTTCCTCAGACACATATCGGATACATTGGGGGACACTCTTTGGAGGTGGTCTGCCTTCCTCAGACACATATCGGATACATTGGGGGACACTCTTCGGAGGGGGTCTGCCTTCCTCAGACACATATCGGATACATTGGGGAACACTCTTCGGAGGGGGTCTCTCTTCCTCAGACACATATCGGATACATTGGGGGACACTCTTCGGAGGCGGTCTCTCTTCCTCAGACACATATCTGATACATTGGGGGACACTCTTCGGAGGGGGTCTATCTTCCTCAGACACATATCGGATACATTGGGGGACACTCTTCGGAGGGGTCTATCTTCCTCAGACACATATCGGATACATCGGGGGACACTCTTTGGAGGGGTCTATCTTCCTCAGACACATATCGGATACATTGGGGAACACTCTTCGGAGGTGGTCTGCCCTCCTCAGACACATATCGGATACATTGGGGGACACTCTTCGGAGGCGGTCTCTCTTCCTCAGACACATATCGGATACATTGGGGGACACTCTTCGGAGGGGGTCTCTCTTCCTCAGACACATATCGGATACATTGGGGGACACTCTTCGGAGGGGGTCTATCTTCCTCAGACACATATCGGATACATCGGGGGACACTCTTTGGAGGGGTCTATCTTCCTCAGACACATATCGGATACATTGGGGGACGCTCTTCGGAGGGGGTCTATCTTCCTCAGACACATATCGGATACATCGGGGGACACTCTTCGGAGGGGGTCTCTCTTCCTCAGACACATATCGGATACATTGGGGGACACTCTTCGGAGGCGGTCTATCTTCCTCAGACACATATCGGATACATTGGGGGACGCTCTTCGGTGGTGGCCTGCCTTCCTCAGACACATATCGGATACATCGGGGGACACTCTTTGGAGGCGGTCTATCTTCCTCAGACACATATCGGATACATTGGGGGACACTCTTTGGAGGGGGCCTATCTTCCTCAGACACATATCGGATACATTGGGGGACACTCTTTGGAGGGGTCTATCTTCCTCAGACACATATCGGATACATTGGGGGACACTCTTCGGAGGGGGTCTGCCTTCCTCAGACACATATCGGATACATTGGGGGACACTCTTCGGAGGGGGTCTATCTTCCGCAGGTACATATTGGATACATTGGGGGACACTCTTCGGAGGGGGTCTATCTTCCGCAGACACATATCGGATACATCGGGGGACACTCTTTGGAGGTGGTCTGCCTTCCTCAGACACATATCGGATTCATCCGGGGACACTCTTTGGAGGGGTCTATCTTCCTCAGACACATATCGGATACATTGGGGGACGCTCTTCGGAGGTGGTCTGCCTTCCTCAGGCACATATCGGATACATTGGGGGACGCTCTTCGGAGGGGGTCTATCTTCCTCAGACACATATCGGATACATTGGGGGACACTCTTCGGAGGGGGTCTATCTTCCGCAGGCACATATCGGATACATTGGGGGACACTCTTCGGAGGGGGTCTATCTTCCTCAGACACATATCGGATACATTGGGGGACACTCTTCGGAGGGGGTCTATCTTCCGCAGGCACATATCGGATACATCCGGGGACACTCTTCGGAGGGGTCTATCTTCCTCAGACACATATCGGATACATTGGGGACGCTCTTCGGAGGTGGTCTGCCTTCCTCAGGCACATATCGGATACATTGGGGACGCTCTTCGGAGGGTCTATCTTCCTCAGACACATATCGGATACATTGGGGACACTCTTCGGAGGGTCTATCTTCCTCAGGCACATATCGGATACATCGGGGGACACTCTTCGGAGGGGGTTTATCTTCCTCAGACACACATCGGATACATTGGGGGACACTCTTCGGAGGGGGTCTATCTTCCGCAGGCACATATCGGATACATCGGGGGACACTCTTCGGAGGGGGTTTATCTTCCTCAGACACATATCGGATACATTGGGGGACACTCTTCGGAGGGGGTCTCTCTTCCTCAGACACATATCGGATACATTGGGGGACACTCTTCGGAGGTTTCCTGCCTTCCTCAGACACATATCGGATACATTGGGGGACACTCTTCGGAGGGGGTCTATCTTCCGCAGGCACATATCGGATACATCGGGGGACACTCTTTGGAGGGGGTCTCTCTTCCTCAGACACATACCTTGGTGACCTGATCCAGGAGGCATCAGAGGGTGCGATGACCGATTGATTTCTCACTTCTTCAGGAATAAATAACTGTTCACAGGAAATTCCTTTGTGTTCATTAAATATCCCCAGGGCTCCATTGTGTGTCTGAATATTGGAAGCTTGAGAACGGATCCTTCAGACTTACCCTGTGGTGGACGATATACGGAGAACTTCCACATTAAGTAACTGGCTGGCGGAAGGGTCCGCAGATCCCCCCCCCCCCCTCTCTGAAGTCTACGCCCAGGCCTTGTTTTTAAGGGTGGATCATTTTGTAAAATTTGCGCTCCTTTTTTTTGATCTTATGTCCAGTGTTGGTCAGTAACTAGATCCCACTCGGTGACCTCGAATGAGGAGAATTCTCTGCTCCCATCACAGTTCTCTCCTGATAACTTATCCGAATTGCTCCTTAAAGTGGGTTTTTGACATTTACTTAAAAAAAAAAAAAAAAAAAAGATTTCTCCTAGATTTCTAAGCCTCTAACTTCCTAAAAAAGTAAAATGACGTTTTCAATCAATCGGACATAGAGTAGACATGTTGGTATCTGTTCTATGAGGTGTCCCCATCTGTCTTTAAGGCCCCTTGCACACGACAGTATTTTGCGGACCGTATACTGGCAGTTTTTTCAGTTCAGTATACTGAACCATTCACTTCAATGGGTCTGCAAAAAATACTGAAGTGTCTCCGTATGCCTTCCGTTTCCGTTTTTCCGTTTTTTCTGTTCCGTTTAAATATAGACCATGTCCTATTCTTGTCCGCAAATCACGTTCAGTGGCTCCATTCAAGTCAATGGGTCCGCAAAAAAACCGGAAAGCATACGGAAAGGCATCCGTATGTCTTCCGTATCCGTTCCGTTTTTGCTGAACAATTTATTGAAAATTTTAAGACCAGCCCAATTTTTATTATGGAATAATGTACACTGTATATGCCAAATGGAAAAACGGAACAACGGAAACAAAACGGAAACAAAAAACGGAACCACGGATCCGTTATAAACGGACCGCAAAACACTGAAAAAAAAATACGTTCGTGTGCCAGAGGCCTAAAGCAGAGAAAGTCAAATGTGAAAATTCTCCCTTTACGCCCACGATGGCACTCTGGAGCGACGGCGTCCAACCCAGGACCGGAACCTCTGCACCCTACTGGATGGAAGGCCCTGTGGAGAACTGCCGGGCCTCAGTCCTTCACATGGTGGGGAGGCATATGACTCCTCTGGGAGCCGCCTGTGGGGATTTTCCTCTTCCTTGCCCTGACAATTTGTCATGGATGAGTAGGAGGTTGTTCAGGCAGGCCGGCTCTTCCCGGCAGTGATCGGGGGATTGGGACTCTAGGGGAGACGTGGCGTTCAACCACAGGACTTAGGAATCAGAAACTATGATGTGTGTAGAGCAACTTCTCGTGTTTGGTCCTAGTGGATTTAAAAGCCTGTCTTGATGGCTGTAGGCACGGTTATGGAAGGAGCCCAGCCAGCCTGCAACCATTTATGGAAACTTCTCTCTCCCTGACTCTTACTATGGAGGAGGAGAGCATTTAGCGAGCTGATGTCCCTAAGTGCCATGACCACTAATCTGTAGTCCCTGGAAGAGGTAAGTGGGTTTATGCCCCATTTAATTTCTGAGGGTCTGATGTACCTTATCTTTGCTTTACAGTTCCAAGGAGGGTCCAAGAAAGGCTTCTGCTAAGTCTGAAGGGAGGGAATGGGGAGCATGTAAGAAGAGACTTGCCCCACCGGGCCTCACGCTTTGTCAGCATTGTGTGACTAGAATTCCCGTCCCTTCTGCAAAGTATTAAGGAAATGATGAAGTCTGAAGGGTCCAGTTCTTTCAGGAAAACCTTCCCTCTACCTCGTCTGGCAGGATGGCCTCTACTAGTACTTTATCCGACCCTGTGTCCTCAGATGAGGGGGAACGGGGGAATTTCAGAAGACTCTAGTTTGTACTCATGGGAAGGATTTTCTGGGAAACCATTATTTTTCCCCAGAAGATACGGATTCCCTACTTAAGGCTGTTGTGGTCACCATGAAATCGGATGAGTCCAGGGAACAAAAATCCATTTAGGATATTATATTTGATGACGTTGGTCATAAGAAGTCCAGACTGCTTCCTGTTAATGAGAATATTAAGCATTTATTACAGAGGGAATGGAAAAAAACACATAGAAAATTCTTTATTCCAAAAAATGTTGACTGCAAATATCCCTTTGACGAGGGGAATCTTCCTGCTGGGATAGAGCACCTAAAATAGATGCAGCCATTGCAAAAATCTCTAAAAGATCTATCCTGGAGACTTGGGTGCTATGGGTCGTAGGGCTGTGGGTTAGTTAAAAAAGGTCTGGGAAGCTTCTGCTCAAGCCTTCCAACCTATTATACATCTACTGCTCTTTGACGTTGTGGAACTGGAGTCACATATTCTGTAAAAACTTCAGTTATTGTCCGTTTTTCCTACTATTTTTAAAGCAGTATCTCGGATGTGTCAGCAGACCTTTCTAATTCTGTGAGAAGAGCTTTATGGTTAAAGGGTTGGTCTGCAGATACGGGCCCAGACTAAGCTATCCCCTGTCGGGAAGGTTTCCTTTTTGGATCTGTTTTGGAGGACCACCTTGAAAAGGCGATGTAAGTGAAAGGATCAGCACTCGCAATTGCAGAGGATCTTCAATCTCTTATTGCCACATAGAGGAGCAGAAAAACAATGTGTTTCATACTGAGTCTTTCTCAAGTACAAACATACAGGACATGTAAAGTTGAAATAGTCCGCCAATGGGTAACCATAGAAACATATAAATAAAGGAGGGACAAAAGGTAAATGGCGGACTAAAGAGCAGGGGCAGACGACATGCAATCCATACGAATCAATATACAGTGGACTGACTGGCACGCTCCCCACCCAGTGATCCAAGGTCCACTGGAGGACCAGAAGAACTTCTCAATGTTTCTCGCAATCTGGCATCCATGATGGAACCCTACCGTGGCATCAATCCCTTATCTGGAGGAGCTCACGGATCTGCTGCAAAAGGTCCAAAGAGCCCCCTAGACCCTTCAGACCTCCTAGGGTCTCCACCGCCAGAAACTACTGCACGAAGGAACCCAACAGACAAGTATTTATAGGGTTTTGCTGCTGAGCCATACTTCCTGTAGGCCAGGCATCCTCAAACTGCGGCCCTCCAGATGTTGTAAAACTACAACTCCCACAATGCCCTGCCGTAGGCTGATACCTGTAGGCTGTGCGGGCATGCTGGGAGTTGTAGTTTAGCAACAGCTGGAGGGCCGCAGTTTGAGGATGCCTGCTGTAGGCCATCCAGACTAAATGGACCAGCCCATCTTCTTACTCCCAACCCGGGGACATATAGGGCTTTGTTGGTATGCCATATGTCCTGTAGGCCATCCAAACAACCTGGCTAAGCCCATATCTTCACTCCCAACTAGGAGAATTATAGGGCCTCGTTGGTGTACTATGCTTATTGTAGATCATTAAACTACAAAACTGTCAATCAGGCATAGCCACAGAACCAGTTCACCATGTGGGCATAGCCATCAAGGCAGACTGCGCAGCGGAAGCCGGCAACCATGCGGACAGAGCAGCGGAAGCCGGCAACCATGCGGACAGAGCAGCGGAAGCCGGCAACCATGCGGACAGAGCAGCGGAAGCCGGCAACCATGCGGACAGGGCAGCGGAAGCCGGCAACCATGCGGACAGGGCAGCGGAAGCCGGCAACCATGCGGACAGGGCAGCGGAAGCCGGCAACCATGCGGACAGGGCAGCGGAAGCCGGCAACCATGCGGACAGGGCAGCGGAAGCCGGCAACCATGCGGACAGGGCAGCGGAAGCCGGCAACCATGCGGACAGAGCAGCGGAAGCCCTTTCTCTTTCTCGCTCTCTTTCTCGGTGTTCAGTTCAGACTCGGTAATTTCTTCCGCTTTACGAAGAGACATTTTTCTCTAATTTAAAAGAAAGTGTTGGTTCAGGTTCCAGATTTGGAAAGGGATTTTATTTCTCCCTTTTCCCCCTTCCAGAACCAGATGGGTCTTTTCGCCTGATCACAGACCTGAGAGATCTTAGTACCTAGTTTACAAGAAGTTCATCATGGAGACCATCCAGTCTGCGTCTTGAGAATAAGGTCCTCCATCTTTAGTACCGGGCCCTACCATTTGCAGACGCTTCCCAAAGCGGATTGCAGAGGTGATGGCTCGTAAGAGACCTCTTAATAATTCCCTACTTGGACAATTTTCCTCAGAGATCCTCTTATCCCAACTCGCAGAGACCATTTGTGTTTTGCAGAAACGTCGGGGGCAGATAAACTGGGACAAATCCTCCCTGGTTCCTTCTCAGAGGTGATTTTATTGCTGGGGTTTATTCTGGACTCAACAAATCAAACTTCTATTCCTCCCCAAAATAAGATATCACGGGTGGTGCAGGAGGTGGAAGCTCTTATTGTGGCAAAAAAGACGACCTTTAGACAGGAGATGCTGGTACTAGGCAGAATGACATCAACTATTCCTGCAGTGGAAGATTCTGGAAAACTGGGATGGGTCGTCTTGTTCCCTGGATTCCCCCCTTTACCTCAACCCATGTCCCTAACCTGGTGGTTAGACCTAGTGATTGTAGCTCAGGGATTACCTTGGGTCATTTACGATCACCACGGATGCTAGCCCAGTGGGGGCTCGCTGTCGGGCTTTCTTCAGGGAAGGTGGAGCCTCCCAGAGGGGGGGCTTCTCAGAACGTGCGAGAATTAAGAGCACTGAGATAGCAGGAAAAGAGGTAAAGCTTCAGACAACGTGACAGCTGTAGCTTACCTGAACAGCCGGGGCGACCAGGTCAGAACATTTGATGTCCTTGGCCTCAGAGTTTTTTTCCATGATTATCCCTATAATACCATCTATCAAGGCAGTAGACTTGAAGGGATCGGAGAACATGATGGCGGTTTTTCTAAGCCGTCACTCTTTAGACCAGAGGAAGTGGTGTCTGAATCGCGAGGTTTTTCTGCAGACATCTTGACTCTGGGAAGTCGGTTACCGCTTGTATTTACCTTCTAGGTTACATCAATTTCCCCAAGTTCTCCACCTATGACCCTAATTCTAGAAGTTCTTCATAAGACCTGGTACTCTTAAAGTGCGAGTCTCCGCTCTTCCCCTATTACTAATCGCCATGGATTGGGCGTTTCTTTAGAGCAGTGGGTGGACTTGAGACTCCTAGAGGGATAGGTCCTCCCTAGGGCTTGGCAATTTTAGCCAAAAATATATATATAATTTTTTTTTTTTTTTTCATTTTTTTTTCTTCTCAACCCTATTTTTGATTTGAGGGGGCAGTGCAGGGGAGGGGCAGGCAGCGCATTGTACAGTTTTGGCGTGTGTAGGAGCACACCCCCAACTGGTAACGGAGTGACCATGTGTGAAATTATTCATACTGCTCTAAGAGGTATAACAGAGGAACTGTACAATAGAGAGTTGCAATGAATACTGGTATGTCAGGGGAGGACATAGCCGCAAAAAAAAGAACATCAACAACCTGACAAATCTGAAGAGGCTTCAAACCCCAAGACTTGATATCCTATCAGCCTCCGATGTTGAGGGCAGTCCAGACTCCAGGAGGTCATGGGTCAGAGAGTGACCACCTCGCTTCTCCAGGAGGTCATGGGTCAGAGAGTGCCCACCTCGCTTCTCCAGAAGGTCATGGGTCAGAGAGTGCCCACCTCGCTTCTCCAGGAGGTCATGGGTCAGATAGTGCCCACTTTGAAGAGGTCCTCTGGTCTCCATAACTTGGCCTGTTCTCTCCACAGATCCTACACTACTTGTGCAATATTTTCTCCCGTCCTCCAAGAAGATCATTGTCAGAAGAATCAATAAACTAGGCAAATGCCAAGAAGAATCGGCATTGGTGTCTCGGCATTTTGGCCATCGGTCCTCGCCAGGGGCAAGGGAAACTCTTTTCAAGGCAGAATAGGCTGCTGCCTGTGCCATACCTGAAGAGGGTAAGAAATGCAGGCAGGGCACCTAACATGGGCACGGATGTCACTGCGGGGCGAGACACTCCACTGGTAGCACTCCACCCTGAGACTAAGAGTGCCGCACCTAGCGCTCACCCTGACAGCCACCTCATCTGCCTCCAGTCTGTGGAGGGGATGGAGCCTCCACTACAGCAGCACAGAGTACCACCCTGGGCCTCCCCTGCATTCTGGCATCATGCACACAACTTCTCTGTCCTGATAGAAGTTCCTTATGGCTTGTCTCGTAAGCTCTAAAGATGCCAGGTCCGCTTCTGCTTCCTCTACTTCACTGCTGCAGAAGGCCTCTCGCACCTTAATGCAAAAAAAGATTGGGCCAAGCAATTATAAAATTAACGACACATTTTTAGAAGGAAACACAAGCATGTCCTCTCTGTGGTCCAGGCATGCCCGTTGGCACCAGTCTGAGTACCCTTTCTGAGGAGGCACTGGTAGCAGGGATGGCAAGGTACCTCTCTGCCAAGAGACTAGGAGACCATCCACCATGATGCAGGGGTCAGTTAGTGTGGCAATATTCTAAGGCTCACCTGTGAGAGGGTCCCGCTATCTATTAAGGTTCTCCAGGACATCCTGCTCTCCAGGTTGCTGAACGTTATTGAGTAGGTGGAGCACTGGTTTGAGATATGACACATAAGACTCCACAGAAAGTGCATCAGTAAAACCTTTTCACGGTCTAATGGCCGGACTCTAGCACATCTATACCTTGCCATGGAGGCACCAGGCCCTTGCTTCTTTTTCCAAGGACCCGGGCTTTGGCCTTTTCCTGTTCTAGGATTTGTTTGGTCATCAGCTGGACCCCACCTTGTGGTGGACTTTGTAGTAAGTGGGTTCTGAACCACGACCTGTTCTCTCCTCTTTTCAAGCTGAAGGCACTGACTATTTTTTTTACCCACCTTGATGGCGTGGTCAATCTGCTGATCTCACTCCAGTAATTTAAAAGTAAAGGATGAATGAAACCATAGAAGGTTGTGTTCACAATCATTGTGTTTCAGGTGATAGTTATTTGTGACTCAGGAGACACTGATGGCGGTGTGCAGAATTTGGCCGGAGCTGTGTTTCAAGGCGTTAACCATATTGTTCCGGCTGTCATGCAGACATGTCGCCCTTCCCTCAGCTTCCATGAAGCCAGTGATTCTTGGAGCCCATGAGCTATTCTCTCCAGTGTAATCCCTGGGAGGCCGGTGTCGGGCTAAGGTATTTATTGTTCTGCTGGGCCCTAGGTCTGTGGTCATGGAATAGAATTGCATGCCTTGTAGGTTCATTTCTGCAGCGTCCCTAGTAGTATTGTAGAAATGAGGCAAGGCCACGTCTGGCTGATGATATTTTGGGTCCAAATTGACAGAAGGCGGAGCAGAACCATATAGGTTGGTCGTTCTACTACTTTGTGTAGTGTGGTGAAGCTATAGTACATAGTGTATATGATATGTAGATGAGCTTTCCGAGCAGATCTCAGTGTGGTGAAGCCATAGTACATAGAGGATATGATATGTAGAGGAGCTTTCTGAGCAGATCTCAGTGTGGTGAAGCTATAGTACATAGTGTATATGATATGTAGATGAGCTTTCTGAGCAGATCTCAGTGTGGTGAAGCTATAGTACATAGTGTATATGATATGTAGATGAGCTTTCTGAGCAGATCTCAGTGTGGTGAAGCTATAGTACATAGTGTATATGATATGTAGATGAGCTTTCTGAGCAGATCTCAGTGTGGTGAAGCTATAGTACATAGTGTATATGATATGGAGATGAGCTTTCTGAGCAGATCTCAGTGTGGTGAAGCTATAGTACATAGAGTATATGATATGTAGATGAGCTTTCTGAGCAGATCTCAGTGTGGTGAAGCTATAGTACATAGAGTATATGATATGTAGATGAGCTTTCTGAGCAGATCTCAGTGTGGTGAAGCTATAGTACATAGAGGATATGTAGATGAGCTTTCTGAGCAGATCTCAGTGTGGTGAAGCTATAGTACATAGAGTATATGATATGTAGATGAGCTTTCTGAGCAGATCTCAGTGTGGTGAAGCTATAGTACATAGAGGATATGATATGTAGATGAGCTTTCTGAGCAGATCTCAGTGTGGTGAAGCTATAGTACATAGAGGATATGATATGTAGATGAGCTTTCTGAGCAGATCTCAGTGTGGTGAAGCTATAGTACATAGTGTATATGATATGTAGATGAGCTTTCTGAGCAGATCTCAGTGTGGTGAAGCTATAGTACATAGAGTATATGATATGGAGATGAGCTTTCTGAGCAGATCTCAGTGTGGTGAAGCTATAGTACATAGAGTATATGATATGTAGATGAGCTTTCTGAGCAGATCTCAGTGTGGTGAAGCTATAGTACATAGAGATATGATATGTAGATGAGCTTTCTGAGCAGATCTCAGTGTGGTGAAGCTATAGTACATAGAGGATATGATATGTAGATGAGCTTTCTGAGCAGATCTCAGTGTGGTGAAGCTATAGTACATAGAGTATATGATATGTAGATGAGCTTTCTGAGCAGATCTCAGTGTGGTGAAGCTATAGTACATAGAGGATATGATATGTAGATGAGCTTTCTGAGCAGATCTCAGTGTGGTGAAGCTATAGTACATAGTGTATATGATATGTAGATGAGCTTTCTGAGCAGATCTCAGTGTGGTGAAGCTATAGTACATAGAGTATATGATATGTAGATGAGCTTTCTGAGCAGATCTCAGTGTGGTGAAGCTATAGTACATAGAGTATATGATATGGAGATGAGCTTTCTGAGCAGATCTCAGTGTGGTGAAGCTATAGTACATAGAGTATATGATATGAAGATGAGCTTTCTGAGCAGATCTCAGTGTGGTGAATCTATAGTACATGGAGTATATGATATGTAGAGGAGCTTTCTGAGCAGATCTCAGTGTGGTGAAGCTATAGTACATAGTGTATATGTTATGTAGATGAGCTTTCTGAACAGATCTCAGTGTGGTGAAGCTATAGTACATAGTGTATATGTTATGTAGATGAGCTTTCTGAGCAGATCTCAGTGTGGTGAAGCTATAGTACATAGAGGATATGATATGTAGATGAGCTTTCTGAGCAGATCTCAGTGTGGTCAAGCTGTAGTACATGATGTATATGATATGTAGATGAGCTTTCTGAGCAGATCTCAGTGTGGTGAAGCTATAGTACATAGAGTATATGATATGTAGATGAGCTTTCTGAGCAGATCTCAGTGTGGTGAAGCTATAGTACATAGAGGATATGATATGTAGATGAGCTTTCTGAGCAGATCTCAGTGTGGTAAAGCTATAGTACATAGAGGATATGATATGTAGATGAGCTTTCTGAGCAGATCTCAGTGTGGTGAAGCTATAGTACATAGAGGATATGATATGTAGATGAGCTTTCTGAGCAGATCTCAGTGTGGTGAAGCTATAGTACATAGAGGTATATGATATGTAGATGAGCTTTCTGAGCAGATCTCAGTGTGGTGAAGCTATAGTACATAGAGTATATGATATGTAGATGAGCTTTCTGAACAGATCTCAGTGTGGTGAAGCTATAGTACATAGTGTATATGATATGTAGATGAGCTTTCTGAACAGATCTCAGTGTGGTGAAGCTATAGTACATAGTGTATATGATATGTGGATGAGCTCTCTGAGCAGATCTCAGTGTGGTGAAGCTATAGTACATAGTGTATATGATATGTGGATGAGCTCTCTGAGCAGATCTCAGTGTGGTGAAGGTATAGTACATAGTGTATATGATATGTGGATGAGCTCTCTGAGCAGATTACAGTGTGGTGAAGCTATAGTACATAGTGTGTATGATATGTAGATGAGCTTTCTGAGCAGATCTCAGTGTGATGAAGCTATAGTACATAGTGTATATGATATGTAGATGAGCTTTCTGAGCAGATCTCAGTGTGGTGAAGCTATGGTACATAGTGTATATGATATGTAGATGAGCTTTCTGAGCAGATCTCAGTGTGGTGAAGCTATAGTACATAGTGTGTATGATATGTGGATGAGCTCTCTGAGCAGATCTCAGTGTGGTGAAGCTATAGTACATAGTGTATATGATATGTAGATGAGCTTTCTGAGCAGATCTCAGTGTGGTGAAGCTATAGTACATAGAGTATATGATATGGAGATGAGCTTTCTGAGCAGATCTCAGTGTGGTGAAGCTATAGTACATAGATTATATGATATGTAGATGAGCTTTCTGAGCAGATCTCAGTGTGGTGAAGCTATAGTACATAGTGTATATGATATGTAGAGGAGCTTTCTGAGCAGATCTCAGTGTGGTGAAGCTATAGTACATAGTGTATATGATATGTAGATGAGCTTTCTGAGCAGATCTCAGTGTGGTGAAGCTATAGTACATAGAGTATATGATATGTAGATGAGCTTTCTGAGCAGATCTCAGTGTGGTGAATATATAGTACATAGAGGATATGATATGTAGATGAGCTTTCTGAGCAGATCTCAGTGTGGTGAAGCTATAGTACATAGAGGATATGATATGTAGATGATATTTCTGAGCAGATCTCAGTGTAGTGAAGCTATAGTACATGGTGTATATGATATGTTGATAATAGGACACGGCTCTGCCCTCAGCCTGCTGTCTAGCCCTGTCAGTCAAGGGGAGGGGGTGGGGGGGTGTTACATAGCAGTGCTCAAAATATTTAGCCCCGCCTCTGAGTGCTTAAATTGCTCATTTGCATATGAATAAAATGCACATTTAACATGCAGACAAAAGAAATGTATTATTTTAATCAGCATGAGCCCCACCAGGCAGTATGTCTGGTTTAATAGGGTTGATCCTGGTGACAGAGCTGTTTTAAGATTTGCCTATTAAGATCTGGTGCCAAGAAAGGTGGGGGTGGGGGGGGGGGCTTAGCCTCTCCATTAACGTCCTGGGCGTTAATTATCTGACCCGTCATGCTTCCTAGAGTGGTTGGGGTCAGGGGTGATAGTGGGAGGGGTTTGGGATGTGTGGGTGGGGTCAGGGTTGATAGTTGTTTGAAATGCGTAGACATTTTGGAATGCTGAGGTGATGCTGTCGCTGTATGGATCTTTTTATTGACTGGATTCATCTTCACTCCTTTATATTTTTGTGGTCTTACCTAAGTTTCCGTGCGCCAGGAAGTCAACAAATGGGATAGAGATAGCAGATGAGCTGGTTTTTACATGTGATATTGATAGTGGGAGGGGTTTGTGATGTGTGGGTGGGGTCAGAGTTCATAGTGGGAGGGGTTCTGGATGTGTGTGTGGGGTAACGGTTGATAGTGGGAGGGGTTTGGATGTGTGTGGTGATAGTGGGAGGGGTTAGTGAGTGATGTGTGAGGGTCTCGCCCTTTGCAGTATCCCACTGTTTGATGTCCCCATTGTGGGGCCCCAGGTTCTTGTTTACACTCCACCCTTCTCTCCGGTACAGGTGGGTCAGTCGTCGCTGCACCTCTCTGACCTTCTCGCCGTGTGAGCGCTGCGTCCTGGTGGCGGATAAATCTGGAGATGTTTTCTCGTTCTCTGTGCAGGCTGCAGAGGAGGAAGGACGCCTGGAGCTGGGTCACCTCTCCATGTTACTGGACCTGGTAAATGAACCACAGGAGCTAGCAATTAGGGGGCGGCTATGGTACAACGCACCGTTCACCTGGCTGGAGTCAGGGGCCGCTCCACCTCGGCTGCCCAGGACTCATCTGCCCCTCTTGTCCTCCCACAGGTGGTGACTCAAGATGGACAATATATTATCACCTGCGACCGTGATGAGAAAATCCGTGTCAGCCAGCGGGGGGCGCCGCACGTCATCACTGCCTTCTGCCTGGGACATACAGAGTGAGTGAGGGGCGCTGGGGGGGCTCTGTGGGAGAAGCGTTATTGGGGGGTCCTGGAGGGTAGCGGTACGGGTCACCAATGTGCCGGTTCTTCATGTTTTTCTGTCTCCTTGGTCCAGGTTTGTCTCACAGCTGGCCTCTGCACAGGAGAAGCTGCTGCTTTCCGGATCGGGGGTAGGTGAAGGATAGGCCCTTGCAGATCCATTAGATCCCATCACTGGATCTTCTAGAACCGGTGATTATTTGTGGAACACAGAACCTTTAATGAACCAACTTGTTCTGGTCTGATGTCAAATCATACAAGAGTATGAGCAGAAGCCCCTGTGACTGATCTCCGGGAACCTGCTGCTCGCAACCCATGAATTATATAGTCCTTCTGTAGGTCCTGTGAATGGTTTGATCGTCGTTCCTCATCCTAGGACCTTTGATTGGTTCAGTCTTCATCCTAGGACCATGTGTGGTATTCAGTCCTGATATTTGGACCCTGTTAATGGTTTGGTCCTCATCCTAGGACCCTGTGAATGGTTTGGTCCTCATCCTAGGACCCTGTGAATGGTTTGGTCCTCATCCTAGGACCCTGTGAATGGTTTGGTCCTCATCCTAGGACCCTGTGAATGGTTTGGTCCTCATCCTAGGACCCTGTGAATGGTTTGGTCCTCATCCTAGGACCCTGTGAATGGTTTGGTCCTCATCCTAGGACCCTGTGAATGGTTTGGTCCTCATCCTAGGACCCTGTGAATGGTTTGGTCCTCATCCTAGGACCCTGTGAATGGTTTGGTCCTCATCCTAGGACCCTGAATGGTTTGGTCCTCATCCTAGGACCCTGGAATGGTTTGGTCCTCATCCTAGGACCCTGTGAATGGTTTGGTCCTCATCCTAGGACCCTGTGAATGGTTTGGTCCTCATCCTGAGACCCTGTGAATGGTTTGGTCCTCATCCTAGGACCCTGTAGATGGTTTGGTCCTCATCCTAGGACCCTATGAATGGTTTGGTCCTCATCCTAGGACCCTGTGAATGGTTTGGTCCTCATCCTAGGACCCTGTGAATGGTTTGGTCCTCATCCTAGGACCCTGTGAATGGTTTGGTCCTCATCCTAGGACCCTATGAATGGTTTGGTCCTCATCCTAGGACCCTGTGAATGGTTTGGTCCTCATCCTAGGACCCTGTGAATGGTTTGGTCCTCATCCTAGGACCCTATGAATGGTTTGGTCCTCATCCTAGGACCCTGTGAATGGTTTGGTCCTCATCCTAGGACCCTGTGAATGGTTTGGTCCTCATCCTAGGACCCTGTGAATGGTTTGGTCCTCATCCTAGGACCCTGTGAATGGTTTGGTCCTCATCCTAGGACCCTGTGAATGGTTTGGTCCTCATCCTAGGACCCTGTGAATGGTTTGGTCCTCATCCTAGGACCCTGTGAACGGTTTGGTCCTCATCCTAGGACCTCATCTCGGACTCTTTTCCTCTGTGTACAGTAGTTAATGTCTTGCTCCTTTTCTTGTTTTATCTGGTGGGGAGCGTTCGTTTTTGTAGTTTTTGGTGTTGGTCATGGTTTTGGTGTGTGTTCATCCCATTGTCCTTCACCTCTCGCACTTGATCTAGTGGTAGGGCAGAATTAGGGTTCTATTAGGGCCAGGTTGTAAATTGAAGTTTTTCTTTGAGGTGGAAGCTGTGCATAAACATGGCCAGACGAAGGTAGCCCTGGGCGATGTAGCAGTCCCATTCTTTCTCTTCTGTGATTAGTCATTCGGGCTGTTTTTACATGGATTTAGTAAAAAATCTGTTTTCAGTAAGTGATCGGCCTTCTTTGCGCAAATACTGTCTGACACCCCACAAGCTCCTATGCTGAGAAGATTCCTCGTCTGCCCCGGAGTGTGGCCTACCCTCGCTGACACCGTGCCTAGTGCTGCCCTCTGACATAACTTTATTAACAATCATACTTCAGCACCTGGGACACTGGGCAGACTGAGAAGCCATCCACTGGAGGAAGACCTTGAGACCTGATGGAAGGAGTGACAGTGGAGCCCCTGTCCAGATGTTATGGCTGCCCCCTCTTTTGTAAGCCCCTCCACCTCAATTATTCTTTCCCCTCTAGGATGGGACACTGCGGCTCTGGAGATACGAGACGGGACAGGAACTTCAGAGGTTTACCATCGGCAACATTGAGAGGCCTGAAGATTCCCAAAATGATACCCGAGAGATCAAGGTGAGATCCATGGTCGCCTGGATTACTGCATGTACTTTTATAAGCCAGCCCTAGCTCTGGGAGTGGGATTGGATCTTTGAGATGTGATGGGTGCAGTAGTAGTTTTTGGATATTTTTTGGAGTTAATTGGCACAATTAAAGTTTGTGAGCTCATGGATATAGTTGGAGGTCAGTGAATCTTCAGCTGAGGTGTTGGGTACAGTTTGAGGTCAGTGACTCTTCAGCTGAGGTGTTGGGTACGGTTGGAGGTTGGTGTATCTTCAGCTGAGGTGTTGGGTACAGTTGGAAGTTGGTGAATCTTCAGGTGAGGTGATGGTTACATTTGAAAGTTGATGGATATTCAAGGGAAGTGAGGGGAGGGCTACGGTTGGAGGTTGGTGTATCTTCAGCTGAGGTGTTGGGTATGGTTAGGTCAGTGACTCTTCAGCTGAGGTGTTGGGTATGGTTGGAGGTTGGTGAATCTTCAGGTGAGGTGATGGTTACATTTGAAAGTTGATGGATATTCAAGGGAGGTGAGGGAAGGGCTACGGTTGGAGGTCAGTGAATCTTCAGCTGAGGTGTTGGGTATGGTTGGAGGTTGGTGTATCTTCAGCTGAGGTGTTGGGTACGGTTGGAGGTCAGTGAATCTTCAGCTGAGGTGTTGGGTACGGTTGGAGGTTGGTGTATCTTCAGCTGAGGTGTTGGGTACGGTTGGAGGTCGGTGAATCTTCAGCTGAGGTGTTGGGTATGGTTGGAGGTCAGTGACTCTTCAGCTGAGGTGTTAGGTATGGTTGGAGGTTGGTGAATCTTCAGGTGAGGTGTTGGGTACGGTTTCAGGTCAGTGAATCTTCAGCTGAGGTGTTGGGTATGGTTGGAGGTTGGTGTATCTTCAGCTGAGGTGTTGGGTACGGTTGGAGGTCAGTGAATCTTCAGCTGAGGTGTTGGGTACGGTTGGAGGTCGGTGAATCTTCAGCTGAGGTGTTGGGTACGGTTGGAGGTCGGTGAATCTTCAGCTGAGGTGTTGGGTACGGTTGGAGGTCGGTGAATCTTCAGCTGAGGTGTTGGGTATGGTTGGAGGTCAGTGACTCTTCAGCTGAGGTGTTGGGTACGGTTGAAGGTCAGTGAATATTCAGCTGAGGTGTTGGGTACGGTTGGAGGTCAGTGAATCTTCAGCTGAGGTGTTGGGTATGGTTGGAGGTTGGTGTATCTTCAGCTGAGGTGTTGGGTACGGTTGGAGGTCAGTGAATCTTCAGCTGAGGTGTTGGGTATGGTTAGAGGTCAGTGACTCTTCAGCTGAGGTGTTGGGTATGGTTGGAGGTTGGTGTATCTTCAGCTGAGGTGTTGGGTACGGTTGGAGGTCAGTGACTCTTCAGCTGAGGTGTTGGGTATGGTTGGAGGTTGGTGAATCTTCAGCTGAGGTGTTAGGTATGGTTGGAGGTTGGTGTATCTTCAGCTGAGGTGTTGGGTATGGTTAGAGGTCAGTGACTCTTCAGCTGAGGTGTTGGGTACGGTTGGAGGTCGGTGACTCTTCAGCTGAGGTGAAGGCTCTGATTTGAGGGTGATGAATCTTTAGCTGAGGTGTTGGGTATGGTTGGAGGTGGGTTCGTCTTAACATGATGGGTATGATTGGAGTATGGTGGACTTTTAGCTGAGGTTTTTGGTATGGTTGAAGATTGGTGGATCTTGAAGTGATGGTTATGGTTGGAGGTTGGTGGATCTTCCTGATAAGTTAACATGAAGGTCTCATTTCTTCCAGAGATTTGCTGTCTCCAGGATCTGCTGCAGTGGAGAACAAGTGGCCGTCCTGTGTGATGGGTGAGGAGTTGTGGTGCATGTATGATCATGTGACCACTGATATATAAGGTATTGATTAGTTATCCAAATCTCCTGTCTTCTAGCATTCCTGGGATCTACCTGTTCTCAATTTCCACCAGTCCACGCCTCACCAACCAGCAGTACGTCGCCCTCCCGTATGTTCCTGTGGACATGGATTTTGAGGACCTGACCTCCCTTTTGGTGTTATTGTCTGTCAAGGAAAACCCTATAGCGCTCCTCCAGTACAGAGCGCAGAGATGGCAGGTCAGTCATAATCCACGGGGAAGGGTGGAGAATGCTCTGGGCTGGTCTTCTACGAACTATGAGAATTTATTCATCGTAAATGTAAAATAAATGGCTTCAGGGGCAAATACAGGGTATTCCAGATTAGCCATGGAAGAGAGGTCTGTATGTCCATTTCTTACCAAATATCAATGTTACACTAGTGATAAGGTTGATAGACAAAGAGTATACCTGGTGCTCTAGTTATCTGTTAATGCCTGTAGATAGTGAGCTCCCTCTAGTGGTGGCTGTATAATCTGTATGTAGTGAGCTCCATCTAGTGGTGGCTGTATAATCTGTATGTAGTGAGCCCCCTCTAGTGGTGGCTGTATAATTTTTATGTAGTGAGCTCCCTCTAGTGGTGGCTGTATAATCTGTATGTAGTGAGCTCCCCCTAGTGGTGGATGTATAATCTGTATGTAGTGAGCTCCCTCTAGTGGTAGCTATATAATCAGTATGTAGTGAGCTCCCTCTAGTGGTGGCTGTATAATCTGTATGTAGTGAGCTCCCTCTAGTGGTGACTGTATAATCTGTATGTAGTGAGCCCCCTCTAGTGGTGGCTGTATGATCTGTATGTAGTGAGCTCCCTCTAGTGGTGGCTGTATAATCTGTATGTAGTGAGCTCCCTCTAGTGGTGGCTGTATAATATGTATGTAGTGTGCTCCCTCTAGTGGTGGCTGTATAATCTGTATGTAGTGAGCTTCCTCTAGTGGTCGCTGTATAATCTTTATGTAGTGAGCTCCCTCTAGTGGTGACTGTATAATCTGTATGTAGTGAGCTCCCTCTAGTGGTGGCTGTATAATATCTATGTAGTGTGCTCCCTCTAGTGGTGGCTGTATAATCTGTATGTAGTGAGCTCCCTCTAGTGGTGGCTGTATAATATGTATGTAGTGTGCTCCCTCTAGTGGTGGCTGTATAATCTGTATGTAGTGAGCTCCCTCTAGTGGTGGCTGTATATTCTGTATGTAGTGAGCACCCTCTAGTGGTGGCTGTATGATATGTATGTACTAGTAGTGTGCTCCCTCTTCTGGTGGCTGTATAATATGTATGTACTAGTAGTGTGCTCCCTCTAGTGGTGGCTGTATACTCTGTATGTAGTGAGTTCCCTCTATTGGCGGCTGTATAATCTGTATGTAGTGAGTTCCCTCTAGTGGTGGCTGTATGATCTGTATGTAGTGAGCTCCCTCTTCTGGTGGCTGTATAATCTGTATGTAGTGAACTTCCTATAGTGGCGGCCGTATAATATGTATGTAGTGAGCTCCCTCTAGTGGTGGCTGTATAATCTGTATGTAGTGAGCTCCTTCTAGTGGTGGCTGTATAATCTGTATGTAGTGAGCTCCCTCTAGTGGTGGCTGTATAATCTGTATGTAGTGAGCTCCCTCTAGTGGTGGCTGTATAATCTGTATGTAGTGAGCTCCCTCTAGTGGTGGCTGTATATTCTGTATGTAGTGAGCTCCTCTAGTGGTGGCTGTATAATCTGTATGTAGTGAGCTCCCTCTAGTGGTGGCTGTATAATCTGTATGTAGTGAGCTCCCTCTAGTGGTGGCTGTATAATCTGTATGTAGTGAACTTCCTCTAGTGGCGGCTGTATAATATGTATGTAGTGAGCTCCCTCTAGTGGTGGCTGTATGATCTGTATGTAGTGAGCTCCCTCTAGTGGTGACTGTATAATCTGTATGTAGTGAGCTCCCTCTAGTGGTGGCTGTATAATCTGTATGTAGTGAGCTCCCTCTAGTGGTGGCTGTATAATCTGTATGTAGGGAGCTCCCTCTAGTGGTGGCTTCTTAGGTGGAGTTTGTGGTGAGGACGATGTTGCAGAATTCTCCTGGTAGTGTAGATAAAATGGCTGATGTGTCCTGTGGTTTCTGTCCAGCCGGTGCCACTAGATGACCGCATGAAGGAGGTGTCAGAGACCATCAGAAAGAACTGGGAGCAAATGGAAGGTGAGCGCTTCTCATATGTCAAAGGCCTGGTCTAAAGGTACAGTACACCTTTTCTCAGAGTGCGCCTGGTACACAAATGGTGGCTCCTGAGGTGGAGGTCTTCACCATGGTGGATGATGTTCTGTCCCTATTCATAAAATTCACCTCTGACTATCAGAAAGAATAGAGGGGTAGTAAATACCCCCCTGCCCCCGCGGTAGGGGGAAAGAAAAGAAACAGAAAACTGCTGCGATCAGTGCTTTTTATTACTGTACTGCTGCGACCACTACTGTGTGCATTACTGTACTGCTATGGTCACTACTGTGTATTACTGTACTGCTATGATCACTACTGTGTGTATTACTGTACTGCTGTGATCACTACTGTGTGTATTACTGTACTGCTGCGAACACTACTGTGTATTACTGTACTGCTGTGATCACTACTGTGTGTATTACTGTACTGCTGTGATCACTACTGTGTGTATTACTGTACTGCTGTGATCACTACTGTGTGTATTACTGTACTGCTGTGATCACTACTGTGTGTATTACTGTACTGCTGTGATCACTACTGTGTGTATTACTGTACTGCTGTGATCACTACTGTGTGTATTACTGTACTGCTGTGATCACTACTGTGTGTATTACTGTACTGCTGTGATCACTACTGTGTGTATTACTGTACTGCTGTGATCACTACTGTGTGTATTACTGTACTGCTGTGATCACTACTGTGTGCATTACTGTGCTGCTGCGAACACTACTGTGTGTATGACTGTACTGCTGTGATCACTACTGTGTGTATTACTGTACTGCTGCGAACACTACTGTGTGCATTACTGTACTGCTATGATCACTACTGTGTGTATTACTGTACTGCTGCGAACATTACTGTGTGTATTACTGTACTGCTGCGAACACTACTGTGTGTATTACTGTACTGCTATGATCACTACTGTGTGTATTACTGTACTGCTGTGCAGGGCTGTGGAGTCGGAGTCGGAGGCAATTTTGGGTACCTGGAGTCGGAGTCGGCAAAAAATGGACCGACTCCGACTCCTACTAGATTTAAATTGGAATAAAAAAAAATTGGAATAAAAAAAAAGCAAGTTTAAATGTCCCAATTCAGATAAAGTTATAATTAATGACTTCTCTACTGTAAGAATAAAGGCCAATGCACGCAGTGCGTCACGTTACCACTAAACAAAGACGTTAAGTGACCGTGAAGAAGCTTTTCATATGCTTTACTATGCAGTTACAGGGACACTGACTACTGGTACTGATATATCTGCTGGTATTCATCAGAGGATTAGGAATACAACTAGACGACTGTTACCCCAGTTGAGGTTTACTTGTGTTTAAAAACGTTTTAATCAATATGCAAATTCTCTACCTTTGTGCCCAAGGGGGCAGGCGCACATGTAGAGTACTGGCAGCACTAGACAGGACTAGGTAGCGAGGAGGAAGAGAGAAAGCTGGCACAGCCTCAGCATAGCCAGACGAGGCTGCTGCCAGCACTCTACACGTGCGCCTGCGCAGGAATTCAGCGTTCGGCTAGCCTGAAAAAAAAGGCCAGAGCAGTGAATAATACCGAGGGGAACAGCGCTGGGAAGCACACAAAGGAGAAGGCAGCAGCTTCTGCTCAACTACCTCTCGGTGCTAGAGGAGATTAGAAGAACTTGGTGGAACAGCTTTGTATTTGCATATTAAATACAGAGGAGTCTGAGTCGGAGGTTTCAAAATCTGTCGGAGTCGGAAAATTTATCTACCGACTCCACAGCCCTGCTGCTGTGATCACTACTGTGTGTTACTGTACTACTGTGTGCATTACTGTGCTGCTGCGAACACTACTGTGTGTATGACTGTGACTGCTGTGATCATTACTGTGTGTATTACTGTACTGCTGCGAACACTACTGTGTGTATTACTGTACTGCTATGATCACTACTGTGTGTATTACTGTGCTGCTGCGAACACTACTGTGTGTATTACTGTACTGCTGCAATGCACTCACTATGTGTATTACTGCGCTGCTTTGAACACTGTCTGCATTACTCTACTGCTGCATGCACTACTGAGTGTATTAATGCGCTGTTGCGAGCACTACTGAGTGTATTAATGCGCTGCTGCGAACACTACTGTGTGTATTACTGTACTGCTGTGATCACTACTGTGTGTATTACTGTACTGCTGTGATCACTACTGTGTGTATTACTGTACTGCTGTGATCACTACTGTGTGTATTATTGTACTGCTGTGATCACTACTGTGTGTATTACTGTACTGCTGCAAGCACCACTATGTGCATTACTGCGCTGCTTTGAGCACTGTCTGCCTTACTCTTCTGCTGCATGCACTACTGTGTGTATTAATGTGCTGTTGCGAGCACTACTGTGTGTATTACTATGCGTACTGCTGTGATCACTACTTTTTATATTTCTCTACTGCTGTGATCAATACTGTGTGTATTACTGTACTGCTGTGATCACTACTGTGTGTATTACTGTACTGCTGTGATCACTACTGTGTATTACTGTACTGCTGTGATCACTACTGTGTATTACTGTACTGCTGTGATCACTACTGTGTATTACTGTACTGCTGTGATCACTACTGTGTATTACTGTACTGCTGTGATCACTACTGTGTATTACTGTACTGCTGTGATCATACTGTGTGTATTATTGTACTGCTGTGATCACTACTGTGTGTATTACTGTACTGCTGTGATCACTACTGTGTGTATTACTGTACTGCTGTGATCCCTACTGTGTGTATTACCGCATTGCTGTGATCACTACTGTGTGTTTTACTGTACTGCTGTGATCACCATTGTGTATTACTGTACTGCTGTGATCACTACTGTGTATTACTGTACTGCTGCGATCACTACTTTGTATTACTGTACTGCTGTGATCACTGTGTTACTGTACTGTGTATTACTGTACTGCCATGATCACTACTGTGTATTACTGTACTGCCGTGATCACTGCTGTGTCTTACTGTACTGCTGTGTCTCTTACTGTAATGCTGTGTGTTACTGTACTGCTGTGCGTCTTGCTGTACTGCTCTAGTCACTACTGTGTGCATCACTGTATGTATTACTGCGCTGCTACTGTCACTCGTCTTCATACAGAACCATTTTTTTTAGGCTGTTCACACAGAAACCCCCGTAGCCTCCTGAATGGCCGGTGCCTCCCGATATCTCGCAGGTCGCTCTTTGCCATGACTCTAGTAGTTGTTTTCCTGTTCAGACTGGAGGCCACACCGCGCCATGACCGCTATATACAGTGCCACCGGCAGACCGTATGGACCCAGCGCCTCCTAGCAGCAGAATGAGTGGTTTTGGTTGATGCGATCATTCCCCGCGCTCCTTTAGATATCGACGTTACTGGCGTCAGAGCCTTCCGGGCCGGTCTGGTGAATAAGGCTCCTGGCAGGGTCGCGGTATGGAATGATGGGGTAAGTGTCTCCTGTACTGACCTTGTCCATGTCACCCTGCAGGATCGGTGACTCTGGAGAACCGCTTCAGCGCTTTATATAAAGCCGTATTTGACAACATGGCCTCCTATCTGCAGAAGAAGGAAGCGCGGATCCAGACCGAGAAAAGGAGGTCCTCAACCGGACAAACAGGAGCTGCTGCCAAGATTCAGAAGACGTGAATCAGCGCTAGCTCCTCCCTCCCGAAGGCGGCAGGTCACATGGGACAGTATAAGGGCCAGAGGAGGGCGAGCGGCTAGTGATGTACTGACTGATGAAGAGCGTCCTAGCAACACCACCCTCCGATCCCCGGGTATCACAGCTTCTGACCCTCCCATCCCCGGACATCGCCACCTCTGACCCTCCCATCCCCGGACATCGCCACCTCTGACCCTCCCATCCCCGGGCATCGCCACCTCTGACCCTCCCATCCCCGGGCATCGCCACCTCTGACACTCCCATCCCCGGGCACGCCACCTCTGACCTCTCCCATCCCCGGGCATCGCCACCTCTGACCCTCCCATCCCCGGGCATCGCCACCTCTGACCCTCCCATCCCCGGGCATCGCCACCTCTGACACTCCCATCCCCGGGCATCGCCACCTCTGACCCTCCCATCCCCGGGCATCGCCACCTCTGACCCTCCCATCCCCGGGCACGCCACCCTCTGACTCCTCCCATCCCCGGGCATCGCCACCTCTGACCCTCCCATCCCCGGGCACGCCACCTCTGACCCTCCCATCCCCGGGCATCGCCACCTCTGACCCTCCCATCCCCGGGCATCGCCACCTCTGACCCTCCCATCCCGGGCATCGCCACCTCTGACCCTCCCATCCCCGGGCATCGCCACCTCTGACCCTCCCATCCCCGGGCACGCCACCTCTGACCCTCCCATCCCCGGGCACGCCACCTCTGACCCTCCCATCCCCGGGCACGCCACCTCTGACCCTCCCATCCCGGGCATCGCCACCTCTGACCTTCCCATCCCCGGCATCGCCACCTCTGACCCTCCCATCCCCTGGCATCGCCACCTCTGACCCTTCCATCCCCTGGCATCGCCACCTCTGACCCTTCCATCCCCGGGCATCGCCACCTCTGACCCTTCCATCCCCTGGCATCGCCACCTCTGACCCTTCCATCCCCGGCATCGCCACCTCTGACCCTTCCATCCCCGGCATCGGCACCTCTGACCCTCCCATCCCAGGGCATCGGCACCTCTGAACGCCCTCCCCCCACACAATCCAGGTCACATGACAGCACTGATGTCTGTGTATTATAATGTACGGTAACTGCTTCCTGTTCAGACTGCGGTGGAGAGGTGCTGGCGTTACCCCCCCAACATCTGAAGACGTCTTCTAGGCCTTGATATTTTGTTTGGTAACCCCCCAGCAATGGCGGTAATTGCCTGGTGGTGGATGGCGCTCGAATTTCTCCTGATAATGATTTTTTTTTAATAAATGAAATAATTAAAGCCTTTATTCCAGAAGCCTGGTCCTATGGGGGCCACTCGAGATACTCGTCAGTGGAGATTACTGCACACCGGTCCTCGGGGGAGGAACTTCTGCCGGACATCAGAGGCTGCTTGTCATTACCTGAAAGATGGTGTAGAGATGAGGAGTCAGCTGCCCTAATTTCCGCATCACGTCAACCCCCACCATAATTATAATGGACATGTGCATATGTCTGCTTCCCCCCCCCCCCGTACTGACCTCACATGTCTGCCCCCCCCCCGTACTGACCTCACCCGTCTGCTCTCCCCCCCTGTACTGACCTCACATGTCTGCTCTCCCCCCGTACTGACCTCACATGTCTGCCTCCCCCTGTACTGACCTCACATGTCTGCTCTCCTCTCCGTACTGACCTCTACATGTCTGCCCCTCTGTACTGACCTCACATGTCTGCTCCCCTGTACTTACCTCACATGTCTGCTCCCTCTGTACTGACCTCACATGTCTGCTCCCCTCTGTACTTACTCTCACATGTCTGCTCCCCTCTGTACTGGCCTCACATGTCTGCTCTCCTCTCCAGCCTCCGTACTGGCCTCACATGTCTACTCCCCCCGTACTGACCTCACATGTCTGCTCTCCTCCTTCCCTCTGCACTGACCTCACATGTCTGCCTCCCCACCCCTGTACTGACCTCACATGTCTGCCCCTCTGTACTGACCTCACATGTCTGCCCCCGCCTGTACTGACCTCACATGTCTGCTCCCTCTGTACTGACCTCACATGTCTGCCCCTCTGTACTGACCTCACATGTCTGCCCCTCTGTACTGACCTCACATGTCTGCTCCCTCTGTACTGACCTCACATGTCTGCTCCCCCTGTACTGACCTCACATGTCTGCCCCCTCTGTACTGACCTCACATGTCTGCCTCCCCCTCTGTACTGACCTCACATGTCTGCCCCTCTGTACTGACCTCACATGTCTGCCCCCTGTACTGACCTCACATGTCTGCCCCCCTGTACTGACCTCACATGTCTGCCTCCCCCTGTACTGACCTCACATGTCTGCCTCCTCCTGTACTGACCTCACATGTCTGCCCCTCTGTACTGACCTCACATGTCTGCCCCTCTGTACTGACCTCACATGTCTGCCTCCCCTGTACTGACCTCACATGTCTGCTCCCCCTGTACTGACCTCACATGTCTGCTCCCCTCTGTACTGACCTCACATGTCTGCCCCCCTGTACTGACCTCACATGTCTGCTCCCCCCTGTACTGACCTCACATGTCTGCCCTCCCTGTACTGACCTCACATGTCTGCTCCCACCCCTGTACTGACCTCACATGTCTGCTCTTCTCCCCCTGTACTGACCTCACATGTCTGCCCCCCTGTACTGACCTCACATGTCTGCCCCCTCTGTACTGACCTCACATGTCTGCTCCCTCTGTACTGACCTCATGTCTGCCCCCTCTGTACTGACCTCACATGTCTGCTCCCCCCCCCTGTACTGACCTCACATGTCTGCCCCCCTCTGTACTGACCTCACATGTCTGCTCTTCTCCCCCCTGTACTGACCTCACATGTCTGCTCCCCCCTGTACTGACCTCACATGTCTGCCTCCCTCTGTACTGACCTCACATGTCTGCCCCCCTGTACTGACCTCACATGTCTGCCCCCCTGTACTGACCTCACATGTCTGCCCCCCCGCCCCTGTACTGACCTCACATGTCTGCCCCCCTGTACTGACCTCACCCGCCTGCTCTCCCCCTGTACTGACCTCACATGTCTGCCCCCCCACCCCTGTACTGACCTCACATGTCTGCCCCCCCACCCCTGTACTGACCTCACATGTCTGCCCCCCCACCCCTGTACTGACCTCACCCGCCTGCCTCCCCCCCTGTACTGACCTCACATGTCTGCTCTTCTCTCCGAACCCCCGTACTGACCTCACATGTCTGACCTCCCCGCCTGCTCTCCCCCACACACCCCATCCGGCCACTTACCTCTGTCGTCTGCCTCTCGTACCGCAGTCTGGCCTCTTGTAAAGGTTGTAACATCCAAACGGTCATCTGAGGGAAGATCTGGAAGACAAATCATGTGGAATGATGGGAGTGATAATCCATGACCTGTTGTGAGTGGCTGTCCGTGGCGGTGCACTTACCTGGCACAGGGCCTCGCACAGGGGGATGAGCAGGAAGCTGATGAATGACCTCTGCGATTTGGCTTTGGTCACGGTGTGGCGGTCCATGTATGGGGTGACGGGGAGACCCTCGGCCTTCTCACGGTCACTCTGGGGAGGACAGGTAGTGATGAGACCTGCTGGCTGTGCAGCCGGGGGTCGCCCTGTGTGAACGGGGCTCTTAGGTAAGTATCTTATTACTCCAGTTACTTCCAAAGCTGCAGTTTTGCTCCGCCTCGCACTCAGGTGGTAGCATCCACCCTCCCCCGCCTAGCACTCGGGTGGTAGCATCTACCCTCCCCTGCCTAGCACTCAGGTGGTAGCATCCACCCTCCCCCGCCTAGCTCTCAGGTGGTAGCATCCACCCTCCCCCGCCTAGCTCTCAGGTGGTAGCATCCACCCTCCCCGCCTAGCTCTCAGGTGGTAGCATCCACCCCCGCCTAGCACTCAGGTGGTAGCATCCACCCTCCCCGCCTAGCTCTCAGATGGTAGCATCTACCCTCCCCCGCCTAGCTCTCAGGTGGTAGAATCCGCCCTTCCCCAGCTAACTTTTAGGTGGTAGTTACTGCCTCCACTCTCCTAGCTGTGATGTGGTAGGATCCACCCTCCCCCTCCTAGCTCTCGGGTGGTAGGATCTACCATTCTCCACCTACTTCTAAGATGGTAGGATCCACCCTCCCCTGCCTAGCTCTCAGGTGGTAGAATCCACCCTCCCCCGCCTAGCTCTTAGGTGGTAGCATCCACCCTCCCCCGCCTAACTCTTAAGTGGTAGTATCCGCCCTTCCCTGCCTAGATCTCTGGTGGTAGGATCAACCCTCCCCTGCCTAGCTCTTAGGTGGTAGGATCCGCCCTTCCCTGCCTAGCTCTTTGGTGGTAGGATCCGCCCTTCCCTGCCTAGCTCTTTGGTGGTAGGATCCTTCCTTCCCTGTGTAGCTCTGAGCTGGTAGGATCCACCCTCCCCTGCCTAGCTCTTAGGTGGTAGGATCCACCCTTCCCTGCCTAGCTCTTTGGTGGTAGGATCCGCCCTTCCCTGCCTAGCTCTTTGGTGGTAGGATCCGCCCTTCCCTGCCTAGCTCTTTGGTGGTAGGATCCGCCCTTCCCTGCCTAGCTCTTTGGTGGTAGGATCCGCCCTTCCCTGCCTAGCTCTTTGGTGGTAGGATCCGCCCTTCCCTGCCTAGCTCTTTGGTGGTAGGATCCGCCCTCCCCCGCCTAGCTCTTTGGTGGTAGCATCCACCCTCCCCCGCCTAGCTCTCAGGTGGTAGAATCCACCCCCCCCCCCGCCTAACTCTTAAGTGGTAGTATCCGCCCTTCCCTGCCTAGCTCTCTGGTGGTAGGATCAACCCTCCCCTGCCTAGCTATTAGGTGGCAGGATCCGCCCTTCCCTGCCTAGCTCTTTGGTGGTAGGATCCGCCCTTCCCTGCCTAGCTCTTTGGTGGTAGGATCTGCCCTTCCCTGCCTAGCTCTTTGGTGGTAGGATCCGCCAAGCTCTTTGGTGGTAGGATCCGTCCTTCCCTGTGTAGCTCTGAGCTGGTAGGATCCACCCTCCCCTGCCTAGCTCTTAGGTGGTAGGATCCACCCTTCCCCTGGCTAGCTCTTAGGTGGTAGGATCCACCCTCCCCTGGCTAGCTCTCAGGTGGTAGGATCCACTCTTCCCTGCGTAGCTCTGAGCTGGTAGGATCCACTCTTCCCTGCGTAGCTCTCAGGTGGTATGATCCACCCTTCCCCTGGCTAGCTTTTAGGTGGTAGGATCCACCCTTCCCCTGGCTAGCTCTCAGGTGGTAGGATCCACCCTTCCTTTTTAGCTCTCAGGGGTAGGATTCACCCTTCCCCTGGCTAGCTCTCAGGTGGTAGGATCCACCCTTCCTTTTTAGCTATCAAGTGGTAGGATCCACCCTTCCCCTGGCTAGCTCTCAGGTGGTAGGATCCACCCTTCCTTTTTAGCTCTCAGGTGGTAGGATCCACCCTTCCCTGTGTAGCTCTGAGCTGGTAGGATCCACCCTCCCCTGCCTAGCTCTTAGGTGGTAGGATCCACCCTTCCTTTTTAGCTCTCAGGTGGTAGGATCCACCCTTCCCCTGGCTAGCTCTCAGGTGGTAGGATCCACCCTTCCTTTTTAGCTCTCAGGTGGTAGGGTCCACCCTCCCCTGCCTAGCTCTCAGGTGGTAGGATCCACCCTTCCTTTTTAGCTATCAAGTGGTAGGATCCACCCTTCCCCTGGCTAGCTCTCAGGTGGTAGGATCCACCCTTCCCTGCGTAGCTCTGAGCTGGTAGGATCCACCCTTCCTTTTTAGCTCTCAGGTGGTAGGATCCACCCTTCCTTTTTAGCTCTCAGGTGGTAGGATCCACCCTTCCTTTTTAGCTCTCAGGTGGTAGGATCCACTCTTCCTTTTTAGCTCTCAGGTGGTAGGATCCACTCTTCCTTTTTAGCTCTCAGGTGGTAGTATCCACCCTCCCCGCCTAGCTCTTAGTGGTAGGATCCACCCTTCAAAGAGGGCCTTAAAGTTCTCGTCTTAAGTCTTTTTGGATATTCGTATCTGTGGGTGTGGTGGTTTCGGGAAGATGCCAGAAGATATACTGCAATTCCAGGTGGAGAAGAGGTGGATCCCATGTGTCCGGGACCAATCGAGGACTGCGATCTGTTTCATAATATATTTTGAAATGTTATGCTATTTCATATAATAATAATATTTTTTTTTTTTTTTTTTTTTTATGTGGTCATAGTACTATCAAATTTTCACTTTAGTCAATATTTTTGCACACAGCATTTTTGCTTCAATTAATTCATCTTTATATTGATATTTGTACACTTACATATGGGGCACATAATAATTTTCATATATCTTATGTATCGTTTTATTGATATAATGTAATTTACCCGTTTTTTTTTTACACACTTTTGATGTATTTTTCACCTTGATTTTTGGTGTTATTTAATGAGAGAGGAGTAGGGTACACGATTTTGTATTTTTAAAATTTTTTTATGTAATCTTATTTTTTATTTTTTATATGATCATGAAGGCTTTGGATTCCATTTTTAATTATGTTTGAATATTACTTGTATATTTACTAATTGGCATAATTTGTACATTTTCTGTGGGATTATTCATGGGTTAGATTTTTATGGTATATAATGAATTGATCATTTAATTAGGATGTTTTTTGATTTGTTAATTATGGTGATTTATATTGGAGTGGAGATATGATGTAGCACAGTATTTTGGATTATCTATTTTATTGTAGTCCATCAAGATATACATGTGGTCCCCGGACACATTGATCATTATCATTATTATTATTATTCATTTTGAGTACTTTGTTTTTTTTTGGAAATAGTGATTCTTTCCTCTTCTCTCCTCCCCTTTATATATTTATATTTATATCATTTATGTTATTTATATTATTATAATCAACTATATTATGCGATAGTTATTGCAATTAATCATGGTATGCATAATTCCGAAATTGATTCAAAATGTTGATCGCTTTCCCAGTTTCTATGATTATTATTTTTTGTGATAATTTTAGTATTTGTTTGATCCTGGAGGCATGATCAACTGCATTAGACCTTTTGCACATATCCTAGATCAATTATGCTTTTTGACACTCTTTGAAGGATATCGGATTTATGTGAGTGTCAGATCATGTGACTGGTCATCGCGGCTCACGTGACGGGCGGTGACGCGACCGAGCTCATGCGCTGGCCGGCTTCCTCCGGATGTGCTCACTATGATCATCATGCTGCGCTGACATGCGCAGATGATCGATCGAGACGCGCTGAAGGATGAAGTCGGCCATCATGGCTGGGTTGCGCCGAGGTATCTGATTCCGTCATGTGTCTGCGACTGACCATTAGCATTATGGGTATTGCTTGGATTGGCTATTCACCTCCCACCCACGGTATATATACCCCGGTTTTTTGCTTTTATCTTCACCTCCTGATGAAGCCTGGACGGTGAAACACGTGTAGGGGTGTTTCCAGTGCAGTTTGAGCGGTTGGTGTTCGGGTGCAATATGGGTATGTGTTATCCTCATTCTTACCAGCATTATTGATGTGTATTGTTTAATTGCATTTTTTCACATGCCATATTTTTCAGTGTAGGGATCCACTTATTTGGGTCTACCTCCTAGTTATATTGACTGGCGGTGGGATAGGGGATATGCATGTATTAGCCATATTTGGGGGGACACAGTTTTGTATATGGTAGTGATTTTCTACCTCTGTGTCTCATACCCTATACTTTTTTGGTTCAATTGTATCCTTGCATGCACTAGTCCCTTGGGAGATGTATATATAATTGTACATCTTCCCTAATTTGAGTCCTATTCGGATTTTAAGGACCTATACTGGTTGTATATTGCCCCACATCATTGCTCTACTGTTATATCTCATCTGTATCAGGGTGTCCTGTATTCCATTCTGTCTTTCTCTATAGATCCTACAATAATTTTTTATATATTAAATTAAATTGTGACATAATAAAATTTGATATTTTTTCATGAGACATGGGTGTTTGTTCTGTGTTGTAATAAGGTTAGGTACTGCCATGTCATATATACATGTTTCTTTGCATGAGGTTTTGTAGGTTTACAGGATCCACCCTTCCCCTGGCTAGCTCTCAGGTGGTAGGATCCACCCTTCCTTTTTAGCTCTCAGGTGGTAGGATCCACCCTCCCCTGCCTAGCTCTCAGGTGGTAGGATCCACCCTTCCTTTTTAGCTCTCAGGTGGTAGGATCCACCCTACCTTTTTAGCTCTCAGGTGGTAGGATCCACTCTTCCTTTTTAGCTCTCAGGTGGTAGGATCCACCCTTCCCTGTGTAGCTCTGAGCTGGTAGGATCCACCCTTCCTTTTTAGCTATCAAGTGGTAGGATCCACCCTTCCCCTGGCTAGCTCTCAGGTGGTAGGATCCACCCTTCCCTGTGTAGCTCTGAGCTGGTAGGATCCACCCTTCCTTTTTAGCTATCAAGTGGTAGGATCCACCCTTCCCCTGGCTAGCTCTCAGGTGGTAGGATCCCCCCTTCCCTGCGTAGCTCTGAGCTGGTAGGATCCACCCTTCCTTTTTAGCTCTCAGGTGGTAGGATCCACTCTTCCTTTTTAGCTCTCAGGTGGTAGGATCCACCCTTCCTTTTTAGCTCTCAGGTGGTAGGATCCACCCTTCCCCTGGCTAGCTTTCAGGTGGTAGGATCCACCCTTCCTTTTTAGATCTCAGGTGGTAGGATCCACCCTTCCTTTTTAGCTCTCAGGTGGTAGGATCCACTCTTCCTTTTTAGCTCTCAGGTGGTAGGATCCACCCTTCCCTGTGTAGCTCTGAGCTGGTAGGATCCACCCTCCCCTGCCTAGCTCTTAGGTGGTAGGATCCACCCTTCCTTTTTAGCTCTCAGGTCATAGGATCCACCCTTCATTTTTAGCTCTGAGCTGGTAGGATCCACCCTTCCTTTTTAGCTCTGAGCTGGTAGGATCCACCCTTCCTTTTTAGCTCTGAGCTGGTAGGATCCACCCTTCCCTGCGTAGCTCTGAGCTGGTAGGATCCCCCCTTCCCTGCGTAGCTCTGAGCTGGTAGGATCCACCCTTCCTTTTTAGCTCTCAGGTGGTAGGATCCACCCTTCCCCTGGCTAGCTTTCATGTGGTAGGATCCACCCTTCCCCTGGCTAGCTTTCATGTTGTAGGATCCACCCTTCCCCTGGCTAGCTCTTAGGTGGTAGGATCCACCCTTCCCCTGGCTAGCTCTTAGGTGGTAGGATCCACCCTTCCCCTGGCTAGCTTTCATGTTGTAGGATCCACCCTTCCCCTGGCTAGCTCTTAGGTGGTAGGATCCACCCTTCCCCTGGCTAGCTTTCAGGTGGTAGGATCCACCCTTCCTTTTTAGCTCTCAGGTGGTAGGATCCACCCTCCCCTGCGTAGCTCTGAGCTGGTAGGATCCACCCTTCCTTTTTAGCTCTCAGGTGGTAGGATCCACACTTCCTTTTTAGCTCTCAGGTGGTAGGATCCACCCTCCCCTGCGTAGCTCTGAGCTGGTAGGATCCACACTTCCTTTTTAGCTCTCAGGTGGTAGGATCCACCCTTCCTTTTTAGCTCTCAGGTGGTAGGATCCACCCTTCCCCTGGCTAGCTTTCAGGTGGTAGGATCCACCCTTCCTTTTTAGCTCTCAGGTGGTAGGATCCACCCTTCCCCTGGCTAGCTCTCAGGTGGTAGGATCCACTCTTCCTTTTTAGCTCTCAGGTGGTAGGATCCACCCTTCCCTGTGTAGCTCTGAGCTGGTAGGATCCACCCTCCCCTGCCTAGCTCTTAGGTGGTAGGATCCACCCTTCCTTTTTAGCTCTCAGGTCGTAGGATCCACCCTTCCTTTTTAGCTCTCAGGTCGTAGGATCCACCCTTCCTTTTTAGCTCTGAGCTGGTAGGATCCACCCTTCCTTTTTAGCTCTGAGCTGGTAGGATCCACCCTTCCTTTTTAGCTCTGAGCTGGTAGGATCCACCCTCCCCTGCGTAGCTCTGAGCTGGTAGGATCCACCCTTCCTTTTTAGCTCTCAGGTGGTAGGATCCACCCTTCCTTTTTAGCTCTCAGGTGGTAGGATCCACCCTTCCATTTTAGCTCTCAGGTGGTAGGATCCACCCTTCCTTTTTAGCTCTCAGGTGGTAGGATCCACCCTTCCTTTTTAGCTCTCAAGTGGTAGGATCCACTCTTCCTTTTTAGCTCTCAGGTGGTAGGATCCACCCTTCCCTGTGTAGCTCTCAGGTGGTAGGATCCACCCTTCCCTGTGTAGCTCTGAGCTGGTAGGATCCACCCTCCCCTGCCTAGATCTTAGGTGGTAGGATCCACCCTTCCCCTGGCTAGCTTTCAGGTGGTAGGATCCACCCTTCCCCTGGCTAGCTTTCATGTGGTAGGATCCACCCTTCCCCTGGCTAGCTTTCATGTTGTAGGATCCACCCTTCCCCTGGCTAGCTCTTAGGTGGTAGGATCCACCCTTCCCCTGGCTAGCTTTCAGGTGGTAGGATCCACCCTTCCTTTTTAGCTCTCAGGTGGTAGGATCCACCCTTCCCTGTGTAGCTCTGAGCTGGTAGGATCCACCCTCCCCTGCCTAGCTCTTAGGTGGTAGGATCCACCCTCCCCTGCCTAGCTCTTCAGGTGGTAGGATCCACCCTTCCTTTTTAGCTCTCAGGTGGTAGGATCTGCACCCCTGTTCATTGTCTGTACATGCTCTGCTGTGATGCATTCTGGGAGCTGTGATGTGCAATATTTTCCACCAATCAGCTTTGTCCTTTTTGTGTCATGTGCCATGCTTGCTCCTCCCACCTGCAGGAAATATTCTTCCATCAGGGCATCTGCCCAGAGCTCCGCCTCCTCCACCGGCCGCGCCTCGTTCGATATGTCACAGAATTTAATAAGACCTTTCTTCAGCTGTGAAGACATTACAGTCAGATGTATGCCCTCCCGGGGCCACAGCAATCTCAAGGATCAAGCCAAGGGCCACATGTTATAGGACAGTGATAAGAGCAGGTTTAGTGCAACTGGAATGTGAGGTGAGGGGCCATCAATAAATCTAGTGATGACGTCTGGGGCCCCAGAGGGTTTTATGTATGGGTAGTGAGGTGGGTGGCCCCTGCCATTATGTGTGGGTAGTAAGGTCGGGGGGTTCCAGAGGTTGGTACGTGTGGGTAGTGAGGTCAGGGGCCGCAGAGGTCTTTACATGTGGGTAGTGAGGTCGGGGGCCCCAGGGGTCTTTACGTGTGGGTAGTGAGGTCGGGGGCCCCAGAGGGCTTTACATGTGGGTAGTAAGGTCGGGGGCCCCAGGGGTCTTTACGTGTGGGTAGTGAGGTCGGGGGCCCCAGAGGGCTTTACATGTGGGTAGTAAGGTCGGGGGGTTCCAGAGGTTGGTACGTGTGGGTAGTGAGGTCAGTAGCCGCAGAGGTCTTTACATGTGGGTAGTGAGGTCGGGGTCCCCAGAGGTTGTTACGTGTGGGTAGTGAGGTCGGGGGCCCCAGGGGTCTTTACATGTGGGTAGTGAGGTTGGGGGCCCCAGAGGTTGTTACGTGTGGGTAGTGAGGTCGGGGGCCCCAGGGGCTTTACGTGTGGGTAGTGAGGTCGGGGGCCCCAGAGGGCTTTACATGTGGGTAGTGAGGTCGGGGGCCCCAGAGGGCTTTACATGTGGATAGTGAGGTCGGGGGCCCCAGAGGGCTTTACATGTGGGTAGTGTGGGTAGTGAGGTCGGGGGCCCGAGAGGGCTTTACATGTGGGTAGTAAGGTCGGGGGGTTCCAGAGGTTGTTACGTGTGGGTAGTGAGGTCGGGGGCCCCAGGGGTCTTTACGTGTGGGTAGTGAGGTCGGGGGCCCCAGAGGGCTTTACATGTGGGTAGTGAGGTCGGGGGCCCCAGGGGTCTTTACATGTGGGTAGTGAGGTCGGGGACCCCAGAGGTTGGTACGTGTGGGTAGTGAGGTCGGGGTCCCCAGGGGTCTTTACGTGTGGGTAGTGAGATCGGGGGGCCTCCGCCATTGTTATGTGTCGGTAGTGAGGTCGGGAGGCCCCTGCCATTGTTATGTGGGGGTAGTGAGGTCGGGGGGCCCCTGCCATTGTTATGTATGGGTAGTGAGGTCGGGGGGCCCCTGCCATTGTTATGTGGGGGTAGTGAGGTCGGGGGGCCCCTGCCATTGTTATGTGGGGGTAGTGAGGTCGGGGGGCCCCTGCCATTGTTATGTGGGGGTAGTGAGGTCGGGGGGCCCCTGCCATTGTTATGTGGGGGTAGTGAGGTCGGGGGGCCCCTGCCATTGTTATGTGGGGGTAGTGAGGTCGGGGGGCCCCTGCCATTGTTATGTGGGGGTAGTGAGGTCGGGGGCTCCATGATATTGGACAGATAAGCTGTGATATGGGGATTCAGGGTCGGGGTGGTGCGGTCAGGGGCCACGGTCCTCACCAGAGCCACGTGTTCTTCTTGGGAGAAGCTGAAGCTGTGGACGTCCTGTAGGGATCTGAGGATCTGGGGGTGAAGCGCCATGTCTGTGGCCAGGATCAGCTCCGCCACGCCCTGAGAAGAGGAGGAGAAGGTGAAGGCTCCAGGAGCAAGCAGTCTATGGGCCCCTGGCCCCTCATGTCTCTAAGCCCCCAGTAATTATGGGTAATAGACAGCAGGAAGCAGCTTGTGTAGTGACGGTGGCCCCTTGAACCCACGGGGCCCCTGTGAGCTGCACATATGGTACATCCACCCGTCCTCTCACCTCCAGGATCTTCCTGGCCTGCTCCGGAGCCGCGTTCCTGAAGATGTCACAGTCCGTCCGGCTCAGGATCGCCATGGTGACGGCGCAGTGATGATTTTCCAGGGGCGACTTATTCTGGTACCTGGAGGCCAACTCTGTGCGAGCGTTCACCTGGTAACTGCGAGGAGAGCGAGGTGTCAGCGTGGATCCAGGGGCTGTCCTGGTTGTCAGAGTCGGGAAGGAATATTGTCTTCTGGATCCACACAGGTGGAGCGACCTCTAGTCATTATTCAGACTTACTGTATGTTGGGAAGGTAGGTGGACCCGCTGTGCCTCAGCCTGCGGAACCTCTGTAATTACTCCTGTCACTCCCATAATCCCAGGACTCCATAGTGACCAATCAGATGAATCATCCAGCACCTCCCTGGTCATGTGATCACTTAAAGGGGTATGGCGACCGAATATACTTATTTTCTGAAGTACTCTCTGTATCCATTCCTCTTGGCTTTCAAGATCTCTGACTGCTGCCATCCATGGGGCCCCTTACTGTCTAAAGCTGGGGGCTATAACTGGGCTGTGGGTGGACCGGGGCCGTTATTATCCACTGGCAGAGAAGGAATCGATCCAGAGAGCAGGTGCTGTGGACGGCCGCCTGTATCCTGGTCTGGAGAGGTTCTGACGTCCCCCTTCCTCTCTCCATCCACAATATGGTGGATGTAATCTGGACAGGACCCTACAACATGTCACCTTCAGTCTGCACCAACTCACTTATTGTTGAGGCCAGGGTGGTCAACGTCATGGCAGAGGGCAGCCACTATCAGGGTGACGATGTCCTCGGGGGGGAGCAGGTCCTGGAAACGCCAAAGGTTTCATTAGGAGTATTGTGGGAGACGTACAAAGCTCATCATGGCGTCCTCTGCTCTGTAGAAGGCGGCTGGGACACGTACCTGGAGGCCGCACAGGAATATCAGGCTGTACATCATTTGTGTGACGCAGAAGCCGTGCCTGAAGTTGTGGAAAGGATTCTGCCCGTAGTGATCCTGGAGGCTGCGCTGGAGTCGAGAACCACGTGAGAAGAGACAAGATAACAAAGACCCCAAATTAAGGACGTTCTGGGCACCGGGGCCTACTTCTCAGGAGTCATGGTGGAGAACCCAAAATAATGACCTATTTGAGCATGGTGGGGAGGCTGCCCCCATAGGCTGCAATTCTCCTGGAGGTCGTGGCGCCTGAAGCTGCCTCATGAGCAGTCACCATGGATCTCGTGTCCATTCTGTGGGACCGCTGTATGCGGTGGATCAGTGTTCCTCGGCTCTGGTCCTCACAACCTCGTGTCCTGGACCCACCGCAGGTATTTAGTCTGTGGGATATTCCCAAATTCTGACCGGCAGGTGGGCCTTGAGGACTGGAGTTGAGGAACACTGCTCTAAACCATGAACTGATTGTCTCTTCTCACCAGAAATTGCCGAAGTGTTGCAGCTTCCATCTTAAAATGCGTCACCAGATTGAGCTTGTAGAACATGTGCTCCAGGAGGTTCAACATCTGCTGAGTATACGTCAAAGATGGTTGGAGTAATATCAACATGTGTAATAAGTCCCTCTGGGAGCATATACCTCCCAGTTACACTAGTTTATGTTCCCTGTAAAGGGTTGTTCTTGGGGTCACCTACCTGCTCATCCTGCACGGACCACACACTGAATGTCGGCATCTTTAGAGCTTCTTGAATTTCTTCAGGAATCTGGAAGAGTCAGTGAGATGGAGATTTAAAGTGCAGAGAAGATGTATCCACCTTACTACAGTGTGTAGTCCGCTCTGCTGTATGGAGTCTATATCCCTTCTCATCCTCCTCCTGCGGTAGCATCACCTGAATGCTCACACTTGCTCGTACCTCGGCTGGATCCTGGCTCTTGCAGCTTGAATTCTTTGTTTCATCACTGAAAGTAAGAAGCAACCATAATGCCTGATTATATTGTGGAGACAGGGGCGGACTGGGAACTTAAAGTGGCCCTGGAAAAATACTAAAAGTGCCCCTGTTTTGTAGTTGGGTCCAAATTTATGGAAGGCAGAACCAGCAATACCATATTGTGGCCCATTATACCACCCCAACAGATCCAAATACCACAGTCTATCACTGAATACTGCTAACAGCACCAAATATATCCCCAAAAACTTCCACTGGCCGGCCGCGAGGAGGGCCCAGGTGACCCCTTGGGAATCGGCCCACAAGGAAATTTCCCTGCAAGGTCTATGGCCAATCCGCCCCTGTGTGGAGACCTCATCATGTAGCACAGCTCAACACATCAGATAGAAGTCCACCTGAAGACATGGAGGGCAGCTACCGAGAACCATGTGCTCACCCTCTTCTATCAACTAGTCATCTGTAATGACTTGTGTGTGACTAGAGTTATGTGTGGGTTATGTTCTGCTCAAAGGTAAAAGAAGGCCAAACCTGTAGATTTTAGTGAGATCACAAATGATCTTATGTGTATGAGCGGCCTCCTGACTGGTATGGAGTTGAACAGAGGAGTCTGGAGGGCCTGAGCAGTATGGAGGAGGACAGACGGGTCTGGAGGGGGCAGAAGAGGACAAAGTGGTCCATGGAGAATAGCGAAGTCTGGAGGGGGCAGAAGAGGACAAAGGGGTCCATGGAGAATAGCGGAGTCTGGAGGGGAAGAGGAGGACGAAGGGGTCCATGGAGAAGAGCGGAGTCTGGAGGGGGCAGAGGAGGACAAAGGGGTCCATGGAGAATAGAGGAGTCTGGAGGGGACAGAAGAGGAAAAAGGGGTCCATGGAGAATAGTGGAGTCTGGAGGGGGCAGAAGAGGACAAAGGGGTCCATGGAGAATAGCGGAGTCTGGAGGGGACAGAAGAGGACAAAGGGGTCCATGGAGAATAGCGGAGTCTGGAGGGGACAGAAGAGGAAAAAGGGGTCCATGGAGAATAGCGGAGTCTGGAGGGGACAGAAGGGGACAAAGGGGTCCATGGAGAATAGCGGAGTCTGGAGGGGACAGAAGGGGACAAAGGGGTCCATGGAGAATAGCGGAGTCTGGAGGGGGCAGAAGAGGACAAAGGGGTCCATGGAGAATAGCGGAGTCTGGAGGGGACAGAAGAGGACAAAGGGGTCCATGGAGAATAGCGGAGTCTGGAGGGGGCAGAAGAGGACAAAGGGGTCCATGGAGAATAGCGGAGTCTGGAGGGGACAGAAGAGGACAAAGGGGTCCATGGAGAATAGCGGAGTCTGGAGGGGGCAGAAGAGGACAAAGGGGTCCATGGAGAATAGCGGAGTCTGGAGGGGGCAGAAGAGGACAAAGGGGTCCATGGAGAATAGCGGAGTCTGGAGGGGACAGAAGAGGACAAAGGGGTCCATGGAGAATAGCGGAGTCTGGAGGGGGCAGAAGAGGACAAAGGGGTCCATGGAGAATAGCGGAGTCTGGAGGGGGCAGAAGAGGACAAAGGGGTCCATGGAGAATAGCGGAGTCTGGAGGGGACAGAAGAGGACAAAGGGGTCCATGGAGAATAGCGGAGTCTGGAGGGGGCAGAAGAGGACAAAGGGGTCCATGGAGAATAGCGGAGTCTGGAGGGGGCAGAAGAGGACAAAGGGGTCCATGGAGAATAGCGGAGTCTGGAGGGGGCAGAAGAGGACAAAGGGGTCCATGGAGAATAGCGGAGTCTGGAGGGGGCAGAAGAGGACAAAGGGGTCCATGGAGAATAGCGGAGTCTGGAGGGGGCAGAAGAGGACAAAGGGGTCCATGGAGAATAGCGGAGTCTGGAGGGGACAGAAGAGGACAAAGGGGTCCATGGAGAATAGCGGAGTCTGGAGGGGGCAGAAGAGGACAAAGGGGTCCATGGAGAATAGCGGAGTCTGGAGGGGACAGAAGAGGACAAAGGGGTCCATGGAGAATAGCGGAGTCTGGAGGGGACAGAAGAGGACAAAGGGGTCCATGGAGAATAGCGGAGTCTGGAGGGGGCAGAAGAGGACAAAGGGGTCCATGGAGAATAGCGGAGTCTGGAGGGGACAGAAGAGGACAAAGGGGTCCATGGAGAATAGCGGAGTCTGGAGGGGGCAGAAGAGGACAAAGGGGTCCATGGAGAATAGCGGAGTCTGGAGGGGGCAGAAGAGGACAAAGGGGTCCATGGAGAATAGCGGAGTCTGGAGGGGGCAGAAGAGGACAAAGGGGTCCATGGAGAATAGCGGAGTCTGAGGGGGCAGAAGAGGACAAAGGGGTCCATGGAGAATAGCGGAGTCTGGAGGGGGCAGAAGAGGACAAAGGGGTCCATGGAGAATAGCGGAGTCTGGAGGGGGCAGAAGAGGACAAAGGGGTCCATGGAGAATAGCGGAGTCTGGAGGGGGCAGAAGAGGACAAAGGGGTCCATGGAGAATAGCGGAGTCTGGAGGGGGCAGAAGAGGACAAAGGGGTCCATGGAGAATAGCGGAGTCTGGAGGGGGCAGAAGAGGACAAAGGGGTCCATGGAGAATAGCGGAGTCTGGAGGGGACAGAAGAGGACAAAGGGGTCCATGGAGAATAGCGGAGTCTGGAGGGGACAGAAGAGGACAAAGGGGTCCATGGAGAATAGCGGAGTCTGGAGGGGGCAGAAGAGGACAAAGGGGTCCATGGAGAATAGCGGAGTCTGGAGGGGGCAGAAGAGGACAAAGGGGTCCATGGAGAATAGCGGAGTCTGGAGGGGGCAGAAGAGGACAAAGGGGTCCATGGAGAATAGCGGAGTCTGGAGGGGACAGAAGAGGACAAAGGGGTCCATGGAGAATAGCGGAGTCTGGAGGGGACAGAAGAGGACAAAGGGGTCCATGGAGAATAGCGGAGTCTGGAGGGGGCAGAAGAGGACAAAGGGGTCCATGGAGAATAGCGGAGTCTGGAGGGGGCAGAAGAGGACAAAGGGGTCCATGGAGAATAGCGGAGTCTGGAGGGGGCAGAAGAGGACAAAGGGGTCCATGGAGAATAGCGGAGTCTGGAGGGGGCAGAAGAGGACAAAGGGGTCCATGGAGAATAGCGGAGTCTGGAGGGGGCAGAAGAGGACAAAGGGGTCCATGGAGAATAGCGGAGTCTGGAGGGGACAGAAGAGGACAAAGGGGTCCATGGAGAATAGCGGAGTCTGGAGGGGACAGAAGAGGACAAAGGGGTCCATGGAGAATAGCGGAGTCTGAGGGGACAGAAGAGGACAAAGGGGTCCATGGAGAATAGCGGAGTCTGGAGGGGGCAGAAGAGGACAAAGGGGTCCATGGAGAATAGCGGAGTCTGGAGGGGGCAGAAGAGGACAAAGGGGTCCATGGAGAATAGCGGAGTCTGGAGGGGGCAGAAGAGGACAAAGGGGTCCATGGAGAATAGCGGAGTCTGGAGGGGGCAGAAGAGGACAAAGGGGTCCATGGAGAATAGCGGAGTCTGGAGGGGACAGAAGAGGACAAAGGGGTCCATGGAGAATAGCGGAGTCTGGAGGGGGCAGAAGAGGACAAAGGGGTCCATGGAGAATAGCGGAGTCTGGAGGGGGCAGAAGAGGACAAAGGGGTCCATGGAGAATAGCGGAGTCTGGAGGGGGCAGAAGAGGACAAAGGGGTCCATGGAGAATAGCGGAGTCTGGAGGGGGCAGAAGAGGACAAAGGGGTCCATGGAGAATAGCGGAGTCTGGAGGGGGCAGAAGAGGACAAAGGGGTCCATGGAGAATAGCGGAGTCTGGAGGGGGCAGAAGAGGACAAAGGGGTCCATGGAGAATAGCGGAGTCTGGAGGGGACAGAAGAGGACAAAGGGGTCCATGGAGAATAGCGGAGTCTGGAGGGGGCAGAAGAGGACAAAGGGGTCCATGGAGAATAGCGGAGTCTGGAGGGGGCAGAAGAGGACAAAGGGGTCCATGGAGAATAGCGGAGTCTGGAGGGGGCAGAAGAGGACAAAGGGGTCCATGGAGAATAGCGGAGTCTGAGGGGGCAGAAGAGGACAAAGGGGTCCATGGAGAATAGCGGAGTCTGAGGGGGCAGAAGAGGACAAAGGGGTCCATGGAGAATAGCGGAGTCTGGAGGGGGCAGAAGAGGACAAAGGGGTCCATGGAGAATAGCGGAGTCTGGAGGGGGCAGAAGAGGACAAAGGGGTCCATGGAGAATAGCGGAGTCTGGAGGGGACAGAAGAGGACAAAGGGGTCCATGGAGAATAGCGGAGTCTGGAGGGGGCAGAAGAGGACAAAGGGGTCCATGGAGAATAGCGGAGTCTGGAGGGGGCAGAAGAGGACAAAGGGGTCCATGGAGAATAGCGGAGTCTGAGGGGGCAGAAGAGGACAAAGGGGTCCATGGAGAATAGCGGAGTCTGGAGGGGGCAGAAGAGGACAAAGGGGTCCATGGAGAATAGCGGAGTCTGGAGGGGGCAGAAGAGGACAAAGGGGTCCATGGAGAATAGCGGAGTCTGGAGGGGGCAGAAGAGGACAAAGGGGTCCATGGAGAATAGCGGAGTCTGGAGGGGGCAGAAGAGGACAAAGGGGTCCATGGAGAATAGCGGAGTCTGGAGGGGGCAGAAGAGGACAAAGGGGTCCATGGAGAATAGCGGAGTCTGGAGGGGCAGAAGAGGACAAAGGGGTCCATGGAGAATAGCGGAGTCTGGAGGGGGCAGAAGAGGACAAAGGGGTCCATGGAGAATAGCGGAGTCTGAGGGGGCAGAAGAGGACAAAGGGGTCCATGGAGAATAGCGGAGTCTGGAGGGGGCAGAAGAGGACAAAGGGGTCCATGGAGAATAGCGGAGTCTGGAGGGGGCAGAAGAGGACAAAGGGGTCCATGGAGAATAGCGGAGTCTGGAGGGGGCAGAAGAGGACAAAGGGGTCCATGGAGAATAGCGGAGTCTGGAGGGGGCAGAAGAGGACAAAGGGGTCCATGGAGAATAGCGGAGTCTGGAGGGGGCAGAAGAGGACAAAGGGGTCCATGGAGAATAGCGGAGTCTGGAGGGGGCAGAAGAGGACAAAGGGGTCCATGGAGAATAGCGGAGTCTGGAGGGGGCAGAAGAGGACAAAGGGGTCCATGGAGAATAGCGGAGTCTGGAGGGGGCAGAAGAGGACAAAGGGTCCATGGAGAATAGCGGAGTCTGGAGGGGGCAGAAGAGGACAAAGGGGTCCATGGAGAATAGCGGAGTCTGGAGGGGGCAGAAGAGGACAAAGGGGTCCATGGAGAATAGCGGAGTCTGGAGGGGGCAGAAGAGGACAAAGGGGTCCATGGAGAATAGCGGAGTCTGAGGGGGCAGAAGAGGACAAAGGGGTCCATGGAGAATAGCGGAGTCTGGAGGGGACAGAAGAGGACAAAGGGGTCCATGGAGAATAGCGGAGTCTGGAGGGGGCAGAAGAGGACAAAGGGGTCCATGGAGAATAGCGGAGTCTGGAGGGGGCAGAAGAGGACAAAGGGGTCCATGGAGAATAGCGGAGTCTGAGGGGGCAGAAGAGGACAAAGGGGTCCATGGAGAATAGCGGAGTCTGGAGGGGGCAGAAGAGGACAAAGGGGTCCATGGAGAATAGCGGAGTCTGGAGGGGGCAGAAGAGGACAAAGGGGTCCATGGAGAATAGCGGAGTCTGGAGGGGGCAGAAGAGGACAAAGGGGTCCATGGAGAATAGCGGAGTCTGGAGGGGGCAGAAGAGGACAAAGGGGTCCATGGAGAATAGCGGAGTCTGGAGGGGGCAGAAGAGGACAAAGGGGTCCATGGAGAATAGCGGAGTCTGGAGGGGGCAGAAGAGGACAAAGGGGTCCATGGAGAATAGCGGAGTCTGGAGGGGGCAGAAGAGGACAAAGGGGTCCATGGAGAATAGCGGAGTCTGGAGGGGGCAGAAGAGGACAAAGGGGTCCATGGAGAATAGCGGAGTCTGGAGGGGCAGAAGAGGACAAAGGGGTCCATGGAGAATAGCGGAGTCTGGAGGGGACAGAAGAGGACAAAGGGGTCCATGGAGAATAGCGGAGTCTGGAGGGGGCAGAAGAGGACAAAGGGGTCCATGGAGAATAGCGGAGTCTGGAGGGGGCAGAAGAGGACAAAGGGGTCCATGGAGAATAGCGGAGTCTGGAGGGGGCAGAAGAGGACAAAGGGGTCCATGGAGAATAGCGGAGTCTGGAGGGGGCAGAAGAGGACAAAGGGGTCCATGGAGAATAGCGGAGTCTGGAGGGGGCAGAAGAGGACAAAGGGGTCCATGGAGAATAGCGGAGTCTGGAGGGGGCAGAAGAGGACAAAGGGGTCCATGGAGAATAGCGGAGTCTGGAGGGGGCAGAAGAGGACAAAGGGGTCCATGGAGAATAGCGGAGTCTGGAGGGGGCAGAAGAGGACAAAGGGGTCCATGGAGAATAGCGGAGTCTGGAGGGGGCAGAAGAGGACAAAGGGGTCCATGGAGAATAGCGGAGTCTGGAGGGGGCAGAAGAGGACAAAGGGGTCCATGGAGAATAGCGGAGTCTGGAGGGGGCAGAAGAGGACAAAGGGGTCCATGGAGAATAGCGGAGTCTGGAGGGGGCAGAAGAGGACAAAGGGGTCCATGGAGAATAGCGGAGTCTGGAGGGGGCAGAAGAGGACAAAGGGGTCCATGGAGAATAGCGGAGTCTGGAGGGGGCAGAAGAGGACAAAGGGGTCCATGGAGAATAGCGGAGTCTGGAGGGGGCAGAAGAGGACAAAGGGGTCCATGGAGAATAGCGGAGTCTGGAGGGGGCAGAAGAGGACAAAGGGGTCCATGGAGAATAGCGGAGTCTGGAGGGGGCAGAAGAGGACAAAGGGGTCCATGGAGAATAGCGGAGTCTGAGGGGGCAGAAGAGGACAAAGGGGTCCATGGAGAATAGCGGAGTCTGGAGGGGGCAGAAGAGGACAAAGGGGTCCATGGAGAATAGCGGAGTCTGAGGGGGCAGAAGAGGACAAAGGGGTCCATGGAGAATAGCGGAGTCTGGAGGGGGCAGAAGAGGACAAAGGGGTCCATGGAGAATAGCGGAGTCTGGAGGGGGCAGAAGAGGACAAAGGGGTCCATGGAGAATAGCGGAGTCTGGAGGGGGCAGAAGAGGACAAAGGGGTCCATGGAGAATAGCGGAGTCTGGAGGGGGCAGAAGAGGACAAAGGGTCCATGGAGAATAGCGGAGTCTGGAGGGGGCAGAAGAGGACAAAGGGGTCCATGGAGAATAGCGGAGTCTGGAGGGGGCAGAAGAGGACAAAGGGGTCCATGGAGAATAGCGGAGTCTGGAGGGGGCAGAAGAGGACAAAGGGGTCCATGGAGAATAGCGGAGTCTGGAGGGGGCAGAAGAGGACAAAGGGGTCCATGGAGAATAGCGGAGTCTGGAGGGGATAGAAGAGGACAAAAGGGTCCATGGAGAATAGCGGATTCTGGAGGGGACAGAAGAGGACAAAGGGGTCCATGGAGAATAGCGGATTCTGGAGGGGACAGAAGAGGACAAATGGGTCCATGGAGAATAGCGGATTCTGGAGGGGACAGAAGAGGACAAAGGGGTCCATGGAGAATAGCGGAGTCTGGAGGGTACAGAAGAGGACAAAGGGGTCCATGGAGAAGAGCGGAGTCTGGAGGGGGCAGAAGAGGACAAAGGGGTCCATGGAGAATAGCGGAGACTGGAGGGGGCAGAAGAGGAGAATGGGGTCCATGGAGAATAGCGGGGTCAGAAGAGGACAAAGGGGTCCATGGAGAATAGCGGAGTCTGGAGGGGACAGAAGAGGACAAAGGTGTCCATGGTGAATAGCGGAGTCTGGAGGGGACAGAAGAGGACAAAGGGGTCCATGGTGAATAGCGGAGTCTGGAGAGTGCAGAAGAGGACAAAGGGGTCCATGGAGAATAGCGGAGTCTGGAGGGGGCAGAAGAGGACAAAGGGGTCCATGGAGAATTGCGAAGTCTGGAGGGGGCAGAAGAGGACAAAGGGGTCCATGGAGAATAGCGGAGTCTGGAGGGGGCAGAAGAGGACAAAGGGGTCCATGGAGAATAGCGGAGTCTGGAGGGGGCAGAAGAGGACAAAGGGGTTCATGGAGAATAGCGGAGTCTGGAGGGGGGAGAAGAGGACAAAGGGGTCCATGGAGAATAGCGGAGTCTGGAGGGGACAGAAGAGGACAAAGGGGTCCATGGAGAATAGCGGAGTCTGGAGGGGGCAGAAGAGGACAAAGGGGTCCATGGAGAATAGCGGAGTCTGAGGGGGCAGAAGAGGACAAAGGGTCCATGGAGAATAGCGGAGTCTGAGGGGGCAGAAGAGGACAAAGGGTCCATGGAGAATAGCGGAGTCTGGAGGGGGCAGAAGAGGACAAAGGGGTCCATGGAGAATAGCGGAGTCTGGAGGGGGCAGAAGAGGAGAATGGGGTCCATGGAGAATAGTGGAGTCTGGAGGGGGCAGAAGAGGACAAAGGGGTCCATGGAGAATAGCGGAGTCTGGAGGGGGCAGAAGAGGACAAAGGGGTCCATGGAGAATAGCGGAGTCTGGAGGGGACAGAAGAGGACAAAGGGGTCCATGGAGAATAGCGGAGTCTGGAGGGGGCAGAAGAGGACAAAGGGGTCCATGGAGAATAGCGGAGTCTGGAGGGGGCAGAAGAGGAGAATGGGGTCCATGGAGAATAGCAGAGTCAGAAGAGGACAAAGGGGTCCGTGGAGAAGAGCGGAGTCTGGAGGGGACAGAAGACAACAAAGGGGTCCATGGAGAATAGCGGAGTCTGGAGGGGGCAGAAGAGGACAAAGGGGTCCATGGAGAATAGCGGAGTCTGGAGGGGGCAGAAGAGGAGAATGGGGTCCATGGAGAATAGCGGAGTCAGAAGAGGAGAATGGGGTCCATGGAGAATAGCGGAGTCTGGAGGGGGCAGAAGAGGACAAAGGGGTCCATGGAGAATAGCGGAGTCTGGAGGGGACAGAAGAGGACAAAGGGTCCATGGAGAATAGCGGAGTCTGAGGGGACAGAAGAGGACAAAGGGGTCCATGGAGAATAGCGGAGTCTGGAGGGGGCAGAAGAGGACAAAGGGGTCCATGGAGAATAGCGGGAGTCTGGAGGGCAGAAGAGGACAAAGGGTCCATGGAGAATAGCGGAGTCTGGGGGGCAGAAGAGGACAAGGGGTCCATGGAGAATAGCGGAGTCTGAGGGGGCAGAAGAGGACAAAGGGGTCCATGGAGAATAGCGGAGTCTGGAGGGGACAGAAGAGGACAAAGGGGTCCATGGAGAATAGCTGAGTCTGGAGGGGCAGAAGAGGACAAGGGGTCCATGGAGAATAGCGGAGTCTGGAGGGGCAGAAGAGGACAAAGGGGTCCATGGAGAATAGCGGAGTCTGGAGGGGGCAGAAGAGGACAAAGGGGTCCATGGAGAATAGCGGAGTCTGGAGGGGGCAGAAGAGGACAAAGGGGTCCATGGAGAATAGCGGAGTCTGAGGGGGCAGAAGAGGACAAAGGGGTCCATGGAGAATAGCGGAGTCTGGAGGGGGCAGAAGAGGACAAAGGGGTCCATGGAGAATAGCGGAGTCTGGAGGGGCAGAAGAGGACAAAGGGGTCCATGGAGAATAGCGGAGTCTGGAGGGGGCAGAAGAGGACAAAGGGGTCCATGGAGAATAGCGGGAGTCTGGAGGGGCAGAAGAGGACAAAGGGGTCCATGGAGAATAGCGGAGTCTGGAGGGGGCAGAAGAGGACAAAGGGGTCCATGGAGAATAGCGGAGTCTGGAGGGGCAGAAGAGGACAAAGGGGTCCATGGAGAATAGCGGAGTCTGGAGGGGGCAGAAGAGGACAAAGGGGTCCATGGAGAATAGCGGAGTCTGGAGGGGGCAGAAGAGGACAAAGGGGTCCATGGAGAATAGCTGGAGTCTGAGGGGGCAGCCTTTGGACATAATGGCCCCGTTAAAGACATCTTTACCTGCAGAAAGCGCAATTCATGCGGCTTTTCTGCCTCGGGGTTCGGTGGTTTTGGTTGAATGTGTTATACCTCAGATAGGAATCATGGAGCCCATTCGTATGAAACTGACTGTAAAGACTTTGGCTCCATGGCGGTTAAACTGTATTCGTGTGGTCTGGCGCCATTCACTTAACTAATAATGCGGCTCAGACACTGAGCTATCTAGGAGATATGTTAAATGTATAGTTTTAATGTAATGGCCCATGTCCTGGTGTATTTTAACAGTACTGCTTGTTCTGTGTCCCCATGTGCATAATGGAGTCTTGTCTCTGAAATGTCTGTGTATTGTAAAGGGTGGGACATTGTGTATTGAATAGTGATGTCTGTCCTATTGTCCCCACATGTGTATTAGCGATTTCCTTTGTCCTGAGAGATAATTGAATGACTCTCAATTGTCTCCAGGACAGAAGACATTGTGTATTCGCCTGCCTGTGATGATTGCATTACCCATGTAGAGGTGATGGTATCACAGGCAGAGGGAAGGGATATGCTGGGGGTGTCTGTATTGTCCCAATGTGTGTGATTGGCTGCTGTATCCCGTGTCGCAGTCTTCCTTCTGGTCCTCTAGGGAGTGTCCACTAGGTGGGAGACCTGGATAAATACCAGGCAGGTAGCCGTTAATAAATGAGAGAATTCCTGTTTACCATCAATACGGAGCCTCGTCTCGTTCTTGGGGATTCACTGTATGCTGTTAGAGACTGATTGCCAGGAGTGTAAGCTGATTGTCTGCTTTTCCTGTTCGTCTGCTAGCAGCTATTTGGGAGGTTCCAGTACGGGAGTTGGAGTGCTATTTTGTATCCAGTTCGGAGTTTGGTGTTCTGCAGCAGCTGTGCCTATATCTCTGTAAAGGGGCCGATCGCCTAAGCGGTTTTTACCCCTTGTCTGCAGCAAGCGGTCCGTTATGGAGGGGGCAGAAGAGGACAAAGGGGTCCATGGAGAATAGCGGAGTCTGGAGGGGACAGAAGAGGACAAAGGGGTCCATGGAGAATAGCGGAGTCTGGAGGGAGCAGAAGAGTGACAAAGGGTCCATGTGAGAATAGCGGAGTCTGGAGGGGGCAGAAGAGGACAAAGGGGTCCATGGAGAATAACTGGAGTCTGGAGGGGGCAGAAGAGGACAAAGGGGTCCATGGAGAATAGCGGAGTCTGAGGGGCAGAAGAGGACAAAGGGGTCCATGGAGAATAGCGGAGTCTGGAGGGGCAGAAGAGGACAAAGGGGTCCATGGAGAATAGCGGAGTCTGGAGGGGGCAGAAGAGGACAAAGGGGTCCATGGAGAATAGCGAGTCTGGAGGGGGCAGAAGAGGACAAAGGGGTCCATGGAGAATAGCTGAGTCTGGAGGGGCAGAAGAGGACAAAGGGGTCCATGGAGAATAGCGGAGTCTGGAGGGGCAGAAGAGGACAAAGGGGTCCATGGAGAATAGCGGAGTCTGGAGGGGGCAGAAGAGGACAAAGGGGTCCATGGAGAATAGCGGAGTCTGGAGGGGGCAGAAGAGGACAAAGGGGTCCATGGAGAATAGCGGAGTCTGAGGGGTGCAGAAGAGGACAAAGGGGTCCATGGAGAATAGCGGAGTCTGGAGGGGGCAGAAGAGGACAAAGGGGTCCATGGAGAATAGCGGAGTCTGGAGGGGGCAGAAGAGGACAAAGGGGTCCATGGAGAATAGCGGATCCTGGAGGGGGCAGAAGAGAGATCTTTGAACAGCTTACCACAAAAATATCAGTTTTACCCTGGAGGGGCGTGAGTAATTATCTATTAGCAATGGAAAATGCTGACTGGGGAGAAGAGAATACCAATTTCGCACCAGCCAAAACAAAGGAGTACTGCTGTGTTTTTTATGTTGGAATTGGAGAAACCTGGTTGCTCGCCTGCTGCCTTTGGACTATGGCCCCCTGTTAAAAGACATCTTTTTTACCTGCAGAAAAGCTTAATTCGTGCTTTTCTGCCTGGGGTTCGGTAGTTTTGGTTGAATGTGTTATACCCCAGATAGGAATCCCATGGAGCCCATTCGTATGAAACTGACTGTAAAGACTTTGGCTCCATGGCGATTAAACTGTATTCGTGTGGTCTGAGCGCCATTCACTTAATAATGTGCGCTCAGACCTGAGCTATCTGGGGATATGTTAAATGTATAGTTTTAATGTAATGTGTCTTACCTGGTGTATTTTAACAGTAATGCTTGTTCTGTGTCCCCATGTGCATAATGGAGTCTTGTCTCTGAAATGTCTGTGTGTATTGTAAAGGGTGGGACATTGTGTATTGAATAGTGATGTCTGTCCTATTGTCCCCACATGTGTATTGGCGATTTCCCTTTGTCCTGAGAGATAATTGAATGACTCCTCAATTGTCTCAGGACAGAAGACATTGTGTATTCGTCTGCCTGTGATGATTGCATTACCCATGTAGGGTGATGGTATCACAGGCAGAGGGAAGAGATATGCTGGGGGTGTCTGTATTGTCCCAATGTGTGTGATTGGCTGCTGTATCCCGTGTCGCAGTCTTCCTTCTGGTCCTCTAGGGGAGTGTCCACCAGGTGGGAGACCTGGATAAATACCAGGCAGGTAGCCGTTAATAAATATAGAATTCCTGTTTACCATCAATACGGAGCCTCGTCTCGTTCTTGGGGGGATTCACTGTATGCTGTTAGAGACTGATTGCCAGGAGTGTAAGCTGATTGTCTGCTTTTCCTGTTCGTCTGCTAGCAGCTATTTGGGAGGTTCCAGTACGGGAGTTGGAGTGCTATTTTGTATCCAGTTCGGGAGTTTGGTGTTCTGCAGTAGCTGTGCCTATATCTCTGTAAAGGGGCCGATCGCCTAAACGGTTTTTACCCCTTGTCTGCAGAAGCGGTCCGTTACAATTGGTGGCAGCAGCGGGATCGTTCCTACAGCCAGAAGGACAGCTACAGGAGACACCATTTCCTTGGATTCACAAAGTGGGGGCAACGCATGTCCCAGTACAGCGACCCTAAAAGCAACAGAATGGAACCAGCAGTGTCATACGAGGAGGAGGACCTGGATGGCCGGGATGCATTAAGGAAAGGCATCTGGTACCAGGCCCTGGACAATGTACAATACCAGCGGGGTGAGAGTCTCCCCAGTGAAGAGCAGCGGTGGCAGAAGCAAGTGGCCCTGCGGATGCCCTTTCTGGGAGAGCAGCCCCTGGATGAATGGGTGAAGGAACTAGAGCACCGGGTATGGCAGGAGCTATGGCTGGAGAATGCCTACCAGGCGCTCTGGTGGTATATGGCACAGTATATACCCTGGACAGCCGAGCATGACAAGCCAGAGGGAGAGGAGTTTGATGGTTCTGGCTTGTTATGGGAGTCCTTTGCAGAGCCTGACTTCGGGAGTCCTGCGCAGAACAGACTTCAGGACATTTTCTACGAGAGGGAGGCTAGGCATGACGGGGATGACCCCCATGAGGTAGAGCAAGACCTGGCTCACCTAGCAACCCTGGAGTGGGAACTGGAGCAGGACTACCGAGATCTCTTCCACTCCATTGGGAAGGCTCAGCAGGACAGCAAGGTGACAGATCCAGTTCCAGACCCATTCCGCTGGGAAGATATTGTTGAAATTTACTGGGAGGAACCCCAGGCGGCAGGTGGAGATGGGACCGAGGTCTCTCCACCGGTATTGCAGGGAGTGGGAGCCTGAGCTCCATTCCCCAGCGGGAGATATTGCAGGGAATTGGGAGCCTGAGCTCCATTCCCCAGCGGGGAGATATTGCAGGGATTGGGAGCCTGAGCTCCATTCCCCAGCGGGAGATATTGCAGGGAATTGGGAGCCTGAGCTCCATTCCCCAGCGGCAGGCTGAGCTACAGGGGGCAGAGGTAGTTGTTCCTGCCCCACAGCAGCAGCGTGATTTTTCGGGAATTGGGAGCCGGTCTCCATTCCCCAGCGGCAGTATTATTTGTTGGGAGTGGGAGCCCGGTCTCCAGTCCCCAGCGGCAGAGTAACCAGCAGGGAATAGAGGCCCAGTCTCCTTTCTCCAGCAGCAGGACTCTGTATTGGGAGGAGAGACAGTCGGTCTCCCTCCACTGAGGAGGAAGGTATGTATGGGAGAGGAGCTTACTACCACCTCTCCCCAGCGGCGGATCATTAATGGGCAGGGAATAGAGAGCTCAGTCTCCTTTCCCCAGCAGCAGAGCTGTGTAACCGAGAAGGGAGACAGTCGGTCTCCAGCAGCAGGACGGTATATCTAAAGGGGAGACAGTCGGTCTCCCCCTCCAACAACCAGGCTTCAGCCAGGCTACCCTCCCAGTAGCGCTGGCAACAGGGCAGAGTGACGCGGGTCTCTGCCCATGCAGCACCCCACCAAGTCAGCGTACCCGTGCCCAGCACAGCCGTGGTGAGGCACCTGGACATGGACAAGCTTCTCCTCTACCCAGTTGCAGTAACTATTTATTGTGGGTGGGCTGTGCTGTTGATTGTGTTTTGTGGGTGGGCTGCTGGACTAACAAGGGCACTGACCGGCAGGAGGTCAGATACCCTGTTAGTCTGTTTGGAAAAGGGGAGAGATGTGACGAGACCAATCTCGCCACATTGCATTGGAGAAACCTGGTTGCTCGCCTGCTGCCTTTGGACTATGGCCCCCTGTTAAAAGACATCTTTTTACCTGCAGAAAAGCTTAATTCGTGCTTTTTCTGCCTGGGGTTCAGTAGTTTTGGTTGAATGTGTTATACCCCAGATAGGAATCCCATGGAGCCCATTCGTATGAAACTGACTGTAAAGACTTTGGCTCCATGGCGATTAAACTGTATTCGTGTGGTCTGAGCGCCATTCACTTAATAATGTGCGCTCAGACCTGAGCTATCTGGGGATATGTTAAATGTATAGTTTTAATGTAATGTGTCTTACCTGGTGTATTTTAACAGTAATGCTTGTTCTGTGTCCCCATGTGCATAATGGAGTCTTGTCTCTGAAATGTCTGTGTGTATTGTAAAGGGTGGGACATTGTATATTGAATAGTGATGTCTGTCCTATTGTCCCCACATGTGTATTGGCGATTTCCCTTTGTCCTGAGAGATAATTGAATGACTCCTCAATTGTCTCAGGACAGAAGACATTGTGTATTCGTCTGCCTGTGATGATTGCATTACCCATGTAGGGTGATGGTATCACAGGCAGAGGAGGGATATGCTGGGGGTGTCTGTATTGTCCCAATGTGTGTGATTGGCTGCTGTATCCCGTGTCGCAGTCTTCCTTCTGGTCCTCTAGGGAGTGTCCACCAGGTGGGAGACCTGGATAAATACCAGGCAGGTAGCCGTTAATAAATGTGAGAATTCCTGTTTACCATCAATACGGAGCCTCGTCTCGTTCTTGGGGGATTCACTGTATGCTGTTAGAGACTGATTGCCAGGAGTGTAAGCTGATTGTCTGCTTTTCCTGTTCGTCTGCTAGCAGCTATTTGGGAGGTTCCAGTACGGGAGTTGGAGTGCTATTTTGTATCCAGTTCGGGAGTTTGGTGTTCTGCAGTAGCTGTGCCTATATCTCTGTAAAGGGGCCGATCGCCTAAACGGTTTTACCCCTTGTCTGCAGAAACGGTCCGTTACATCACTGTGCAGGTGTCATATAGAGAGTGGATTGTACTGATCACTGTGCAGGTGTCATATAGAGAGTGGACTGTACTGATCACTGTGCAGGTATCATTTTGAGAGTGTACTGTACTGATCACTGTGCAGGTGTCATATAGAGAGTGGACTGTACTGATCACTGTGCATGTGTCATATAGAGAGTGGACTGTACTGATCACTGTGCAGGTGTCATATAGAGAGTGGACTGTACTGATCACTGTGCAGGTGTCATATAGAGAGTGGACTGTACTGATCACTGTGCAGGTGTCATATAGAGAGTGGACTGTACTGATCACTGTGCAGGTGTCATATAGAGAGTGGACTGTACTGATCACTGTGCAGGTGTCATATACAGAGTGGACTGTACTGATCACTGTGCAGGTGTCATATAGAGAGTGGACTGTACTGATCACTGTGCAGGTGTCATATAGAGAGTGGACTGTACTGATCACTGTGCAGGTGTCATATAGAGAGTGGACTGTACTGATCACTGTGCAGGTGTCATATAGAGAGTGGACTGTACTGATCACTGTGCAGGTGTCATATACAGAGTGGACTGTACTGATCACTGTGCAGGTGTCATATAGAGAGTGGACTGTACTGATCACTGTGCAGGTGTCATATAGAGAGTGGACTGTACTGATCACTGTGCAGGTGTCATATAGAGAGTGGACTGTACTGATCACTGTGCAGGTGTCATATAGAGAGTGGACTGTACTGATCACTGTGCAGGTGTCATATACAGAGTGGACTGTACTGATCACTGTGCAGGTGTCATATACAGAGTGGACTGTACTGATCACTGTGCAGGTGTCATATAGAGAGTGGACTGTACTGATCACTGTGCAGGTGTCATATACAGAGTGGACTGTACTGATCACTGTGCAGGTGTCATATACAGAGTGGACTGTACTGATCACTGTGCAGGTGTCATATAGAGAGTGGACTGTACTGATCACTGTGCAGGTGTCATATAGAGAGTGGACTGTACTGATCACTGTGCAGGTGTCATATACAGAGTGGACTGTACTGATCACTGTGCAGGTGTCATATACAGAGTGGACTGTACTGATCACTGTGCAGGTGTCATATAGAGAGTGGACTGTACTGATCACTGTGCAGGTGTCATATACAGAGTGGACTGTACTGATCACTGTGCAGGTGTCATATAGAGAGTGGACTGTACTGATCACTGTGCAGGTGTCATATACAGAGTGGACTGTACTGATCACTGTGCAGGTGTCATATAGAGAGTGGACTGTACTGATCACTGTGCAGGTGTCATATAGAGAGTGGACTGTACTGATCACTGTGCAGGTGTCATATACAGAGTGGACTGTACTGATCACTGTGCAGGTGTCATATAGAGAGTGGACTGTACTGATCACTGTGCAGGTGTCATATAGAGAGTGGACTGTACTGATCACTGTGCAGGTGTCATATACAGAGTGGACTGTACTGATCACTGTGCAGGTGTCATATACAGAGTGGACTGTACTGATCACTGTGCAGGTGTCATATAGAGAGTGGACTGTACTGATCACTGTGCAGGTGTCATATACAGAGTGGACTGTACTGATCACTGTGCAGGTGTCATATACAGAGTGGACTGTACTGATCACTGTGCAGGTGTCATATAGAGAGTGGACTGTACTGATCACTGTGCAGGTGTCATATACAGAGTGGACTGTACTGATCACTGTGCAGGTGTCATATACAGAATGGACTGTACTGATCACTGTGCAGGTGTCATATAGAGAGTGGACTGTACTGATCACTGTGCAGGTATCATATACAGAATGGACTGTACTGATCACTGTGCAGGTATCATATAGAGAGTGGACTGTACTGATCACTGTGCATGTGTCATATACAGAGTGGACTGTACTGATCACTGTGCAGGTGTCATATAGAGAGTGGACTATACTGCTCACTGTGAATGTGTTATATTAAGAGTGTCCTGTACTGATCACCGTGCAGGTGTCATATAGAGTGTGTACTGTACTGCTCACTGTGAATGTGTTATATAGAGAGTGGACTGTACTGATCACTGTGCAGGTGTCATATAGAGAGTGGACTGTACTGATCACTGTGCAGGTGTCATATACAGAGTGGACTGTACTGATCACTGTGCAGGTGTACTGATGTGTATCTAATCCTATCATGTCGATGCAGTTCCAGGAAAGTCCGTGAACCCCATGATGTGTTATCTGAGGTGGTGTCCTGCTGTGGCACTTACCTTGTTGCGGACATCTTTACACGTATGCGTCTCTCCCACTACAGTACGGACTCTCTGTGTCTCATCTGATCAGCATTACTAGAAACACTTGTTACTAAGGGAAAACTGGTTGTACCTCATTCCTCCGGTGCTGCTCGGTCACTAAAGGTTTAGCAAGCAGCAGACCTGGAATTTCAGGCACATCGAGTATAGAATGTATAGCGTACAAGGTGTGTACGTTACCATGGAGACCCAGCACCCGCCAGCATCCATGACACCCACCGCAGAGTCCATGTCCGCTTCTACGTTATTAGATGGAGTATTCTTCACTCTTTTATAGTAGAGACCTCCGCAGCGTGACCGCCATTACGGTGCGGACCTCCGCAAACACGACTACCCTTGCGGTGCAGACCTCCGCAACACGACCACCCTTGCGGTGCGGACCTCCGCAACACGACCACCCATACGGTGTGGACCTCTGCAGCATGACCGCCCTTACGGTGCAGACCTCTGCAGCGTGACCGCCCTTACGGTGCGGACCTCCGCAACACGACCACCCTTGCGGTGCGGACCTCCGCAACACGACCACCCTTGCGGTGCGGACCTCCGCAACACGACCAACCTTACGGTGTGGATCTCTGCAGCATGACTGCCCTTACGGTGCGGACCTCTGCAGCGTGACCGCCCTTACGGTGCGGACCTCCGCAACACGACCACCCTTGCGGTGCGGACCTCCGCAACACGACCACCCCTACACCTCTGTCCTCTAGATGTCTAGAGCAGTGAAAAGATTAATATAATTGTCCCTGGTGGTATGAGGCAGTGAAAGGGTCATTGTCGGTATATATGATGGTTTAGGTGATGTCATTCCTTGTGATCCAGGGTAAAGGAGGGTCAATTGCCTGAGGGTGATAAAGAGTTCAGTGTCTGTATCCAGGGTGGTCTAGGGCAGTAAAGTGCTATTGTCTATGTTCCTGCTGGTTTTGGAAAGGGAATGATTTGATGGATTTATCTTTTTTCTGGCAGTGAATGGGGTAATGGCGTTGTGCTTGGGGAGTCTAGGGAAGAGCAAGGGGTCTTTATTAGGGGCCCTGGTGGTCTAAGGGAAGAGCAAGGGGTCTTTATTAGGGGCCCTGGTGGTCTAGGGTTTCTCACTTTTCCAGACGGCAGTGGTGTTCGGGCTGTATGAGTAAATACACTGCACGGCAATCGCTTGCTCATTAAGGCTGGCCAATTGTTGTCCAGTTTATCGTAAGAGCGTTCGCAGGAAGTTAAATACGGTCTGGGGGGCAGTGATCACCAACGTCATCGCTCGGCCCCATACTGACTGTCGTCTGCCGGCAGCAGATCGTGATTACACACCTCCATCTGCCGCCAGAAAACAAGGATTTTTAAGCTGAAAGATTCCGATTTCCCAATGAATAAGCGATTGCTGTTTCATCGGGGAATCGGCGGCAGTATTACACCGCCAGATCATGGCAGAGAGATAGGAGGAGGGCGAGAGACAGCGGAGAGATAGGAGGAGGGCGAGAGACAGCGGAGAGATGGGAGGAGGGCGAGAGACAGCGGAGAGATAGGAGGAGGGAGAGAGACAGCGGAGAGATAGGAGGAGGGCGAGAGACAGCAGAGATAGGAGGAGGGCGAGAGACAGCGGAGAGATAGGAGGAGGGCGAGAGACAGCGGAGAGATAGGAGGAGGGCGAGAGACAGCGGAGATAGGAGGAGGGCGAGAGACAGCGGAGAGATAGGAGGAGGGCGAGAGACAGCGGAGAGATGGGAGGAGGGCGAGAGACAGCGGAGAGATAGGAGGACTGTGAGAGACAGCGGATATAGGAGGAGGGCGAGAGACAGCGGAGAGATAGGAGGAGGGCGAGAGACAGCGGAGAGATAGGAGGAGGGCGAAAGACAGCGGAGAGATAGGAGGAGGGCGAAAGACAGCGGAGAGATAGGAGGAGGGCGAGAGACAGCGGAGAGATAGGAGGAGGGCGAGAGACAGCGGGGAGATAGGAGGAGGGCGAAAGACAGCGGAGAGATGGGAGGAGAGCGAGAGACAGCACCAGAGATAGGAGGAGTGCGAGAGATAGGAGGAGGGCGAGAGACAGCGGAGAGATAGGAGGAGTGCGAGAGATAGGAGGAGGGCAAGAGACAGTGGAGAGATAGGAGGAGGGTGAAAGACAGCAGAGAGATAGGAGGAGGGCGAGAGACAGCGGAGAGATAGGAGGAGGGTGAGAGACAGCGGAGAGATAGGAGGAGGGCGAGAGACAGCGGAGAGATAAGAGGAGGGCGAGAGACAGCGGAGAGATAAGAGGAGGGCGAGAGACAGCGGGGAGATAGGAGGAGGGCGAGAGACAGCGGAGAGATGGGAGGAGTGCGAGAGACAGCGGAGAGATAGGAGGAGGGCGAGAGACAGCGGAGAGATAGGATGAGGGCGAGAGACAGCGGAGAGATAGGAGGAGGGCGAGAGACAGGGAGAGATAGGAGGAGGGCGAGAGACAGCGGAGAGATAGGAGGAGGGCGAAAGACAGCGGAGAGATAGGAGGAGGGCGAGAGACAGCGGAGAGATGGGAGGAGTGCGAGAGACAGTGGAGAGATAGGAGGAGGGCGAGAGACAGCGGAGAGATAGGATGAGGGCGAGAGACAGCGGAGAGATAGGAGGAGGGCGAGAGACAGGGAGAGATAGGAGGAGGGCGAGACAGCGGAGAGATAGGAGGAGGCGAGAGACAGTGAGAGATAGGAGGAGGCGAGAGACAGCGGAGAGATAGGAGGAGGGCGAGAGACAGCGGAGAGATGGGAGGAGGGCGAGAGACAGCGGAGAGATAGGAGGAGGGCGAGAGACAGCGGAGAGATAGGAGGAGGGCGAGAGACAGCAGAGATAGGAGGAGGGCGAGACAGCGGAGAGATAGGAGGAGGCGAGACAGCGGAGAGATAGGAGGAGGCGAGAGACAGCGAGAGATAGGAGGAGGGCGAGAGACAGCGGAGAGATAGGAGGAGGCGAGAGACAGCGGAGAGATGGGAGGAGGGCGAGAGACAGCGGAGAGATAGGAGGACTGTGAGAGACAGCGGATATAGGAGGAGGGCGAGAGACAGCGGAGAGATAGGAGGAGGGCGAGAGACAGCGGAGAGATAGGAGGAGGGCGAGAGACAGCGGAGAGATAGGAGGAGGGCGAGAGACAGCGGAGAGATAGGAGGAGGGCGAGAGACAAGCGGAGAGATAGGAGGAGGGCGAGAGACAGTGGAGAGATAAGAGGAGGGCGAGAGACAGCGGAGAGATAGGATGAGGCGAGAGACAGCGGAGAGATAGGAGGAGGGCGAGAGACAGCGGAGAGATAGGAGGAGGGCGAAAGACAGCGGAGAGATAGGAGGAGGGCGAAAGACAGCGGAGAGATAGGAGGAGGGCGAGAGACAGCGGAGAGATGGGAGGAGTGCGAGAGACAGTGGAGAGATAGGAGGAGGGCGAGAGACAGCGGAGAGATAGGATGAGGGCGAGAGACAGCGGAGAGATAGGAGGAGGGCGAGAGACAGGGAGAGATAGGAGGAGGGCGAGAGACAGCGGAGAGATAGGAGGAGGGCGAAAGACAGCGGAGAGATAGGAGGAGGGCGAGAGACAGCGGAGAGATAGGAGGAGGGCGAGAGACAGCGGAGAGATAAGAGGAGGGCGAGAGACAGCGGAGAGATAGGATGAGGGCGAGAGACAGCGGAGAGATAGGAGGAGGGCGAGAGACAGCGGAGAGATAGGAGGAGGGCGAAAGACAGCGGAGAGATAGGAGGAGGGCGAGAGACAGCGGAGAGATAGGAGGAGGGCGAGAGACAGCGGAGAGATAAGAGGAGGCGAGAGACAGCGGAGAGATAGGATGAGGGCGAGAGACAGCGGAGAGATAGGAGGAGAGCGAGAGACAGCGGAGAGATAGGAGGAGGGCGAGAGACAGCGGAGAGATAGGAGGAGGGCGATAGACAGCGGAGAGATAGGAGGAGAGCGAGAGACAGCAGCAGAGATAGGAGGAGGCGAGAGACAGCGGAGAGATAGGAGGAGTGCGAGAGATAGGAGGAGGCGAGAGACAGCGGAGAGATAGGAGGAGGGCGAGAGACAGCAGAGATAGGAGGAGGGCGAGAGACAGCGGAGAGATAGGAGGAGGGCGAGAGACAGCGGAGAGATAAGAGGAGGGCGAGAGACAGCGGGGAGATAGGAGGAGGGCGAGAGACAGCGGAGAGATGGGAGGAGTGCGAGAGACAGCGGAGAGATAAGAGGAGGGCGAGAGACAGCGGGAGATAGGAGGAGGCGAGAGACAGCGGAGAGATAAGAGGAGGGCGAGAGACAGAGGAGAGATAAGAGGAGGGCGAGAGACAGCGGGGAGATAGGAGGAGGGCGAGAGACAGCGGAGAGATGGGAGGAGTGCGAGAGACAGCGGAGAGATAGGAGGAGGGGCAGAGACAGCGGAGAGATAGGATGAGGGCGAGAGACAGCGGAGAGATAGGAGGAGGAGCGAGAGACAGGGAGAGATAGGAGGAGGGCGAGAGACAGCGGAGAGATAGGAGGAGGGCGAAAGACAGCGGAGAGATAGGAGGAGGCGAGAGACAGCGGAGAGATGGGAGGAGTGCGAGAGACAGTGGAGAGATAGGAGGAGGGCGAGAGACAGCGGAGAGATAGGATGAGAGGCGAGAGACAGCGGAGAGATAGGAGGAGGGCGAGAGACAGGGAGAGATAGGAGGAGGGCGAGAGACAGTGGAGAGATAGGAGGAGGGCGAAAGACAGCGGAGAGATAGGAGGAGGGCGAGAGACAGCGGAGAGATAGGAGGAGGGCGAGAGACAGCGGAGAGATAAGAGGAGGGCGAGAGACAGCGGAGAGATAGGATGAGGGCGAGAGACAGCGGAGAGATAGGAGGAGGGCGAGAGACAGCGGAGAGATAGGAGGAGGGCGAGAGACAGCGGAGAGATAGGAGGAGGGCGAAAGACAGCGGAGAGATAGGAGGAGAGCGAGAGACAGCAGCAGAGATAGGAGGAGGGCGAGAGACAGCGGAGAGATAGGAGGAGTGCGAGAGATAGGAGGAGGGCGAGAGACAGCGGAGAGATAGGAGGAGGGCGAGAGACAGCAGAGATAGGAGGAGGGCGAGAGACAGCGGAGAGATAGGAGGAGGGCGAGAGATAGCAGAGAGATAGGAGGAGTGCGAGAGATAGGAGGAGGGCGAGAGACAGCGGAGAGATAGGAGGAGGGCGAGAGACAGCGGAGAGATAAGAGGAGGGCGAGAGACAGCAGAGATAGGAGGAGGGCGAGAGACAGCGGAGAGATAGGAGGAGGGCGAGAGACAGCAGAGAGATAGGAGGAGTGCGAGAGATAGGAGGAGGGCGAGAGACAGCGGAGAGATAGGAGGAGGGCGAGAGACAGCGGAGAGATAGGAGGAGGGCGAGAGACAGCGGAGAGATAGGAGGAGGGCGAGAGACAGCGGAGAGATAGGAGGAGGGCGAGAGACAGCAGAGAGATAGGAGGAGGACGAGAGACAGCGGAGAGATAGAAGGAGGGCGAGAGACAGCGGAGAGATAGGAGGACTGTGAGAGACAGCGGAGAGATAGGAGGAGGACGAGAGACAGAAGAGATAGGAGGAGGACGAGAGACAGAAGAGATAGGAGGAGGGCGAGAGACAGTGGAGAGATAGGAGGAGGGCGAGAGACAGTGGAGAGATAGGAGGAGGGCGAGAGACAGCGGAGAGATAGGAGGAGGGCGAGAGACAGCGGAGAGATAGGAGGAGAGCGAGAGACAGCGGAGAGATAGGAGGAGGGCGAGAGACAGCGGAGAGATAGGAGGAGGCGAGAGACAGCGGAGAGATAGGAGGAGGGCGAGAGACAGCGGAGAGATAGGAGGAGGGCGAGAGACAGCGGAGAGATAGGAGGAGGGCGAGAGACAGCGGAGAGATAGGAGGAGGGCGAGAGACAGCAGAGAGATAGGAGGAGGGCGAGAGACAGTAGAGAGATAGGAGGAGGGCGAGAGACAGCGGAGAGATAGGAGGAGGGCGAGAGACAGCAGAGATAGGAGGAGGGCGAGAGACAGCGGAGAAATAGGAGGAGGGCGAGAGACAGAAAGAGAAGAGGGAGGAGAGAGACAGAAGGAGAAGAGAGAGGGAGGAGAGAGATAGGAGGAGGGTGAGAGACAGAGGGAGGAGAGAGAGAGAGGGAGAAGAGAGATAGGAGGAGAGTGAGAGACAGAGGGAGGAGAGAGATAGGAGGAGAGTGAGAGACAGAGGGAGGAGAGAGATAGGAGGAGGGTGAGAGACAGAGGGAGGAGAGAGACCGAAGGAGAAGAGGGAGGAGAGAGATAGGAGGAGGGTGAGAGACAGAAGGAGAAGAAAGAGAGATGATCTGGTGTATTTGTCACGGTTAATCTTGCTAAGGTTCTTTAAACTGGTGGTGGGCCATGGGCGGTGGGAGCCAGAGATGACACCCACCTGGTTGGTGCAGTCTTTTAAGAGTGGGGAGCTGGACCTCTGTCTAGACTGGACATCCACCTGCCTGATACTGGAGAAGTATTTCTGCTCCTTTGCCCTCAGTGGAGGGTGAGTGCAGGATCAGTGAGTGGAGACAGATTGTGCCATATGTCACCAGCTGGTTCTTCCAGTACAATGGAGGAAGTCCTGAGTAACCGGCTCCTGTACCACCAATAGTGGTAGACATGGGCGTAGCTATAGGGGGTGCAGAGGTAGCAGTCGCTACCGGGCCCAGGAGCCAAAGGGGGCCCAAAGACCCTTGTGCCGCATAGGAAGACACACAAAGCACTAAGGGAAGGGGGGCCCAAGCTGAACTCCTGCACCAGGGCCCATGAGCTGTTAGCTACACCCCTGGACTGGTAGATGTTGTGTTCTTCATTCTGCTCTGGTTCTGCTCCATGATCCTAACCCCATGGCACCACTACCTCGGCCTCCACCATGGCATATGCCACCTTCACCATCGGCTGTTCTGAGAATCTCCTGGTCTACAGACACAATGGTGGAATGAGAATCCCCTGGATTTCCATAGCTTAATGTTCATTCCCGATAATCTGCCACAGTTCACCTGCTGAATGAGCAAAATGATTTGACTCCTCTAGGTCGTTCCTGGGCAGCAGATTGTGGTGTGTAAACAGGGATCTGCTGCCCAGGGACAGCTGTATGAGGACAAGTGCGAGCAGCAGCGATTCACCTCCAGTTAACAGGCAGTCGACAGGAACTCTTCCTTCGCAGCATCTGAATGCATCTTTACTCAGAGGAAATTTGTCGACTTGGTATTCCTGCGTTGTTCTAAGGCTTACAGTAAGGGTAGCAGTCCATCACTTGGGGTTACAGTTTGGGTAGTAGTCTATCACTCGAGGTTACAGTTAGGGTAGCAGTCCATCACTTGGGGTTACAGTTAGGGTAGCAGTCCATCACTTGGGGTTACAGTTACGGTAGCAGTCTATCACATGGGGTTACAGTTTGGGTAGTAGCTGGTTTTTGGGGTTACAGTTAGGGTAGTAGCTGGTTGTCAAGGTTATAGTTAGGGTGGCAGTCCATCACTTGAGGTTACATTTTGGGTAGCAGTCCATCACTTGGGGTTACAGTTTGGGTAGTAGTCTGATTTTCAGGGTTATGATTATGATAGCAGTCCATCACTCGAGGTTACAGTTAGGGTAGCAGTCCATCACTCGAGGTTACAGTTAGGGTAGCAGTCCATCACTTGGGGTTACAGTTAGGGTAGTAGTCTGGTTGTCAAGGTTATAGTTAGGGTAGCAGTCCATCACTTGGGGTTACAGTTAGGCTAGTAGTCTGATTTTCAGGGTTATGGTTATGATAGCAGTCCGTCGGTCGAGGTTACAGTTAGGGTAGTAGCTAGTTCTTGGGGTTACAAATAGGGTAGTAGCTGGTTCTTGGGGTTACAGTTATGGTAGCAGTCCATCACTCTGGGTTACAGTTTGGGTGGCATTCTGGTTCTCAGGGTTACAGTTAGGTTAGCAGTCCATCACTTGGGGTTACAGTTAGGGTAGCAGTGTGGTTCTCGGGGTTACAGTTAGGGTAGCAGTCCATCACTCTGGGTTACAGTTAGGGTAGCAGTGTGGTTCTCGGGGTTACAGTTAGGGTAGCAGTGTGGTTCTCTGGGTTACAGTTAGGGTAGCAGTCCATCACTTGGGGTTACAGTTAGGGTAGCAGTGTGGTTCTCGGGGTTACAGTTAGGGTAAAAGTGTGGTTCTCGGGGTTACAGTTAGGGTAGCAGTGTGGTTCTCGGGGTTACAGTTTGGGTAGCAGTGTGGTTCTCTGGGTTACAGTTAGGATAGCAGTGTGGTTCTCAGGGTTACAGTTAGGGTAGCAGTGTGGTTCTCTGGGTTACAGTTAGGGTAGCAGTCCATCACTTGGGGTTACAGTTAGGGTAGTAACTTGTTATTGGGGTTACAGTTAGGGTAGCAGTCCATCGCTCTGGGTTACAGTTCGGGTAGCAGTGTGGTTCTCGAGGTTACAGTTTGGGTGGCATTCTGGTTTTCGGGGTTATAGTTAGGGTAGCAGTCCATCACTTGGGGTTACAGTTTGGGTAGTAGTCCATAACTCTAGGTTACAGTTTTGGTAGCAGTTTGGTTCTCAGGGTTACAGTTAGGGTAGCAGTCCATCACTCTGGGTTACAGTTAGGGTAGCAGTCCATCACTCTGGGTTACAGTTTGGGTAGCAGTGTGGTTCTCGGGGTTACAGTTTGGGTAGCAGTGTGGTTCTCTGGGTTACAGTTAGGGTAGCAGTCCATCACTTGGGGTTACAGTTAGGGTAGTAACTTGTTATTGGGGTTACAGTTATGGTAGTAGCTGGTTCTTGGGGTTACAGTTAGGGTAGCAGTCCATCGCTCTGGGTTACAGTTCGGGTAGCAGTGTGGTTATCGAGGTTACAGTTTGGGTGGCATTCTGGTTTTCGGGGTTATAGTTAGGGTAGCAGTCCATCACTTGGGGTTACAGTTTGGGTAGTAGTCCATAACTCTAGGTTACAGTTTTGGTAGCAGTTTGGTTCTCAGGGTTACAGTTAGGGTGGCAGTGTGGTTCTCTGGGTTACAGTTAGGGTGGCAGTCCATCACTCGAGGTTATAGTTATGGTAGCAGTCCACCACTTGGGGTTACAGTTAGGGTAGCAGTCCATCACTCGGGGTTACAGTTAGGGTAGCAGTCCATCACTCGAGGTTACAGTTAGGGTAGCAGTCCTTTACTTGAGGTTACAGTTTGGGTAGCAGTCCATCACTCTGGGTTACAGTTATGGTAGCAGTCCATCACTTGGGGTTGCAGTTAGGGTAGTAGCTGGTTCTTGGGGTAACAGTTGGGGGTAGTAGCTGGTTGTCAAGGTTATAGTTAGGGTAGCAGTCCATCACTCGGGGTTACAGTTAGGGTAGTAGCTGGTTCTTGGGGTTACAGTTCGGGTAGTAGCTGGTTCTTGGGGTTACAGTTAGGGTAGCAGTTCATCACTCTGGGTTACAGTTTGGGTAGCAGTGTGGTTCTCAGGGTTACAGTTAGGGTAGCAGTGTGGTTCTCGGGGTTACAGTTAGGGTAGCAGTGTGGTTCTCGGGGTTACAGTTTGGGTAGCAGTGTGGTTCTCGGGGTTACAGTTAGGGTAGCAGTGTGGTTCTCGGGGTTACAGTTAGGGTAGCAGTGTGGTTCTCAGGGTTACAGTTAGGGTAGCAGTGTGGTTCTCAGGGTTACAGTTAGGGTAGCAGTGTGGTTCTCGGGGTTACAGTTTGGGTAGCAGTGTGGTTCTCGGGGTTACAGTTAGGGTAGCAGTGTGGTTCTCGAGGTTACAGTTAGGGTAGCAGTCCATCACTCTGGGTTACAGTTAGGGTAGCAGTCCATCACTCTGGGTTACAGTTAGGGTAGCAGTGTGGTTCTTGGGGTTACAGTTTGGGTAGCAGTGTGGTTCTCAGGGTTACAGTTTGGGTAGCAGTGTGGTTCTCTGGGTTACAGTTAGGGTAGCAGTCCATCACTCTGGGTTACAGTTAGGGTAGCAGTGTGGTTCTTGGGGTTACAGTTTGGGTAGCAGTGTGGTTCTCAGGGTTACAGTTTGGGTAGCAGTGTGGTTCTCTGGGTTACAGTTAGGGTAGCAGTGTGGTTCTCAGGGTTACAGTTAGGGTAGCAGTGTGGTTCTCGGGGTTACAGTTAGGGTAGCAGTGTGGTTCTCGGGGTTACAGTTAGTGTAACAGTGTGGTTCTCTGGGTTACAGTTAGGGTAGCAGTGTGGTTCTCTGGGTTACAGTTAGGGTAGCAGTCCATCACTTGGGGTTACAGTTTGGGTAGCAGTCCATCACTCGAGGTTACAGTTAGGGTAGCAGTCTATCACTCGAGGTTACAGTTAGGGTAGCAGTCTATCACTCGAGGTTACAGTTAGGGTAGCAGTCAATCACTTGGGGTTACAGTTAGGGTAGCAGTCCATCACTTGGGGTTACAGTTAGGGTAACAGTCCATCACTTGGGGTTACAGTTAGGGTGGTAGTCTGATTCTCAGGGTTATGGTTATGATAGCAGTCCATCACTTGGGGTTACAGTTTGGGTAGCAGTCCATCACTCGAGGTTACAGTTAGGGTAGCAGTCCATCACTCGAGGTTACAGTTAGGGTAGCAGTCCATCACTCGAGGTTACAGTTAGGGTAGCAGTCCATCACTTGGGGTTACAGTTAGGGTAGTAGTCTGATTCTCAGGGTTATGGTTATGATAGCAGTCCATCACTTGGGGTTACAGTTTGGGTAGCAGTCCATCACTCGAGGTTACAGTTAGGGTAGCAGTCCATCACTCGAGGTTACAGTTAGGGTAGCAGTCAATCACTTGGGTTACAGTTAGGGTAGCAGTCCATCACTTGGGGTTACAGTTAGGGTAACAGTCCATCACTTGGGGTTACAGTTAGGGTGGTAGTCTGATTCTCAGGGTTATGGTTATGATAGCAGTCCATCACTTGGGGTTACAGTTTGGGTAGCAGTCCATCACTCGAGGTTACAGTTAGGGTAGCAGTCCATCACTTGAGGTTACAGTTAGGGTAGCAGTCCATCACTTGGGGTTATAGTTTGGGTAGTAGCTCGTTGGGGTAGTGGTCTAGCTCTCAGGGTTATAATTAGGATAGCAGTCAATCACTCTGGGTTACAGACTTACAGTTGGGTTAGCAGTCTGGTTCTCGAGGTTACAGTTAGGGTAGAAGTCCATCACTCGAGGTTACAGTTAGGGTAGCAGTCCATCACTTGGGGTTACAGTTAGGGTAGCAGTCCATCACTCGAGGTTACAGTTTGGGTAGCAGTCCATCACTTGGGGTTACAGTTTGGGTAGCAGTCCATCACTCGAGGTTACAGTTAGGGTAGCAGTCCATCACTCGAGGTTACAGTTAGGGTAGCAGTCCATCACTTGGGGTTACAGTTAGGGTAACAGTCCATCACTTGGGGTTACAGTTAGGGTGGTAGTCTGATTCTCAGGGTTATGGTTATGATAGCAGTCCATTACTTGGGGTTACAGTTTGGGTAGCAGTCCATCACTCGAGGTTACAGTTAGGGTAGCAGTCAATCACTTGGGTTACAGTTAGGGTAGCAGTCCATCACTTGGGGTTATAGTTTGGGTAGTAGCTCGTTGGGGTAGTGGTCTAGCTCTCAGGGTTATAATTAGGATAGCAGTCAATCACTCTGGGTTACAGTTGGGTTAGCAGTCTGGTTCTCGAGCTTACAGTTAGGGTAATAGTCTGGTTCTTAGGATATAATCAAGGTCCAGATAATGTCCGTTATATTCTTCTTGTTCTTTGCATCCTGGTTCAGTTTCTCAGTACACTGTCCCCAGTGTATAATTTACAGGAGGTGAAGATCATGTCCTCACGACAACCTCTGTAGCACATGTTCTCATCTGAAAACATTGTTACTGCCCGTATCCACACATGAGATCTCGAGTTTATGTGATCGCCTCAGCCTCTCACCTGGGTGTTGTGTCCGGATTGGGTCATGTGTTCTCTGTAGGCTCACACCTGCGTATTGTGTAATGGTCTGGATAGGGTCATGTGATCTCTGTAGCCTCACAGCTAGATATTGTGTAATAGCCCAGGTGGGGTCATGCGATCTCCGCCGCCTCACACCTGGATATTGTGTAATGGTCCAGATGGGGTCATGTGATCTCCGCAGCTTCACAGCGGGATATTGTGTAATGGTCCAGATGGGGTCATGTGATCTCTGCAGCTTCACAACTAGATATTGTGTAATAGCCCAGCTGGGGTCATGCAATCTCCGCAGCCTCACACCTGGATATTGTGTAATGGTCCAGATGGGGTCATGTGATCTCCGCAGCTTCACAGCGGGATATTGTGTAATGGTCTGGATAGGGTCATGTGATCTCTGCAGCTTCACAACTAGATATTGTGTAATGGTCCAGATGGGGTCATGTGATCTCTGCAGCTTCACAACTAGATATTGTGTAATAGCCCAGATGGGGTCATGTGATCTCTGCAGCTTCACAACTAGATATTGTGTAATAGCCCAGATGGGGTCATGTGATCTCTGCAGCTTCACAGCTGGACATTGTATAAGGGTCCTGATGGGGTCATGTGATCATATTCTTCATCAATGACACCCAGCATTCCCCTTGGAGACACAATGAATCATATTATACAAATAACCAGCATTCCCGTGTGTCCATGACAAACCTTCATACAGGTCTTCTTAGGGTGAGTCCAGAAATGGAAGTACATAGAAGGGGTTCCAGACTTCACTAAGGAGAACATGGCCCCGGAGCCCACGGGGTGGAGGGTGCCCCAGAAATCCTGAGATTTATTGGGATGGCAAAAGCCAAGAGTTTATTGAGGAATTACATTTATATAAATGGCATCTGTTGACACATGAACATACAAGTCCTTCATATAGAGCACATAGTGAGGAACGTGTAAACATACAGGGGAACATACATGTCCTTCATATAGAGCACATAGTGAGGAACATGTAAACATACAGGGGAACATACATGTCCTTCACATAGAGCACATAGTGAGGAACATGTGAACATACAGGGGAACATACATGTCCTTCACATAGAGCACATAGTGAGGAACATGTGAACATACAGGGGAACATACATGTCCTTCATATAGAGCACATAGTGAGGAGCATGTGAACATACAGGGGAACATACATGTCCTTCATATAGAGCACATAGTGAGGAACATGTAAACATACAGGGGAACATACATGTCCTTCACATAGAGCACATAGTGAGGAACATGTGAACATACAGGGGAACATACATGTCCTTCATATAGAGCACATAGTGAGGAACATGTAAACATACAGGGGAACATACATGTCCTTCATATAGAGCACATAGTGAGGAACATGTAAACATACAGGGGAACATACATGTCCTTCACATAGAGCACATAGTGAGGAACATGTGAACATACAGGGGAACATACATGTCCTTCATATAGAGCACATAGTGAGGAGCATGTGAACATACAGGGGAACATACATGTCCTTCATATAGAGCACATAGTGAGGAGCATGTGAACATACAGGGGAACATACATGTCCTTCATATAGAGCACATAGTGAGGAACATGTGAACATACAGGGGAACATACATGTCCTTCATATAGAGCACATAGTGAGGAGCATGTGAACATACAGGGGAACATACATGTCCTTCATATAGAGCACATAGTGAGGAGCATGTGAACATACAGGGGAACATACATGTCCTTCATATAGAGCACATAGTGAGGAGCATGTGAACATACAGGGGAACATACATGTCCTTCATATAGAGCACATAGTGAGGAGCATGTGAACATACAGGGGAACATACATGTCCTTCATATAGAGCACATAGTGAGGAGCATGTGAACATACAGGGGAACATACATGTCCTTCATATAGAGCACATAGTGAGGAGCATGTGAACATACAGGGGAACATACATGTCCTTCATATAGAGCACATAGTGAGGAGCATGTGAACATACAGGGGAACATACATGTCCTTCATATAGAGCACATAGTGAGGAGCATGTGAACATACAGGGGAACATACATGTCCTTCATATAGAGCACATAGTGAGGAGCATGTGAACATACAGGGGAACATACATGTCCTTCATATAGAGCACATAGTGAGGAACATGTGAACATACAGGGGAACATACATGTCCTTCATATAGAGCACATAGTGAGGAACATGTGAACATACAGGGGAACATACATGTCCTTCATATAGAGCACATAGTGAGGAGCATGTGAACATACAGGGGAACATACATGTCCTTCATATAGAGCACATAGTGAGGAGCATGTGAACATACAGGGGAACATACATGTCCTTCATATAGAGCACATAGTGAGGAGCATGTGAACATACAGGGGAACATACATGTCCTTCATATAGAGCACATAGTGAGGAGCATGTGAACATACAGGGGAACATACATGTCCTTCATATAGAGCACATAGTGAGGAGCATGTGAACATACAGGGGAACATACATGTCCTTCATATAGAGCACATAGTGAGGAGCATGTGAACATACAGGGGAACATACATGTCCTTCATATAGAGCACATAGTGAGGAACATGTGAACATACAGGGGAACATACATGTCCTTCATATAGAGCACATAGTGAGGAACATGTGAACATACAGGGGAACATACATGTCCTTCATATAGAGCACATAGTGAGGAGCATGTGAACATACAGGGGAACATACATGTCCTTCATATAGAGCACATAGTGAGGAGCATGTGAACATACAGGGGAACATACATGTCCTTCATATAGAGCACATAGTGAGGAACATGTGAACATACAGGGGAACATACATGTCCTTCATATAGAGCACATAGTGAGGAACATGTGAACATACAGGGGAACATACATGTCCTTCATATAGAGCACATAGTGAGGAACATGTGAACATACAGGGGAACATACATGTCCTTCATATAGAGCACATAGTGAGGAACATGTGAACATACAGGGGAACATACATGTCCTTCATATAGAGCACATAGTGAGGAACATGTGAACATACAGGGGAACATACATGTCCTTCATATAGAGCACATAGTGAGGAGCATGTGAACATACAGGGGAACATACATGTCCTTCATATAGAGCACATAGTGAGGAGCATGTGAACATACAGGGGAACATACATGTCCTTCATATAGAGCACATAGTGAGGAGCATGTGAACATACAGGGGAACATACATGTCCTTCATATAGAGCACATAGTGAGGAGCATGTGAACATACAGGGGAACATACATGTCCTTCATATAGAGCACATAGTGAGGAGCATGTGAACATACAGGGGAACATACATGTCCTTCATATAGAGCACATAGTGAGGAACATGTGAACATACAGGGGAACATACATGTCCTTCATATAGAGCACATAGTGAGGAACATGTGAACATACAGGGGAACATACATGTCCTTCATATAGAGCACATAGTGAGGAGCATGTGAACATACAGGGGAACATACATGTCCTTCATATAGAGCACATAGTGAGGAGCATGTGAACATACAGGGGAACATACATGTCCTTCATATAGAGCACATAGTGAGGAGCATGTGAACATACAGGGGAACATACATGTCCTTCACATGCAGCACAGAGCAACTGAACCAGCAGCTGGACATTATACATGTGACATTATAAACTATGTAACACATTGTAACGGGAGGCTGAATTTGTGCCAAGAACCTGGCATAGAAGATGAGCTGAGGGTTTGAGGCATCTTTATGCATTACTGTCCCAATATCCCACTGAACCTGTCCGTGGAGTCCTGGCCTCCTCACTTACAGAATATGCCCTATTTGGCCTGTCTGTCTGAACACGGTCTTAGGCCTCATGCACACAGCCATGCACGGACTGTGGTATCCCGGCCTGGAATCCAGCTGACAGCAGGAGCGCACGGCGTCATTGGTTGCTATGACGCCGTGCGCTTCATGCCGCCTCTGGACTACAGTAATACACTCGTACGGGTGTATTACTGTAGTCCAGCGGCGGCATGAAGCGCACGGCGTCATAGCAACCAATGACGCCGTGCGCTCCTGCTGTCAGCTGAATTCCAGGCTGGAATACCACTGTCCGTGAAGGGCCATGTTCATGAGGCTTACTGCATTTAAATGTGGCCATGTATAAGATCTTCTTAGAATATGGTGGTGAACACATGTGGAATCGGCTTGGTAACCACAGCAGCCATGTTGATTCCAGTGCTTGGGAAGGAGATATTCACCAGGAAAGAGGTGACGATTCTCCATATCACTGCTCGAGGATAGGCTGGGGCAAACTGAAGGGTTCAGTTAAAACAATACAGAATACATACAAAACATACAGGAGGATAATAAATACCGTTACTATATACACAGTGTCCACAGAGTGATTGACCTTAGTGGTACAGACACACAGAACAGACACGTACACCGTCAGAGAGAGACCATGGGTTCAGCCAATGCACAGAACAGACACGTACACCATCAGAGAGAGACCATGGGCTCAGCCAATGCACAGAACGGACACGTACACCGTCAGAGAGAGACCATGGGCTCAGCCAATGCACAGAACGGACACGTACACCATCAGAGAGAGACCATGGGCTCAGCCAATGCACAGATCAGACACGTACACTGTCAGAGAGAGACCATGGGCTCAGCCAATGCACAGAACCGACACGTACACCATCAGAGAGAGACCATGGGCTCAGCCAATGCACAGAACGGACACGTACACCGTCAGAGAGAGACCATGGGCTCAGCCAATGCACAGATCAGACACGTACACTGTCGGAGAGACAGTGGGCTTAGCCAATGCACAGAACAGACACGTACACCGTCAGAGAGAGACCATGGGCTCAGCCAATGCACAGAACAGACACGTACACCATCAGAGAGAGACCATGGGCTCAGCCAATGCACAGAACAGACACGTACACCGTCAGAGAGAGATCATGGGCTCAGCCAATGCACAGAACAGACACGTACACCGTCAGAGAGAGACCATGGGCTCAGCCAATGCACAGAACGGACACGTACACCATCAGAGAGAGACCATGGGCTCAGCCAATGCACAGATCAGACACGTACACTGTCGGAGAGACAGTGGGCTTAGCCAATGCACAGAACAGACACGTACACCGTCAGAGAGAGACCATGGGCTCAGCCAATGCACAGAACAGACACGTACACCATCAGAGAGAGACCATGGGCTCAGCCAATGCACAGAACGGACACGTACACCGTCAGAGAGAGACCATGGGCTCAGCCAATGCACAGAACAGACACGTTCACCGTCAGAGAGAGACCATGGGCTCAGCCAATGCCCAGAACCGACACGTACACCATCAGAGAGAGACCATGGGCTCAGCCAATGCCCAGAACGGACACGTACACCGTCAGAGAGAGACCATGGGCTCAGCCAATGGCCAGAACAGACACGTACACCGTCAGAGAGAGACCATGGGCTCAGCCAATGCACAGAACAGACACGTACACTGTCAGAGAGAGACCATGGGCTCAGCCAATGCACAGAACGGACATGTACACTGTCCGAGAGAGACCGTCGGCTCGGCAGATACATAGAATGGACACGTACACTGTCAGAGAGAGACCGGGGCTCGGCAGATACACAGAATGGACACGTACACTGTCCGAGAGAGACCATGGGCTCAGCCAATGCACAGAACGGACATGTACACTGTCCGAGAGAGACCGTCGGCTCGGCAGATACATAGAATGGACACGTACACTGTCCGAGAGAGACCGTCGGCTCGGCAGATACATAGAATGGACACGTACACTGTCAGAGAGAGACCGGGGCTCGGCCGATACATAGAATGGACACGTACACTGTCAGAGAGAGACCGGGGCTCGGCCGATACATAGAATGGACACGTACACTGTTGGAGAGAGACCGGGGCTCGGCCGATACATAGAATGGACACGTACACTGTCGGAGCAATACTATGGGCTCAGGAGATAACTATTTCCTGAGGTAATGATGTCAGCCACATACAGTGCTTTGGGAAAGTCCTCATTTCTCTGGATCATCTCTGAGATGTTCTGCATGTTGATTGGGGCCACCTGTGGTAAATTCCATGGATTGGAGATGCTTTGGAAAGACACAGCCCTGTCTATATAAGATCTCAAGACAATATATATAATGGCAAAAACCAAACCATGAGGAGGAGAGAACTGCCTGTAGAGCTCAGAGACGGGATTGTGTGGAGACACAGATCTGGAGAAGGGGACAAAAACATTTCAGCTGCACTGAAGGTTCTCTGGAGCACAGTGGCCTCCATAATCCTTACATGCAAGAAGAAGAACAACCAGGACTGTTCCTACAGCTGCCGCTCATCTCCTGCCCAATACCATCCCTACAGTGAAGCATGGTGGAGGCAGCATCATGTCTGGAGGAGACCAGGCGCCGCTCATCACCTGCCCAATACCATCCCTACAGTGAAGCATGGTGGTGGCAGCATCATGTCTGGAGGAGACCAGGCGCCGCTCATCACCTGCCCAATACCATCCCTACAGTGAAGCATGGTGGGGGCAGCATCATGTCTGGAGGAGACGAGGCGCCGCTCATCACCTGCCCAATACCATCCCTACAGTGAAGTATGGTGGAGGCAGCATCATGTCTGGAGGAGACCAGGCGCCGCTCATCACCTGCCCAATACCATCCCTACAGTGAAGCATGGTGGTGGCAGCATCATGTCTGGAGGAGACCAGGCGCCGCTCATCTCCTGCCCAATACCATCCCTACAGTGAAGCATGGTGGTGGCAGCATCATGTCTGGAGGAGACCAGGCGCCGCTCATCACCTACCCAATACCATCCCTACAGTGAAGCATGGTGGTGGCAGCATCATGTCTGGAGGAGACCAGGCGCCGCTCATCACCTACCCAATACCATCCCTACAGTAAAGCATGGTGGAGGCAGCATCATGTCTGGGGGAGACCAGGCGCCGCTCATCTCCTGCCCAATACCATCCCTACAGTGAAGCATGGTGGGGGCAGCATCATGTCTGGAGGAGACCAGGCGCCGCTCATCTCCTGCCCAATACCATCCCTACAGTGAAGCATGGTGGTGAGACAAGGAATCTGGTCAGAGTTGAGGGAACACAGAATAGAGCAGAGATATTCCTAATGAAAACCTTATCTAGAGCTCTGGAACTCAGACTGGGCCAAAGGGTAACCTTCCAACAAGACAAGATTCTAAGCACACAGCCACTTAGGGACATCTCTGTAAATGTCCTTGAGTGACCCAGGCAGAACCCTGAACCCAATGGAACTTCTCTGGAGAGACCCAAAAATGGCTGTTCACCCACAGCCCCCATCCAACCTGACAGAGCTGGAGAGGATCTGTAGAGAAGAATGGCTGAAAATCCCCAAATCCAGGTGTAAACCTTGTGGCATCATCTCCAAGAAGACTGTAAGCTGTAATCACTGCCAAAGAGACTTCACCAACTTCTGAGTAAAGGGGCTGAATACTTAGTCAACGTGAGAGGGGCTGAGGACTTTCCCAATGCACTGTATACACTCCATATTGTACCTACCACTTCATACAGAGGTTTTGGTTGGATTCTCATTGAATGTTCACATCACACTAGTCTTGTCTAAAGCTCCTTAAGCACTAAACGTGTCCAGAGGGTTATGGTGGAGGCCAAAAGAGTGTCCTTATGGCCTCCGTCTGGTCAGAACATGTCAGGATGCGTCAGTATAGCGGAGTAGATGGTGCTATTTCATACAACGGCATTCAGTCAAAAACTGCCTGCCTTAAACATATTATCTTTTCAGTGGATGATAGAAGGCAATGTAGGACATCCATTTGAGGCATCCATTTCACATACTGGTCATGACATAGACATTAAACATGATGTGACCACCACTTTACGGAGGTACTGTCCACTAGAATCGATCTCCCTGTAATCTGGCTCCAGGTGCCTCCATACAGTTTGTGCCCCTAAACTGGTAGAATTCTTTATGACTTAGTAGCCGGACATTGAGATACTCGTGTGTAGAAATAAGATATATAGACATATTCAGGATCCAAGGTCAGATATGGGACCGCAGTGTGGAGACCATACACAGCGCGTATCTGATCCTGTCCAAGGTGCAAAATCTTCATGTAGTAACAGGGACCGCGGGAGTCAGGACTAATCTTCCTCTTCTTAATGTTCCTTCCACCTGAAAAATAAGAATTTCCAGCTAACAATGTGATCATGTGGAGACAGAACTGGTTTCTACCACACAAACCAGTAAACTAATGGTGAGTAGTGTTGAGCGCGATGATCTAGAATATAATGCTATATCTTTCTAATTGTGAACATTCTAGATTTTTTTGTTTTCGAGTTATTATTTTACCGATCATTAATAAGTTTTTATTAGAAGTTTTTTTTTAACCTATCATTGCATATAACAGACATTCACACAAAGGCTGTATGCTAAAAGCCAGGTATGTGCAATCCAACAACATATCCATATGCGGCATATGAGACAACTAGCAATAATCACTCCACAGATAAACCTCATGGGCTATGACATTGCCAGGACCAGCTCTCCTCTGACTGAGAGCCAGTAAGCCTCAAAGTTGCTTGATTTAAGTTGGATGGCTTGGGGGGCCTGCGCACCTAGATCATTATCATTAGGGTGACAAAAATTGTAAAAAAATTTTTTATGCCAGCTAACTCTTCTCTCACTGCTTAGGAGGGCTGCATAAAAATTTTCAGTTTTGTAATTGTCCTAATATTATATTCAATAACCTTTCTATCCTGTTTTGTCATGGAAAGTCATTTGTATAAACTTGAATATGGGAAAGACATGCAAATAGTGTTTCAAGGCAGATTTTGCAAATTTGCATGTCTTTCCCATATTCAAGTTTATGCAAATTTAGAAAACTGAAATTTTTTATGCAGCTCTCCTAAGCAGTGAGAGAAGAGTTAGCTGGCATCCAATTTTTGTTTCACTATCATTAGGGTGACAATAATTGTAATTTAGGTGCACAGGTCCTCCCAAGCAATCCAACTTAACTCAAACAACTTTGAGGCTTAGTGGCTCTCAGTCAGATGGGAGCTGGATTTGAATGTCTCATTGTGCACAAGGCTGCTATTGTAAGTTATGCCGACTGTACCTGTCTCATGGATAGGTTATTGGTTAGCACATATCTGGCTTTTGGCATACAGCCTTTGTGTAATTGTCTGTTTATTATATGTTATAGTTAATGAAATTGCATCTGCAATATGTGCACATTACATTACTGATTTTCGCAATCTCCAATTTGCAAACTTATGGTGAATATGTGGCCAAAAATGTGCTAAATATTGTGACTGATGGAAATTCTGACATAATGACCTAAAATTTGTAAGAGGCTTCCTAATGGCCAGAGGTCATAAAATTCCTTTCAGACACATGAATTTAATTGGAAAATCAACTGTTTTTATTCAATGATCTGTGGCTTTCATTTGGCCATGTGTGAACGTGGAGCAATTTTCTCTTAATAAATCAGATAATAGTATGAGGGAACAAAGGAGAACATTAGTATATACCAAGGAGAATGTGAGGCTGTAGTAAGGAGAGGAGAACATGAGGCTGCAGCAAGGCAAGGGTCTGCCGGATCAGAGGAGAGAGTCTGACAGATCAGAGTAGAAAGTGAGGGTCTGACAAAGGAGAGGAGACCAGGAGGCTGTAGCAAGGTGAGGATCTGATGGATCAGAGGAGAGGAGAATGTAAGGATGCAGCGAGGTGAGGCGAGGGTCTGACGGATCAGAGGAGAGGAGAACGTAAGGATGCAGCGAGGTGACGCGAGGGTCTGACGGGTCAGAGGAGAACATGAGGCTGAAGCGAGGTGAGGCGAGGCAATGGTCTGATGGATCAGAGGAGAACATGAGGCTGAAGCGAGGTGAGGTGAGGCGAGGCAAGGGTCTGACAGATCAGAGGAGAATATAAGGCTGTAGTAAGGTGAGGCAATGGTTTTACGGATCATAGGAGAGGAGAACATGAGGCTGTAGTGAGGCGAGGGTCTGACATAGGAGAGGAGAACATGAGGCTGTAGTGAGGCAAGGATCTGACAGAGGAGAGGAGAACATGAGGCTGTAATGAGGCGAGGGTCTGACGGGTCAGAGGCGAGGAGAACGTGAGGCTGTAATGAGGTGAGGGTCTGACGGGTCAGAGGCGAGGAGAACATGAGGCTGTAGTGAGGCGAGGGTCTGACAGATGAGAGGAGAACATGAGGCTGTAGTGAGGCGAGGGTCTGACAGAGGAGAGGAGAACATGAGGCTGTAGTGAGGCAAGGATCTGACAGAGGAGAGGAGAACATGAGGCTGTACTCAGGCGAGGGTCTGACAGAGGAGAGCAAAACATGAGGCTGTAGTGAGGCGAGGGTCTGACAGAGGAGAGGAGAACATGAGGCTGTAATGAGGCGAGGGTCTGACAGGTCAGAGGCGAGGAGAACATGAGGCTGTAGTGAGGTGAGGGTCTGACAGATAAGAGGAGAACATGAGGCTGTAGTGAGGTGAGGGTCTGACAGATGAGAGGAGAACATGAGGCTGTAGTGAGGCAAGGATCTGACAGAGGAGAGGAGAACATGAGGCTGTACTCAGGCGAGGGTCTGACAGAGGAGAGGAGAACATGAGGCTGTAGTGAGGCGAGGGTCTGACAGAGGAGAGGAGAACATGACGCTGTAGTGAGGCGAGGGTCTGACAGAGGAGAGGAGAACATGAGGCTGTAGTGAGGCGAGGGTCTGACAGAGGAGAGGAGAGAAGAACATGAGGCTGTAGTGAGGCGAGGGTCTGACAGAGGAGAGGAGAGGAGAACATGAGGCTGTAGTGAGGCGAGGATCTGAGAGAGGAGAGGAGAACATGAGGCTGTAGTGAGGCGAGGATCTGACAGAGGAAAGGAGAACATGAGGCTGTAGTGAGGCGAGGATCTGACAGAGGAGAGGAGAACATGAGGCTGTAGTGAGGCGAGGATCTGACAGAGGAGAGGAGAACACGAGGCTGTAGTGAGGCGAGGATCTGACAGAGGAGAGGAGAACATGAGGCTGTAGTGAGGCAAGGATCTGACAGAGGAGAGGAGAACATGAGGCTGTAGTGAGGCGAGGGTCTGACAGAGGAGAGGAGAACATGAGGCTGTAGTGAGGCGAGGGTCTGACAGAGGAGAGGAGAACACGAGGCTGTAGTGAGGAGGAGAGGAGAATATGAGGCTGTAGTGAGGAGGAGAGGAGAACATGAGGCTGTAGTGAGGCGAGGGTCTGACAGAGGAGAGGAGAACATGAGTCTGTAGTGAGGCGAGGGTCTGACAGAGGAGAGGAGAACATGAAGGCTGTAGTGAGGCGAGGGTCTGACAGAGGAGAGGAGAATATGAGGCTGTAATGAGGCGAGGGTCTGACAGAGGAGAGGAGAACATGAGGCTGTTGTGAGGCGAAGATCTGACAGAGGAGAGGAGAACATGAGGCTGTAGTGAGGCGAGGGTCTGACAGAGGAGAGGTGAACATGAGGCAGTAGTGAGGCGAGGGTCTGACAGAGGAGAGGAGAACATGAGGCTGTAGTGAGGCGAGGGTCTGACAGAGGAGAGGAGAACATGACGCTGTAGTGAGGAGGAGAGGAGAACATGAGGCTGTAGTGAGGCGAGGGTCTGACAGAGGAGAGGTAAACATGAGGCTGTAGTGAGGCGAGGGTCTGACAGAGGAGAGGAGAACATGAGGCTGTAGTGAGGCGAGGGTCTGACATAGGAGAGGAGAACATGAGGCTGTAGTGAGGCGAAGGTCTGACAGAGGAGAGGAGAACATGAGGCTGTAGTGAGGCGAGGGTCTGACATAGGAGAGGAGAACATGAGTCTGTAGTGAGGCGAGGGTCTGACAGAGGAGAGGAGAACATGAGGCTGTAGTGAGGCGAGGGTCTGACAGAGGAGAGGAGAACATGAGGCTGTAGTGAGGCGAGGGTCTGACGTGTCAGAGGCGAGGAGAACATGAGGCTGTAGTGAGGCGAGGGTCTGACAGAGGAGAGGTGAACATGAGGCTGTAGTGAGGTGAAGGTCTGACAGAGGAGAGGTAAACATGAGGCTGTAGTGAGGCGAGGGTCTGACAGAGGAGAGGAGAACATGAGGCTGTAGTGAGGTGAGGGTCTGACAGAGGAGAGGTGAACATGAGGCTGTAGTGAGGTGAAGGTCTGACAGAGGAGAGGAGAACATGAGGCTGTAGTGAGGTGAAGGTCTGACAGAGGAGAGGTGAACATGAGGCTGTAGTGAGGTGAAGGTCTGACAGAGGAGAGGAGAACATGAGGCTGTAGTGAGGCGAGGGTCTGACAGAGGAGAGGAGAACATGAGGCTGTAGTGAGGCGAGGGTCTGACAGAGGAGAGGAGAACATGAGGCTGTAGTGAGGCGAGGGTCTGACAGAGGAGAGGAGAACATGAGGCTGTAGTGAGGCGAGGATCTGACAGAGGAGAGGTAAACATGAGGCTGTAGTGAGGCGAGGGTCTGACAGAGGAGAGGAGAACATGAGTCTGTAGTGAGGCGAGGGTCTGACAGAGGAGAGGAGAACATGAGGCTGTAGTGAGGCGAGGGTCTGACAGAGGAGAGGAGAATATGAGGCTGTAATGAGGCGAGGGTCTGACAGAGGAGAGGAGAACATGAGGCTGTTGTGAGGCGAAGATCTGACAGAGGAGAGGAGAACATGAGGCTGTAGTGAGGCGAGGGTCTGACAGAGGAGAGGTGAACATGAGGCAGTAGTGAGGCGAGGGTCTGACAGAGGAGAGGAGAACATGAGGCTGTAGTGAGGCGAGGGTCTGACAGAGGAGAGGAGAACATGACGCTGTAGTGAGGAGGAGAGGAGAACATGAGGCTGTAGTGAGGCGAGGGTCTGACAGAGGAGAGGTAAACATGAGGCTGTAGTGAGGCGAGGGTCTGACAGAGGAGAGGAGAACATGAGGCTGTAGTGAGGCGAAGGTCTGACAGAGGAGAGGTAAACATGAGGCTGTAGTGAGGCGGGGGTCTGACAGAGGAGAGGAGAACATGAGGCTGTAGTGAGGCGAGGGTCTGACGGGTCAGAGGAGAGGAGAACATGAGGCTGTAGTAAGGCGAGGGTCTGACAGAGGAGAGGTGAACATGAGGCTGTAGTGAGGCGAGGATCTGACAGATGAGAGGAGAACATGAGGCTGTAGTGAGGCGAGGGTCTGACAGAGGAGAGGAGAACATGAGGCTGTAGTGAGGCGAGGGTCTGACGGGTCAGAGGAGAGGAGAACATGAGGCTGTAGTAAGGCGAGGATCTGACAGAGGAGAGGAGAACATGAGGCTGTAGTGAGGCGAGGATCTGACAGATGAGAGGAGAACATGAGGCTGTAGTGAGGCGAGGGTCTGACAGAGGAGAGGAGAACATGAGGCTGTAGTGAGGCGAGGGTCTGACAGAGGAGAGGAGAACATGAGGCTGTAGTGATGGATCATGTCAGAGGAACCAGAGATGGATGAAGAAGGCACAAGGAGGTGGATGGAGAGTAGAAGAACGACGTCACTCACTCTGTCTGTTCTACTGCTGGCTGCCGGACACATTTCAATTCTTTCTTGATGAGACGTAATAAAAACTGAGAATATAAAAACATATTGAATGACACAAAAGGGTCAAGGTTGACAAAGACATGCGTATCAAAGGTGAGGTCATAGAGAAAAGAACGTGTATGTCACACGGGTGATGTAATCAGTGACACCGAGGACGCCTATGTCACACGGGTGATGTAATCAGTGACACCGAGGACGCCTATGTGCCACGGGTGATGTAATCAGTGACACCGAGGACGCCTATGTCACACGGGTGATGTAATCAGTGACACCGAGGATGCCTATGTCACACGGGTGATGTAATCAGTGACACCGAGGACGCCTATGTGACACGGGTGATGTAATCAGTGACACCGAGGACGCCTATGTGACACGGGTGATGTAATCAGTGACACAGAGGACGCCTATGTGACACGGGTGATGTAATCAGTGACACAGAGGACGCCTATGTGACACGGGTGATGTCATCAGTGACACAGAGGACGCCTATGTCACACGGGTGATGTAATCAGTGACACCGAGGACGCCTATGTGACACGGGTGATGTAATCAGTGACACAGAGGACGCCTATGTGACACGGGTGATGTAATCAGTGACACAGAGGACGCCTATGTGACACGGGTGATGTCATCAGTGACACAGAGGACGCCTATGTCACACAGGTGATGTCATCAGTGACACAGAGGACGCCTATGTCACACGGGTGATGTAATCAGTGACACAGAGGACGCCTATGTCACACAGGTGATGTCATCAGTGACACAGAGGACGCCTATGTCACACAGGTGATGTCATCAGTGACACAGAGGACGCCTATGTCACACAGGTGATGTCATCAGTGACACAGAGGATGCCTATGTCACACAGGTGATGTCATCAGTGACACAGAGGACGCCTATGTCACACGGGTGATGTCATCAGTGACACAGAGGACGCCTATGTCACACGGGTGATGTAATCAGTGACACAGAGGACGCCTATGTCACACAGGTGATGTCATCAGTGACACAGAGGACGCCTATGTCACACAGGTGATGTCATCAGTGACACAGAGGACGCCTATGTCACACGGGTGATGTAATCAGTGACACAGAGGACGCCTATGTCACACAGGTGATGTAATCAGTGTCACCGAGGACGCCTATGTCACACGGCTGATGTAATCAGTGTCACCGAGGACGCCTATGTCACACGGGTGATGTAATCAGTGACACAGAGGACGCCTATGTCACACAGGTGATGTAATCAGTGTCACCGAGGATGCCTATGTCACACGGGTGATGTAATCAGTGACACAGAGGACGCCTATGTCACACGGGTGATGTAATCAGTGACACAGAGGACGCCTATGTCACACGGGTGATGTAATCAGTGTCACAGAGGACGCCTATGTCACACGGGTGATGTAATCAGTGACACAGAGGACGCCTATGTCACACGGTGATGTAATCAGTGTCACCGAGGACGCCTATGTCACACGGGTGATGTAATCAGTGACACAGAGGACGCCTATGTCACACGGGTGATGTAATCAGTGTCACCGAGGACGCCTATGTCACACGGGTGATGTAATCAGTGACACAGAGGACGCCTATGTCACACAGGTGATGTAATCAGTGTCACCGAGGACGCCTATGTGACACGGGTGATGTAATCAGTGACACCGAGGACGCCTATGTCACACGGGTGATGTAATCAGTGACACAGAGGACGCCTATGTCACACGGGTGATGTAATCAGTGACACAGAGGACGCCTATGTCACACGGGTGATGTAATCAGTGACACCGAGGACGCCTATGTGACACGGGTGATGTAATCAGTGACACAGAGGACGCCTATGTCACACGGCTGATGTAATCAGTGTCACCGAGGACGCCTATGTCACACGGCTGATGTAATCAGTGACACAGAGGACGCCTATGTCACACGGCTGATGTAATCAGTGTCACCGAGGACGCCTATGTCACACGGCTGATGTAATCAGTGACACAGAGGACGCCTATGTCACACAGGTGATGTCATCAGTGACACAGAGGATGCCTATGTCACACAGGTGATGTCATCAGTGACACAGAGGACGCCTATGTCACACGGGTGATGTCATCAGTGACACAGAGGACGCCTATGTCACACGGGTGATGTAATCAGTGACACAGAGGACGCCTATGTCACACGGGTGATGTCATCAGTGACACAGAGGACGCCTATGTCACACAGGTGATGTCATCAGTGACACAGAGGACGCCTATGTCACACGGGTGATGTAATCAGTGACACAGAGGACGCCTATGTCACACAGGTGATGTAATCAGTGTCACCGAGGACGCCTATGTCACACGGCTGATGTAATCAGTGTCACCGAGGACGCCTATGTCACACGGGTGATGTGATCTGTGACATAGAGGACGCCTATGTCACACAGGTGATGTAATCAGTGTCACCGAGGATGCCTATGTCACACGGGTGATGTAATCAGTGACACAGAGGACGCCTATGTCACACAGGTGATGTAATCAGTGTCACCGAGGATGCCTATGTCACACGGGTGATGTGATCTGTGACATAGAGGACGCCTATGTCACACGGGTGATGTAATCAGTGACACAGAGGACGCCTATGTCACACGGCTGATGTAGTCAGTGTCACCGAGGACGCCTATGTCACACGGGTGATGTGATCTGTGACACAGAGGACGCCTATGTCACACGGGTGATGTAATCAGTGACACAGAGGACGCCTATGTCACACGGCTGATGTAGTCAGTGTCACCGAGGACGCCTATGTCACACGGCTGATGTAATCAGTGTCACCGAGGACGCCTATGTCACACGGATGTTGTAATTAGTGACACAGAGGACGCCTATGTGACACGGGTGATGTAATCAGTGACACAGAGGACGCCTATGTCACACGGGTGATGTAATCAGTGACACAGAGGACGCCTATGTCACACAGGTGATGTAATCAGTGTCACCGAGGACGCCTATGTGACACGGGTGATGTAATCAGTGACACCGAGGACGCCTATGTCACACGGGTGATGTAATCAGTGACACAGAGGACGCCTATGTGACACGGGTGATGTAATCAGTGACACAGAGGACGCCTATGTCACACGGGTGATGTAATCAGTGTCACCGAGGACGCCTATGTCACACGGGTGATGTAATCAGTGTCACAGAGGACACCTATGTCACATGGGCGATGTCATCTGTGATATTGAGGTGCAATACAGTATTTGATCCGGGACCGGCATGTCACACAGGTGGTATAATTGGTGACATTAGTGACACCCTCCTCACAAGAAAAATACTCACCAACAAGGCGAATGCATCGCTTATCATGAGCATGAAAAATACATTGTGCCAGCCGTAGGGAGACAGAAGACCAGCGAGCAGAGGACCAAGGGCAGCACCTGCAGAAAGATGGAATGAAGACTCGTCAGCGAGGGCTGAATGTGGGGTGGAGAATCGGTAGGAGATAAGATGGAGCCAAGGGAGAAGGATGCTGAAATGTCTTAAAGTGTGAGAGAAGACAGAAAGAATAGCGTTGGGTGCTATAGCCAAGGGAGGTTTTGCAGTGAGGTTGTGGGTGGTTCTCGGTTATGTAGGTGAGGCTGTAGATGGTGTCAGGCTGTATAGGTGAGGATGGTGTTGGGTTGTAGGTGAGGATGAAGAAGGTGGCAGGAGGCGCAGATGAATTCGAGGTTGGCATTGGATTGTGTAGGTGAGGATGAAGATGGTGCCGGATTGTGTAGGTGAGGCTGTAGATGGTGTCAGGCTGTATAGGTGAGGATGGTGTTGGGTTGTAGTTGAGGATGAAGAAGGTGGCAGGAGGCGCAGATGAATACGAGGATGGCATTGGATTGTGTAGGTGAGGATGAAGATGGTGCCGGATTGTGTAGGTGAGGCTGTAGATGGTGCCAGGCTGTATAGGTGAGGATGGTGTTAGGTTGTAGGTGAGGATGAAGAAGGTGGCAGGAGGCGCAGATGAATTCGAGGTTGGCATTGGATTGTGTAGGTGAGGATGAAGATGGTGCCGGATTGTGTAGGTGAGGCTGTAGATGGTGCCAGGCTGTATAGGCGAGGATGGTGTTGGGTTGTAGGTGAGGATGAAGAAGGTGGCAGGAGGCGCAGATGAATATGAGGATGGCATTGGATTGTGTAGGTGAGGCTGTAGATGGTGTCAGGCTGTATAGGTGAGGATGGTGTTGGGTTGTAGGTGAGGATGAAGAAGGTGGCAGGAGGCGCAGATGAATATGAGGATGGCATTGGATTGTGTAGGTGAGGCTGTAGATGGTGCCAGGCTGTATACGTGAGGATGGTGTTGGGTTGTAGGTGAGGATGAAGAAGGTGGCAGGAGGCGCAGATGAATACGAGGTTGGCATTGGATTGTGTAGGTGAGGCTGTAGATGTCAGGCTGTATAGGTGAAAATGGTGTTGGGTTGTACTTGAGGATGAAGAAGGTGGCAGGAGGCGCAGATGAATACGAGGTTGGCATTGGATTGTGTAGGTGAGGCTGTAGATGGTGCCAGGCTGTATAGGTGAGGATGGTGTTGGGTTGTAGGTGAGGATGAAGAAGGTGGCAGGAGGCGCAGATGAATACGAGGTTGGCATTGGATTGTGTAGGTGAGGCTGTAGATGGTGTCAGGCTGTGTAGGTGAGGCTGTAGATGGTGCCAGGCTGTATACGTGAGGATGGTGTTGTGTTGTAGGTGAGGATGAAGAAGGTGGCAGGAGGCGCAGATGAATACGAGGATGGCATTGGATTGTGTAGGTGAGGATGAAGATGGTGTCAGGCTGTATACGTGAGGATGGTGTTGGGTTGTAGGTGAGGATGAAGAAGGTGGCAGGAGGCGCAGATGAATACGAGGATGGCATTGGATTGTGTAGGTGAGGATGAAGATGGTGCCAGGCTCTATAGGTGAGGATGGTGTTGGGTTGTAGGTGAGGATGAAGAAGGTGGCAGGAGGCGCAGATGAATACGAGGTTGGCATTGGATTGTGTAGGTGAGGCTGTAGATGGTGCCAGGCTGTATAGGTGAGGATGGTGTTGGGTTGTAGGTGAGGATGAAGAAGGTGGCAGGAGGCGCAGATGAATACGAGGTTGGCATTGGATTGTGTAGGTGAGGCTGTAGATGGTGCCAGGCTGTATACGTGAGGATGGTGTTGGGTTGTAGGTGAGGATGAAGAAGGTGGAAGGAGGCGCAGATGAATATGAGGATGGCATTGGATTGTGTAGGTGAGGCTGTAGATGGTGCCAGGCTGTATAGGTGAGGATGGTGTTGGGTTGTAGGTGAGGATGAAGAAGGTGGCAGGAGGCGCAGATGAATACGAGGATGGCATTGGATTGTGTAGGTGAGGATGAAGATGGTGGCAGTTTGGGAGGTTGGATGGGTCAGAGCGGCAGAGTTGGATGGATAAGCGAAGACAACTTCTGACAGAAGTAAAAGTAATGTTTGGGATGGAGAAGAGACAGGGCAGATCACACTGGTCTGAAGAGGTAGATGGTCAGATGATTGTCTCACCCACAGAGCCAGTCCCGTCTATGATAGCAGTAACGGTGGATAAAGCATGGGCATTTCCTTTCAATGACTTGTGAGTTCCCTGTAAAGTGAAAATTGGATGTTATATTTATTATAAGGTCTCTATCAAATTGATATACGACTCCACGCCAGGCACCAGCCAATGCTCTGCACCCTGTGGGAGAACACCCCGAAGCTTTTACTCACCAGGTCAGCAGACACAGCTGTTGTGATGAGGGAATAAGGTCCATTGACCAGAGCTCCACAGACCAGCAACATCACTGAGATCAAGAAGGTCACACCGTAAGTGATGGGCATGAAGACAGAGACATAGAAGAGGAGCTAGAGTCCTCCTTACTTACCCACTGTAGATGCTGGTCCTGTTTTACTGACGGCTGAAAAGAAGTAAAGCTGTAACACAATGAGAGTCCATGAGTGAGAACCACCAACTGTCTGGGTATATTAATGGCTGCATGGTCATGGACCACCACAGGAAGTGCTGGTGTCAAGGCCATGTTCCAAGGCCTTCAGGTACTCACCGTGGGGGCTGCAAACAGCAGCATTAGTCCACAGGTTGTTGCTCGCTTGTGGGATTTATCAGAAATTACTCCCGCCAGAATTCCACCTGTAAGGAAGAGAACAGATTCTTCTACTTGGAGTTTCTTAGATCTACAGTGACCAGGGCTAGCTCTAAAGAGCAGAACCCAGTATAGGCCCCAGGCCTTGTATCATATCCTGCCCTCACTCTAGTAGGATTCCGCTTCTCAATGTTTTGTATATGGCCCCGTCATGTCAGCATTTATGTAACTCACCAATAATTCCACCAACATCAAACAAGGTTGACAAGTCTCCGGCATGACGAGCATCCATATGACCTGCAAGAAGAGCAAACAGCGGCCAAAGTTACCTGAAGTGTAGAGGACTGAAAGGAATTAGAGAGGGGGGACAGCGTGATGGGATGGAGAACATGGATGGTGGACGTGTAGGGGGGAGGAAGTGATGATGTGTAGGGGGAGGAAGTGATGATGTGTAGGGGGAAGGAAGTGATGATGTGTAGGGGGAGGAAGTGATGATGTGTAGGAATGGAGAATGTGTGGGACGTACAGGACTGGAGGGTATAGAGGGGTGGAGAACATGGATGGAGGACGTGTAGGGGGGAGGAAGTGATGATGTGTAGGGGGAGGAAGTGATGATGTGTAGGACTGGAGAATGTGTGGGACGTGCAGGACTGGAGGGTATAGAGGGGTGGAGAACATGGATGGAGGACGTGTAGGGGGGAGGAAGTGATGATGTGTAGGACTGGAGGGTATAGAGGGGTGGAGAACATGGATGGAGGACGTGTAGGGGGGAGGAAGTGATGATGTGTAGGAATGGAGAATGTGTGGAACGTGCAGGACTGGAGGGTATAGGGGGGGGGGAACATGGTTGGTGGACGTGTAGGGGGGGAGGAAGTGATGATGTGTAGGACTGGAGGGTATAGAGGGGTGGAGAACATGGATGGAGGACGTGAAGGGGGGAGGAAGTGATGATGTGTAGGACTGGAGAATGTGTGGGACGTGCAGGACTGGAGGGTATAGAGGGGTGGAGAACATGGACGGAGGACGTGAAGGGGGGAGGAAGTGATGATGTGTAGTGGGAGGAAATGATGATGTGTAGGAATGGAGGGTATAGAGGGGTGGAGAACATGGATGGAGGACGTGTAGGGGGGAGGAAGTGATGATGTGTAGGACTGGAGGGTATAGAGAGGTGGAGAACATGGACGGAGGACGTGTAGGGGGGAGGAAGTGATGATGTGTAGGACTGGAGAATGTGTGGGACGTGCAGGACTGGAGGGTATAGAGAGGTGGAGAACATGGACGGAGGACGTGTAGGGGGGAGGAAGTGATGATGTGTAGGACTGGAGGGTATAGAGGGGTGGAGAACATGGACGGAGGACGTGTAGGGGGGAGGAAGTGATGATGTGTAGGAATGGAGAATGTGTGGGACGTGCAGGACTGGAGGGTATATAGGGGTGGAGAACATGGACGGAGGACGTGAAGGGAGGAGGAAGTGATGATGTGTAGGACTGGAGGGTATAGAGGGGTGGAGAACATGGACGGAGGACGTGTAGGGGGGAGGAAGTGATGACGTGCAGGACTGGAGAGTATAGAGGGGTGGAGAACATGGACGGAGGACTTGAAGGGGGGAGGAAGTGATGATGTGTAGGACTGGAGAATGTGCGGGACGTGCAGGACTGGAGGGTATAGAGGGGTGGAGAACATGGACGGAGGACGTGTATGGGGGAGGAAGTGATGATGTGTAGGAATGGAGAATGTGTGGGACGTGCAGGACTGGAGGGTATAGAGGGGTGGAGAACATGGATGGAGGACGTGTAGGGGGGAGGAAGTGATGATGTGTAGGAATGGAGAATGTGTGGAACGTGCAGGACTGGAGGGGTATAGGGGGAGAACATGGATGGTGGCCGTGTAGGGGGGAGGAAGTGATGATGTGTAGGAATGGAGAATGTGTGGGACGTGCAGGACTGGAGGGTATAGAGGGGTGGAGAACATGGATGGAGGACGTGTAGGGGGGAGGAAGTGATGACGTGTAGGAATGGAGAATGTGTGGAACGTGCAGGACTGGAGGGTATAGGGGGGGGGGGGAACATGGATGGTGGACGTGTAGGGGGGAGGAAGTGATGATGTGTAGGAATGGAGAATGTGTGGAACGTGCAGGACTGGAGGGTATAGAGGGGAGAACATGGATGGAGTGGACGTGTAGGAGGGAGGAAGTGATGATGTGTAGGAATGGAGAATGTGTGGAACGTGCAGGACTGGAGGGTATAGAGGGGTGGAGAACATGGATGGAGGACGTGTAGGGAGGAGGAAGTGATGACGTGCAGGACTGGAGGGTATAGAGGGGTGGAGAACATGGACGGAGCACGTGAAGGGAGCAGGAAGTGATGATGTGTAGGACTGGAGGGTATAGAGGGGTGGAGAACATGGATGGAGGACGTGTAGGGGGGAGGAAGTGATGATGTGTAGGAATGGAGAATGTGTGGAACGTGCAGGACTGGAGGGTATAGGGGGAGAACATGGATGGAGGACGTGTAGGGGGAAGGAAGTGATGATGTGTAGGAATGGAGGGTATAGAGGGGTGGAGAACATGGATGGAGGATGTGTAGGGGGGAGGAAGTGATGATGTGTAGGAATGGAGAATGTGTGGCACGTGCAGGACTGGAGGGAATAGAGGGGTGGAGAACATGGATGGAGGACGTGAAGGGGGGAGGAAGTGATGATGTGTAGGAATGGAGAATGTGTGGAACGTGCAGGACTGGAGGGAATAGAGGGGTGGAGAACATGGATGGAGGACGTGTAGGGGGGAGGAAGTGATGATGTGGGAATGGAGAATGTGTGGAACGTGCAGGACTGGAGGGTATAGGGGGGACATGGATGAGTGGCCGTGTAGGGGGGAGGAAGTGATGATGTGTAGGAATGGAGAATGTGTGGGACGTGCAGGACTGGAGGGTATATAGGGGTGGAGAACATGGACGGAGGACGTGTAGGGGGGAGGAAGTGATGACGTGTAGGAATGGAGAATGTGTGGAACGTGCAGGACTGGAGGGTATAGGGGGGGGGGGAACATGGATGGTGGCCGTGTAGGGGGGAGGAAGTGATGATGTGTAGGGGGAGGAAGTGATGATGTGTAGGACTGGAGAATGTGTGGGACGTGCAGGAATGGAGGGTATAGAGGGGTGGAGAACATGGATGGTGGACGTGTAGGGGGGAGGAAGTGATGATGTGTAGGAATGGAGGGTATAGAGGGGTGGAGAACATGGACGGAGGACTTGTAGGGGGGAGGAAGTGATGATGTGTAGGGATGGAGAATGTGTGGGATGTGCAGGACTGTGTGATATCCGAACATATATGGACTTCTCTGTCGCAGATGATGAACTGTGTGATATCAGGACATATATGGACTGTTCTGCGGCAGATGATGAACTGTGTGATATCAGGACATATATGGACTGTTCTGCGGCAGATGATGGACTGTGTGATATCAGGACATATACGGACTGTTCTGCGGCAGATGATGGACTGTGTGATATCAGGACATATTACGGACTGTTCTGCGGCAGATGATGGACTGTGTGATATCAGGACATATACGGACTGTTCTGCTGCAGATGATGGACTGTGTGATATCAGGACATATACGGACTGTTCTGCGGCAGATGATGGACCGTGTGATATCAGGACATATACGGACTGTTCTGCTGCAGATGATGGACTGTGTGATATCAGGACATATACGGACTGTTCTGCTGCAGTTGATGGACTGTGTGATATCAGGACATATACGGACTGTTCTGCGGCAGATGATGGACCGTGTGATATCAGGACATATACGGACTGTTCTGCGGCAGATGATGGACTGTGTGATATCAGGACATATACGGACTGTTCTGCGGCAGATGATGGACTGTGTGATATCAGGACATATACGGACTGTTCTGCTGCAGATGATGGACTGTGTGATATCAGGACATATACGGACTGTTCTGCTGCAGATGATGGACAGTGTGATATCAGGACATATACGGACTGTTCTGCTGCAGATGATGGACTGTGTGATATCAGGACATATACGGACTGTTCTGCGGCAGATGATGGACCGTGTGATATCAGGACATATACGGACTGTTCTGCGGCAGATGATGGACCGTGTGATATCAGGACATATACAATGATATTGTCGGAGGAGGTACAGAGACGTGGGATGTTCCGTGGAGGTGACACTTACCCACACTGGTCATGTAGAGCGGCAACCAGAACAGGAAAGTGTAACTGACCAGTTTGGCAAATAACAAACACATGGAGAACTCTACCACCCCCTGCAGGAGACAAGGAGATACGGCACATTATAAACAGCACATTGCTCTATGATGTCCTGACAACACGGCCGAGGTGTGGCGACAGGACCGCAATAATCTTACACTATCCGGTGTCACAAAGTCCATGTACAGTCCCTATTATCAGTTCATAGGTGAAAAGATGATCAGGGTAGGACTGTGACGCTTCCACTTACTGGGATTTGTAGTGCCCCAAAGAAGCTGATGGCAGATGTTCCGCTCTTCCCAGCACTGGGGTCCCTCTGCAGAATGACCACATGATGAGTGGGGTACACGGGTGTAGGTCCCAGCATATTCTGAATCTCCCAGTTCTAAGAAGAAAAGAAACACCCCAAAATTCACAGTCATGTCCACCTCTCCAACAACGTAACCTCCACCCCTCATCAGCCTCCATTATAATATGTACCCCCGGGGTGAGCAGCCCCAACATCCCTAACCCTACCTGCACCCCAACATTCACAGTCATGTCCACCTCTCCAACAACGTAACCTCCACCCGTCATCAGCCTCCATTATAATATGTACCCCCGGGGTGAGCAGCCCCAACATCCCTAACCCTACCTGCACCCCAACATTCACAGTCATGTCCACCTCTCCAACAACGTAACCTCCACCCCTCATCAGCCTCCATTATAATATGTACCCCCAGGGTGAGCAGCCCCAACATCGCTAACCCTACCTGCACCCCAGCATTCACAGTCCTCTCCATCTCTCCAACAATGTAACCTCCACCCCTCATCAGCCTCCATTTTAATATGTACCCCCGGGGTGAGCAGCCCCAACATCCCTAACCCTACCTGCACCCCAACATTCACAGTCATGTCCACCTCTCCAACAACGTAACCTCCACCCCTCATCAGCCTCCATTATAATATGTACCCCGGGGTGAGCAGCCCCAACATCCCTAACCCTACCTGCACCCCAACATTCACAGTCATGTCCATCTCTCCAACAACGTAACCTCCACCCCTCATCAGCCTCCATTATAATATGTACCCTCGGGTGAGCAGCCCCAACATCCCTAACCCTACCTGCACCCCAACATTCACAGTCATGTCCATCTCTCCAACAACGTAACCTCCACCCCTCATCAGCCTCCATTATAATATGTACCCCGGGTGAGCAGCCCCAACATCCCTAACCCTACCTGCACCCCAACATTCACAGTCATGTCCATCTCTCCAACAACGTAACCTCCACCCCTCATCAGCCTCCATTATAATATGTACCCCGGGGTGAGCAGCCCCAACATCCCTAACCCTACCTGCACCCCAACATTCACAGTCATCTCCATCTCTCCAACAACGTAACCTCCACCCCTCATCAGCCTCCATTATAATATGTACCCCGGGTGAGCAGCCCCAACATCCCTAACCCTACCTGCACCCCAACATTCACAGTCATGTCCATCTCTCCAACAACGTAACCTCCACCCGTCATCAGCCTCCATTATAATATGTACCCCCGGGTGAGCAGCCCCAACATCCCTAACCCTACCTGCACCCCAACATTCACAGTCATGTCCATCTCTCCAACAACGTAACCTCCACCCCTCATCAGCCTCCATTATAATATGTACCCCGGGTGAGCAGCCCCAACATCCCTAACCCTACCTGCACCCCAACATTCACAGTCATCTCCATCTCTCCAACAACGTAACCTCCACCCCTCATCAGCCTCCATTATAATATGTACCCCGGGTGAGCAGCCCCAACATCCCTAACCCTACCTGCACCCCAACATTCACAGTCATCTCCATCTCTCCAACAACGTAACCTCCACCCGTCATCAGCCTCCATTATAATATGTACCCCGGGGTGAGCAGCCCCAACATCCCTAACCCTACCTGCACCCCAACATTCACAGTCATGTCCATCTCTCCAACAACGTAACCTCCACCCCTCATCAGCCTCCATTATAATATGTACCCCGGGTGAGCAGCCCCAACATCCCTAACCCTACCTGCACCCCAACATTCACAGTCATCTCCATCTCTCCAACAACGTAACCTCCACCCCTCATCAGCCTCCATTATAATATGTACCCCGGGGTGAGCAGCCCCAACATCCCTAACCCTACCTGCACCCCAACATTCACAGTCATGTCCATCTCTCCAACAACGTAACCTCCACCCCTCATCAGCCTCCATTATAATATGTACCCCGGGGTGAGCAGCCCCAACATCCCTAACCCTACCTGCACCCCAACATTCACAGTCATCTCCATCTCTCCAACAACGTAACCTCCACCCCTCATCAGCCTCCATTATAATATGTACCCCGGGGTGAGCAGCCCCAACATCCCTAACCCTACCTGCACCCCAACATTCACAGTCATGTCCATCTCTCCAACAACGTAACCTCCACCCGTCATCAGCCTCCATTATAATATGTACCCCGGGTGAGCAGCCCCAACATCCCTAACCCTACCTGCACCCCAACATTCACAGTCATGTCCATCTCTCCAACAACGTAACCTCCACCCGTCATCAGCCTCCATTATAATATGTACCCCGGGGTGAGCAGCCCCAACATCCCTAACCCTACCTGCACCCCAACATTCACAGTCATCTCCATCTCTCCAACAACGTAACCTCCACCCCTCATCAGCCTCCATTATAATATGTACCCCGGGGTGAGCAGCCCCAACATCCCTAACCCTACCTGCACCCCAACATTCACAGTCATGTCCATCTCTCCAACAACGTAACCTCCACCCCTCATCAGCCTCCATTATAATATGTACCCCGGGGTGAGCAGCCCCAACATCCCTAACCCTACCTGCACCCCAACATTCACAGTCATGTCCATCTCTCCAACAACGTAACCTCCACCCGTCATCAGCCTCCATTATAATATGTACCCCGGGGTGAGCAGCCCCAACATCCCTAACCCTACCTGCACCCCAACATTCACAGTCATCTCCATCTCTCCAACAACGTAACCTCCACCCCTCATCAGCCTCCATTATAATATGTACCCCGGGGTGAGCAGCCCCAACATCCCTAACCCTACCTGCACCCCAACATTCACAGTCATGTCCACCTCTCCAACAACGTAACCTCCACCCCTCATCAGCCTCCATTATAATATGTACCCCCGGGGTGAGCAGCCCCAACATCCCTAACCCTACCTGCACCCCAACATTCACAGTCATGTCCATCTCTCCAACAACGTAACCTCCACCCGTCATCAGCCTCCATTATAATATGTACCCCGGGTGAGCAGCCCCAACATCCCTAACCCTACCTGCACCCCAACATTCACAGTCATCTCCATCTCTCCAACAACGTAACCTCCACCCCTCATCAGCCTCCATTATAATATGTACCCCGGGGTGAGCAGCCCCAACATCCCTAACCCTACCTGCACCCCAACATTCACAGTCATCTCCATCTCTCCAACAACGTAACCTCCACCCCTCATCAGCCTCCATTATAATATGTACCCCGGGGTGAGCAGCCCCAACATCCCTAACCCTACCTGCACCCCAACATTCACAGTCATGTCCATCTCTCCAACAACGTAACCTCCACCCCTCATCAGCCTCCATTATAATATGTACCCCGGGGTGAGCAGCCCCAACATCCCTAACCCTACCTGCACCCCAACATTCACAGTCATCTCCATCTCTCCAACAACGTAACCTCCACCCTCATCAGCCTCCATTATAATATGTACCCCCGGGGTGAGCAGCCCCAACATCCCTAACCCTACCTGCACCCCAACATTCACAGTCATGTCCACCTCTCCAACAACGTAACCTCCACCCCTCATCAGCCTCCATTATAATATGTACCCCCGGGGTGAGCAGCCCCAACATCCCTAACCCTACCTGCACCCCAACATTCACAGTCATCTCCACCTCTCCAACAAGGTAATCTCCACCCCTCATCAGCCTCCATTATAATATGTACTCCCGGGGTGAGCAGCCCCAACATCCCTAACCCTACCTGCACGCCAACATTCACAGTCATCTCCATCTCTCCAACAACGTAACCTCCACCCGTCATCAGCCTCCATTATAATATGTACCCCCGGGGGGAGCAGCCCCAACATCCCTAACCCTACCTGCACCCCAACATTCACAGTCATCTCCATCTCTCCAACAACGTAACCTCCACCCCTCATCAGCCTCCATTATAATATGTACCCCGGGGTGAGCAGCCCCAACATCCCTAACCCTACCTGCACCCCAACATTCACAGTCATGTCCATCTCTCCACCAACGTAACCTCCACCCGTCATCAGCCTCCATTATAATATGTACCCCCGGGGGGAGCAGCCCCAACATCCCTAACCCTACCTGCACCCCAACATTCACAGTCAACAGCCAACATCACTAACCCTACCTGCACCCCAACATTCACAGTCATGTCCATCTCTCCAACAACGTAACCTCCACCCGTCATCAGCCTCCATTATAATATGTACCCCCGGGGTGAGCAGCCCTAACATCCCTAACCCTACCTGCACCCCAACATTCACAGTCATCTCCATCTCTCCAACAACGTAACCTCCACCCCTCATCAGCCTCCATTATAATATGTACCCCGGGGTGAGCAGCCCCAACATCCCTAACCCTACCTGCACCCCAACATTCACAGTCATCTCCATCTCTCCAACAACGTAACCTCCACCCCTCATCAGCCTCCATTATAATATGTACCCCGGGTGAGCAGCCCCAACATCCCTAACCCTACCTGCACCCCAACATTCACAGTCATCTCCATCTCTCCAACAACGTAACCTCCACCCCTCATCAGCCTCCATTATAATATGTACCCCCGGGTGAGCAGCCCCAACATCCCTAACCCTACCTGCACCCCAACATTCACAGTCATGTCCATCTCTCCAACAACGTAACCTCCACCCCTCATCAGCCTCCATTATAATATGTACCCCGGGGTGAGCAGCCCCAACATCCCTAACCCTACCTGCACCCCAACATTCACAGTCATCTCCATCTCTCCAACAACGTAACCTCCACCCCTCATCAGCCTCCATTATAATATGTACCCCGGGGTGAGCAGCCCCAACATCCCTAACCCTACCTGCACCCCAACATTCACAGTCATGTCCATCTCTCCAACAACGTAACCTCCACCCCTCATCAGCCTCCATTATAATATGTACCCCGGGGTGAGCAGCCCCAACATCCCTAACCCTACCTGCACCCCAACATTCACAGTCATCTCCATCTCTCCAACAACGTAACCTCCACCCCTCATCAGCCTCCATTATAATATGTACCCCGGGTGAGCAGCCCCAACATCCCTAACCCTACCTGCACCCCAACATTCACAGTCATCTCCATCTCTCCAACAACGTAACCTCCACCCCTCATCAGCCTCCATTATAATATGTACCCCGGGGTGAGCAGCCCCAACATCCCTAACCCTACCTGCACCCCAACATTCACAGTCATGTCCACCTCTCCAACAACGTAACCTCCGCCCCTCATCAGCCTCCATTATAATATGAACCCCCGGGGTGAGCAGCCCCAACATCCCTAACCCTACCTGCACCCCAACATTCACAGTCATCTCCACCTCTCCAACAACGTAACCTCCACCCTCATCAGCCTCCATTATAATATGTACCCCGGGTGAGCAGCCCCAACATCCCTAACCCTACCTGCACCCCAACATTCACAGTCATCTCCATCTCTCCAACAACGTAACCTCCACCCCTCATCAGCCTCCATTATAATATGTACCCCGGGGTGAGCAGCCCCAACATCCCTAACCCTACCTGCACCCCAACATTCACAGTCATGTCCATCTCTCCAACAACGTAACCTCCACCCGTCATCAGCCTCCATTATAATATGTACCCCGGGTGAGCAGCCCCAACATCCCTAACCCTACCTGCACCCCAACATTCACAGTCATGTCCATCTCTCCAACAACGTAACCTCCACCCCTCATCAGCCTCCATTATAATATGTACCCCGGGGTGAGCAGCCCCAACATCCCTAACCCTACCTGCACCCCAACATTCACAGTCATGTCCATCTCTCCAACAACGTAACCTCCACCCCTCATCAGCCTCCATTATAATATGTACCCCCGGGGTGAGCAGCCCCAACATCCCTAACCCTACCTGCACCCCAACATTCACAGTCATCTCCACCTCTCCAACAATGTAACCTCCACCCCTCATCAGCCTCCATTATAATATGTACCCCCAGGGTAAGCAGCCCCAACATCCCTAACCCTACCAGCACCCCAACATTCACAGTCATCTCCACCTCTCCAACAACGTAACCTCCACCTGTCATCAGCCTCCATTATAATATGTACCCCCGGGGTGAGCAGCCCCAACATCCCTAACCCTACCTGCACCCCAACATTCACAGTCATCTCCATCTCTCCAACAACGTAACCTCCACCCCTCATCAGCCTCCATTATAATATGTACCCCCGGGGTGAGCAGCCCCAACATCCCTAACCCTACCTGCACCCCAACATTCACAGTCATCTCCACCTCTCCAACAACGTAACCTCCACCCCTCATCAGCCTCCATTATAATATGTACTCCCGGGTGAGCAGCCCTAACATCCCTAACCCTACCTGCACCCCAACATTCACAGTCATGTCCACCTCTCCAACAACGTAACCTCCACCCCTCATCAGCCTCCATTATAATATGTACCCCAGGGTGAGCAGCCTCAACATCCCTAACCCTACCTGCACCCCAACATTCACAGTCATCTCCACCTCTCCAACAACGTAACCTCCACCCGTCATCAGCCTCCATTATAATATGTACCCTCGGGTGAGCAGCCCCAACATCCCTAACCCTACCTGCACCCCAACATTCACAGATCATGTCCATCTCTCCAACAACTTAACCTCCACCCCTCATCAGCCTCCATTATAATATGTACCCCCGGGGTGAGCAGCCCCAACATCCCTAACCCTACCTGCACCCCAACATTCACAGTCATCTCCACCTCTCCAACAACGTAACCTCCACCCCTCATCAGCCTCCATTATAATATGTACCCCCGGGGTGAGCAGCCCCAACATCCCTAACCCTACCTGCACCCCAACATTCACAGTCATGTCCATCTCTCCAACAACGTAACCTCCGCCCCTCATCAGCCTCCATTCTACCTCTCCAGGTATTAAAGGGACACTTCCGTTTAAAACATTTTCCTCACATATGTAGACTTGAGAACATTATATATATTTATAGTAGTGGATAGTTTTTAATTTTTGAGCGCATGCCATGTCTTCTCCCTCCAGTCTAGAATTTCAGCAATGCAGACAGTGTCACTTAACTCATTCAGTCAGACCATCACTCTGACCAGAGCGCCCCCTGTGGTGACTCCATTAGAACTTTGCACTGATAATTTGTCTTCTGTATCTAGTTCCATGCAGAGAACAGTCATACACCTACTATTATTATGAGGACTACCCTGCAGCTGCCATCTTCCCCTCACAGCAGCAGTAAACTGACAAGGGGTTACCTCTCTACAGGGGCCTTATCCTTCCTGTTGACCAGATTTAGTCATTTCCAGTTCAATATTGAAAACTGACATTTATTCTGAAAAAACTTTTCTAAGGATTTTGAGTTTAGATAAAATAAATTCCCCATTTCTTACAAACGGGTCCTTTCAACAACCCTCAGCTCAAAGTGTCGTCTGTCTTTGGCCTTTTACCTTTTCAGGATAAGATTCTTCTGCCTTAAGGATTTGATTTTGGATCTTCAGTCCATTACATGAGACGTTTGACGGAGACTGAGAAGGAGAAAAGAGAGAGTGAAGACGAGATCCTCAGGAAAACAAAGAGCAACTGACAGAAGGACAGACCAAGGAACAGGTGGAGCGAGCAGCAGCCAGAAAAAGGAGCAGGTGGAGCGAGCAGCAGCCAGAAAAAGGAGCAGGTGGAGGGAGCCGCAGGTGGAGCGAGCAGCAGCCAGAAAAAGGAGGAGGTGGAGGGAGCCGTAGGTGGAGCGAGCAGCAGCCAGAAAAAGGAGCAGGTGGAGGGAGCCGCAGGTGGAGCGAGCAGCAGCCAGTAAAAGGAGGAGGTGGAGGGGGCCGCAGGTGGAGCGAGCAGCAGCCAGAAAAAGGAGCAGGTGGAGGGAGCCGCAGGTGGAGCGAGCAGCAGCCAGAAAAAGGAGCAGGTGGAGGGAGCCGCAGGTGGGCGAGCAGCAGCCAGTAAAAGGAGGAGGTGGAGGGAGCCGCAGGTGGAGCGAGCAGCAGCCAGAAAAAGGAGCAGGTGGAAGGGCCGCAGGTGGAGCGAGCAGCAGCCAGAAAAAGGAGCAGGTGGAGAGGGCCGCAGGTGGAGCGAGCAGCAGCCAGAAAAAGGAGCAGGTGGAGGGAGCCGCAGGTGGAGCGAGCAGCAGCCAGAAAAAGGAGCAGGTGGAGGGAGCCGCAGGTGGAGCGAGCAGCAGCCAGAAAAAGGAGCAGGTGGAGGGAGCCGCAGGTGGAGCGAGCAGCAGCCAGAAAAAGGAGCAGGTGGAGGGAGCCGCAGGTGGAGCGAGCAGCAGCCAGAAAAGGAGCAGGTGGAGGGAGCCGCAGGTGGAGCGAGCAGCAGCCAGAAAAAGGAGCAGGTGGAGGGGCCGCAGGTGGAGCGAGCAGCAGCCAGAAAAGGAGGAGGTGGAGGGGCCGCAGGTGGAGCGAGCAGCAGCCAGAAAAAGGAGGAGGTGGAGGGAGCCGCAGGTGGAGCGAGCAGCAGCCAGAAAAGGAGCAGGTGGAGGGAGCCGCAGGTGGAGCGAGCAGCAGCCAGAAAAAGGAGCAGGTGGAGGGAGCCGCAGGTGGAGCGAGCAGCAGCCAGAAAAAGGAGCAGGTGGAGGGAGCCGCAGGTGGAGCGAGCAGCAGCCAGAAAAAGGAGCAGGTGGAGGGAGCCGCAGGTGGAGCGAGCAGCAGCCAGAAAAAGGAGGAGGTGGAGGGAGCCGCAGGTGGAGCGATCAGCAGCCAGAAAAAGGAGGAGGTGAAGAGAGCCACAGGTGGAGCGAGCAGCAGCCAGAAAAAGGAGCAGGTGGAGGGAGCCGCAGGTGGAGCGAGCAGCAGCCAGAAAAAGGAGCAGGTGGAGGGAGCCGCAGGTGGAGCGAGCAGCAGCCAGAAAAAGGAGGAGGTGAAGAGAGCCACAGGTGGAGCGAGCAGCAGCCAGAAAAAGGAGCAGGTGGAGGGAGCCGCAGGTGGAGCGAGCAGCAGCCAGAAAAAGGAGCAGGTGGAGGGAGCCGCAGGTGGAGCAAGCAGCAGCCAGAAAAAGGTGCAGGTGGAGGGAGCCGCAGGTGGAGCGAGCAGCAGCCAGAAAAAGGAGGAGGTGGAGGGAGCCGCAGGTGGAGCGAGCAGCAGCCAGAAAAAGGAGGAGGTGGAGGGAGCCGCAGGTGGAGCAAGCAGCAGCCAGAAAAAGGAGCAGGTGGAGGGAGCCGCAGGTGGAGCGAGCAGCAGCCAGTAAAAGGAGGAGGTGGAGGGAGCCGCAGGTGGAGAGCAGCAATTGGAGAAAGCAGCAGGTGACGAGAGCAGTAGCTGTAGGGAGCAGCAGGTGGAGCGAGCAGCAGGTGACGAGAGCAGTAGCTGTAGGGAGCAGCAGGTGACGAGAGCAGTAGCTGTAGGGAGCAGCAGGTGACGAGAGCAGTAGCTGTAGGGAGCAGCAGGTGACGAGAGCAGTAGGTGTAGGGAGCAGCAGGTGGAGCGAGCAGCAGGAGACGAGAGCAGTAGGTGTAGGGAGCAGCAGGTGGACATAAGGAGAGGCTGAATGGAGGAGGATCAGGAGAAGCAGAGTGCGGACACAGTACAGGGATAATTACCAGAGGAGGATTCTCGATCTTAATGTCTCGAGGATCTAAACATAAAAAAAATATATGACAATGTGTAATAAGATTATAATGTATCAGTACAAGATGAGAAGAAAATGTAAGGACGAGTTATTATAAGCTGATCACTGTACACTATATTATGTGGAGGATATGAGGACCGGTCATTATAAGCCGCTCACTGTCCATTATATGATGTGGAGGATGTGAGGACCGGTCATTATAGGCCAGTCAGTGTCCATTATATGAGTTGAGGACCGGTCATTATAGGCTGGTCAGTGTCCATTATATGAGGTGAGAACCGGTCATTATAAGCTGTTCACTGTCCATTATATGAGGTGAGGACCGGTCATTATAACCTGTTCACTGTCCATTATATGAGGTGGGAACCGGTCATTATAACCTGTTCACTGTCCATTATATGAGGTGAGGACCGGTCATTATAAGCTGTTCACTGTACATTATATGAGGTGAGGACCGGTCATTATAAGCTGTTCACTGTACATTACATGATGTGGCGGATGTGAGGAACGGTCATTATAGGCCGGTCACTGTCCATTATATGAGGTGAGGACGGGTCATTATAACCTGTTCACTGTCCATTATATGAGGTGAGGACCGGTCATTATAACCTGTTCACTGTCCATTATATGAGGTGAGAACCAGTCATTATAAGCTGTTCACTGTCCATTATATGAGGTGAGGACCGGTCATTATAACCTGTTCACTGTACATTATAAGAGGTGAGGACCGGTCATTATAAGCCGGTCAGTGTCCATTATATGAGGTGGGAACCAGTCACTATAACCTGTTCACTGTACATTATAAGAGGTGAGGATCGGTCACTATAACCTGTTCACTGTACATTATAAGAGGTGAGGACTGGTCATTATAAGCCGGTCAGTGTCCATTATATGAGGTGCGAACCGGTCATTATAACCTGTTCACTGTCCATTATATGAGGTGAGGACCGGTCATTATAAGCTGTTCACTGTACATTATATGAGGTGGGAACCGGTCATTATAACCTGTTCACTGTCTATTATATGAGGTGGGAACCGGTCATTATAACCTGTTCACTGTCCATTATATGAGGTGAGGACCGGTCATTATAAGCTGTTCACTGTACATTATATGAGGTGAGGACCGGTCATTATAAGCTGTTCACTGTACATTATATGAGGTGAGGACCGGTCATTATAAGCTGTTCACTGTACATTACATGATGTGGCGGATGTGAGGAACGGTCATTATAGGCCGGTCACTGTCCATTATATGAGGTGAGGACGGGTCACTATAACCTGTTCACTGTCCATTATATGAGGTGAAGACCGGTCATTATAACCTGTTCACTGTACATTATAAGAGGTGAGGACCGGTCATTATAAGCCGGTCAGTGTCCATTATATGAGGTGGGAACCAGTCATTATAACCTGTTCACTGTACATTATAAGAGGTGAGGACCGGTCATTATAACCTGTTCACTGTACATTATATGAGGTGAGGACCGGTCATTATAAGCTGTTCACTGTACATTATATGAGGTGAGGACCGGTCATTATAACCTGTTCACTGTACATTATATGAGGTGGGAACCAGTCATTATAAGCTGTTCACTGTACATTATATGAGGTGAGGACCGGTCATTATAACCTGTTCACTGTACATTATATGAGGTGAGGACCGGTCATTATAAGAATCATGTGACTTACGCTCTATGAGGAATAGGAAACAGACGACGCCCATGACTCCAATAATCACCCCGGGGACCACGAAGGACATGCCCCAACAGGAGGACACCCAGAAACCAGCAATGAGAGAGCCCAAGATGTTCCCCACAGAGGTGTGCGAGTTCCAGACTCCCATGATGAGACCTCTCCTAATAGGGGAAAAGAGACAGCTCCAGTCACTGTATAGAGACCCCTCCTAATAGGGGAAAAGAGACAGCTCCAGTCAGTATATGGAGACCTCTCCTAATAGGGGAAAAGAGACAGCTCCAGTCAGTATATGGAGACCTCTCCTAATAGGGGAAAAGAGACAGCTCCAGTCAGTATATGGAGACCTCTCCTAATAGGGGAAAAGAGACAGCTCCAGTCAGTATATGGAGACCTCTCCTAATACAGAAAGGAGACAGCTCCAGTCAGTATATGGAGACCTCTCCTAATAGGGGAAAAGAGACAGCTCCAGTCAGTATATGGAGACCTCTCCTAATAGGGGGAAAAGAGACAGCTCCAGTCAGTATATGGAGACCTCTCCTAATACAGAGAGGAGACAGCTCCAGTCAGTATATGGAGACCTCTCCTAATAGGGGGAAAAAGACAGGTCCAGTCACTGTCTAGAGACCTCTCCTAATACAGAGAGGAGACTGCTCCAGTCACTGTATAGAGACCTCTCCTAATACAGAGAGGAGACAGCTCCAGTCACTGTATAGAGACCTCTCCTAATACAGAGAGGAGACCGCTCCAGTCACTGTATAGAGACCTCTCCTAATACAGAGAGGAGACAGCTCCAGTCACTGTATAGAGACCTCTCAAAAATACAGAGAGGAGACAGCTCCAGTCACTGTATAGAGACCTCTCCTAATACAGAGAGGAGACAGCTCCAGTCACTGTATGGAGACCTCTCCTAATACAGAGAGGAGACAGCTCCAGTCACTGTACAGAGACCTCTCCTAATACAGAGAGGAGACAGCTCCAGTCACTGTATGGAGACCTCTCCTAATACAGAGAGGAGACAGCTCCAGTCACTGTATAGAGACCTCTCCTAATACAGAGAGGAGACAGCTCCAGTCACTGTATAGAGACCTCTCCTAATACAGAGAGGAGACAGCTCCAGTCACTGTATAGAGACCTCTCCTAATACAGAGAGGAGACAGCTCCAGTCACTGTATAGAGACCTCTCCTAATACAGAGAGGAGACAGCTCCAGTCACTGTATAGAGACCTCTCCTAATACAGAGAGGAGACAGCTCCAGTCACTGTATAGAGACCTCTCCTAATACAGAGAGGAGACAGCTCCAGTCACTGTATAGAGACCTCTCCTAATACAGAGAGAGACAGCTCCAGTCACTGTATAGAGACCTCTCCTAATACAGAGAGGAGACAGCTCCAGTCACTGTATAGAGACCTCTCCTAATACAGAGAGGAGACAGCTCCAGTCACTGTATAGAGACCTCTCCTAATACAGAGAGGAGACAGCTCCAGTCACTGTATAGAGACCTCTCCTAATACAGAGAGGAGACAGCTCCAGTCACTGTATAGAGACCTCTCCTAATACAGAGAGGAGACAGCTCCAGTCACTGTATAGAGACCTCTCCTAATACAGAGAGGAGACAGCTCCAGTCACTGTATAGAGACCTCTCCTAATACAGAGAGGAGACAGCTCCAGTCACTGTATAGAGACCTCTCCTAATACAGAGAGGAGACAGCTCCAGTCACTGTATAGAGACCTCTCCTAATACAGAGAGGAGACAGCTCCAGTCACTGTATAGAGACCTCTCCTAATACAGAGAGGAGACAGCTCCAGTCACTGTATAGAGACCTCTCCTAATACAGAGAGGAGACAGCTCCAGTCACTGTATAGAGACCTCTCCTAATACAGAGAGGAGACAGCTCCAGTCACTGTATAGAGACCTCTCCTAATACAGAGAGGAGACAGCTCCAGTCACTGTATAGAGACCTCTCCTAATACAGAGAGAGACAGCTCAGTCACTGTATAGAGACCTCTCCTAATACAGAGAGGAGACAGCTCCAGTCACTGTATAGAGACCTCTCCTAATACAGAGAGGAGACAGCTCCAGTCACTGTATAGAGACCTCTCCTAATACAGAGAGGAGACAGCTCCAGTCACTGTATAGAGACCTCTCCTAATACAGAGAGGAGACAGCTCCAGTCACTGTATAGAGACCTCTCCTAATACAGAGAGAGACAGCTCCAGTCACTGTATAGAGACCTCTCCTAATACAGAGAGGAGACAGCTCCAGTCACTGTATAGAGACCTCTCCTAATACAGAGAGGAGACAGCTCCAGTCACTGTATAGAGACCTCTCCTAATACAGAGAGGAGACAGCTCCAGTCACTGTATAGAGACCTCTCCTAATACAGAGAGGAGACAGCTCCAGTCACTGTATAGAGACCTCTCTAATACAGAGAGGAGACAGCTCCAGTCACTGTATAGAGACCTCTCCTAATACAGAGAGGAGACAGCTCCAGTCACTGTATAGAGACCTCTCCTAATACAGAGAGGAGACAGCTCCAGTCACTGTATAGAGACCTCTCCTAATACAGAGAGGAGACAGCTCCAGTCACTGTATAGAGACCTCTCCTAATACAGAGAGGAGACAGCTCCAGTCACTGTATAGAGACCTCTCCTAATACAGAGAGGAGACAGCTCCAGTCACTGTATAGAGACCTCTCCTAATACAGAGAGGAGACAGCTCCAGTCACTGTATAGAGACCTCTCCTAATACAGAGAGGAGACAGCTCCAGTCACTGTATAGAGACCTCTCCTAATACAGAGAGGAGACAGCTCCAGTCACTGTATAGAGACCTCTCCTAATACAGAGAGGAGACAGCTCCAGTCACTGTATAGAGACCTCTCCTAATACAGAGAGGAGACAGCTCCAGTCACTGTATAGAGACCTCTCCTAATACAGAGAGGAGACAGCTCCAGTCACTGTATAGAGACCTCTCCTAATACAGAGAGGAGACAGCTCCAGTCACTGTATAGAGACCTCTCCTAATACAGAGAGGAGACAGCTCCAGTCACTGTATAGAGACCTCTCCTAATACAGAGAGGAGACAGCTCCAGTCACTGTATAGAGACCTCTCCTAATACAGAGAGGAGACAGCTCCAGTCACTGTATAGAGACCTCTCCTAATACAGAGAGAGACAGCTCCAGTCACTGTATAGAGACCTCTCCTAATACAGAGAGGAGACAGCTCCAGTCACTGTATAGAGACCTCTCCTAATACAGAGAGGAGACAGCTCCAGTCACTGTATAGAGACCTCTCCTAATACAGAGAGGAGACAGCTCCAGTCACTGTATAGAGACCTCTCCTAATACAGAGAGGAGACAGCTCCAGTCACTGTATAGAGACCTCTCCTAATACAGAGAGGAGACAGCTCCAGTCACTGTATAGAGACCTCTCCTAATACAGAGAGGAGACAGCTCCAGTCACTGTATAGAGACCTCTCCTAATACAGAGAGGAGACAGCTCCAGTCACTGTATAGAGACCTCTCCTAATACAGAGAGGAGACAGCTCCAGTCACTGTATAGAGACCTCTCCTAATACAGAGAGGAGACAGCTCCAGTCACTGTATAGAGACCTCTCCTAATACAGAGAGGAGACAGCTCCAGTCACTGTATAGAGACCTCTCCTAATACAGAGAGGAGACAGCTCCAGTCACTGTATAGAGACCTCTCCTAATACAGAGAGGAGACAGCTCCAGTCACTGTATAGAGACCTCTCCTAATACAGAGAGGAGACAGCTCCAGTCACTGTATAGAGACCTCTCCTAATACAGAGAGGAGACAGCTCCAGTCACTGTATAGAGACCTCTCTAATACAGAGAGGAGACAGCTCCAGTCACTGTATAGAGACCTCTCCTAATACAGAGAGGAGACAGCTCCAGTCACTGTATAGAGACCTCTCCTAATACAGAGAGGAGACAGCTCCAGTCACTGTATAGAGACCTCTCCTAATACAGAGAGGAGACAGCTCCAGTCACTGTATAGAGACCTCTCCTAATACAGAGAGGAGACAGCTCCAGTCACTGTATAGAGACCTCTCCTAATACAGAGAGGAGACAGCTCCAGTCACTGTATAGAGACCTCTCCTAATACAGAGAGGAGACAGCTCCAGTCACTGTATAGAGACCTCTCCTAATACAGAGAGGAGACAGCTCCAGTCACTGTATAGAGACCTCTCCTAATACAGAGAGGAGACAGCTCCAGTCACTGTATAGAGACCTCTCCTAATACAGAGAGGAGACAGCTCCAGTCACTGTATAGAGACCTCTCCTAATACAGAGAGGAGACAGCTCCAGTCACTGTATAGAGACCTCTCCTAATACAGAGAGGAGACAGCTCCAGTCACTGTATAGAGACCTCTCCTAATACAGAGAGGAGACAGCTCCAGTCACTGTATAGAGACCTCTCCTAATACAGAGAGGAGACAGCTCCAGTCACTGTATAGAGACCTCTCCTAATACAGAGAGGAGACAGCTCCAGTCACTGTATAGAGACCTCTCCTAATACAGAGAGGAGACAGCTCCAGTCACTGTATAGAGACCTCTCCTAATACAGAGAGGAGACAGCTCCAGTCACTGTATAGAGACCTCTCCTAATACAGAGAGGAGACAGCTCCAGTCACTGTATAGAGACCTCTCCTAATACAGAGAGGAGACAGCTCCAGTCACTGTATAGAGACCTCTCCTAATACAGAGAGGAGACAGCTCCAGTCACTGTATAGAGACCTCTCCTAATACAGAGAGAGACAGCTCCAGTCACTGTATAGAGACCTCTCCTAATACAGAGAGGAGACAGCTCCAGTCACTGTATAGAGACCTCTCCTAATACAGAGAGGAGACAGCTCCAGTCACTGTATAGAGACCTCTCCTAATACAGAGAGAGACAGCTCAGTCACTGTATAGAGACCTCTCCTAATACAGAGAGGAGACAGCTCCAGTCACTGTATAGAGACCTCTCCTAATACAGAGAGGAGACAGCTCCAGTCACTGTATAGAGACCTCTCCTAATACAGAGAGGAGACAGCTCCAGTCACTGTATAGAGACCTCTCCTAATACAGAGAGGAGACAGCTCCAGTCACTGTATAGAGACCTCTCCTAATACAGAGAGGAGACAGCTCCAGTCACTGTATAGAGACCTCTCCTAATACAGAGAGGAGACAGCTCCAGTCACTGTATAGAGACCTCTCCTAATACAGAGAGGAGACAGCTCCAGTCACTGTATAGAGACCTCTCCTAATACAGAGAGGAGACAGCTCCAGTCACTGTATAGAGACCTCTCCTAATACAGAGAGAGACAGCTCCAGTCACTGTATAGAGACCTCTCCTAATACAGAGAGGAGACAGCTCCAGTCACTGTATAGAGACCTCTCCTAATACAGAGAGGAGACAGCTCCAGTCACTGTATAGAGACCTCTCCTAATACAGAGAGGAGACAGCTCCAGTCACTGTATAGAGACCTCTCCTAATACAGAGAGGAGACAGCTCCAGTCACTGTATAGAGACCTCTCCTAATACAGAGAGGAGACAGCTCCAGTCACTGTATAGAGACCTCTCCTAATACAGAGAGGAGACAGCTCCAGTCACTGTATAGAGACCTCTCCTAATACAGAGAGGAGACAGCTCCAGTCACTGTATAGAGACCTCTCCTAATACAGAGAGGAGACAGCTCCAGTCACTGTATAGAGACCTCTCCTAATACAGAGAGGAGACAGCTCCAGTCACTGTATAGAGACCTCTCCTAATACAGAGAGGAGACAGCTCCAGTCACTGTATAGAGACCTCTCCTAATACAGAGAGGAGACAGCTCCAGTCACTGTATAGAGACCTCTCCTAATACAGAGAGGAGACAGCTCCAGTCACTGTATAGAGACCTCTCCTAATACAGAGAGGAGACAGCTCCAGTCACTGTATAGAGACCTCTCCTAATACAGAGAGGAGACAGCTCCAGTCACTGTATAGAGACCTCTCCTAATACAGAGAGGAGACAGCTCCAGTCACTGTATAGAGACCTCTCCTAATACAGAGAGGAGACAGCTCCAGTCACTGTATAGAGACCTCTCCTAATACAGAGAGGAGACAGCTCCAGTCACTGTATAGAGACCTCTCCTAATACAGAGAGGAGACAGCTCCAGTCACTGTATAGAGACCTCTCCTAATACAGAGAGGAGACAGCTCCAGTCACTGTATAGAGACCTCTCCTAATACAGAGAGGAGACAGCTCCAGTCACTGTATAGAGACCTCTCCTAATACAGAGAGGAGACAGCTCCAGTCACTGTATAGAGACCTCTCCTAATACAGAGAGGAGACAGCTCCAGTCACTGTATAGAGACCTCTCCTAATACAGAGAGAGACAGCTCCAGTCACTGTATAGAGACCTCTCCTAATACAGAGAGGAGACAGCTCCAGTCACTGTATAGAGACCTCTCCTAATACAGAGAGGAGACAGCTCCAGTCACTGTATAGAGACCTCTCCTAATACAGAGAGGAGACAGCTCCAGTCACTGTATAGAGACCTCTCCTAATACAGAGAGGAGACAGCTCCAGTCACTGTATAGAGACCTCTCCTAATACAGAGAGGAGACAGCTCCAGTCACTGTATAGAGACCTCTCCTAATACAGAGAGGAGACAGCTCCAGTCACTGTATAGAGACCTCTCCTAATACAGAGAGGAGACAGCTCCAGTCACTGTATAGAGACCTCTCCTAATACAGAGAGGAGACAGCTCCAGTCACTGTATAGAGACCTCTCCTAATACAGAGAGGAGACAGCTCCAGTCACTGTATAGAGACCTCTCCTAATACAGAGAGGAGACAGCTCCAGTCACTGTATAGAGACCTCTCCTAATACAGAGAGGAGACAGCTCCAGTCACTGTATAGAGACCTCTCCTAATACAGAGAGGAGACAGCTCCAGTCACTGTATAGAGACCTCTCCTAATACAGAGAGGAGACAGCTCCAGTCACTGTATAGAGACCTCTCCTAATACAGAGAGGAGACAGCTCCAGTCACTGTATAGAGACCTCTCCTAATACAGAGAGGAGACAGCTCCAGTCACTGTATAGAGACCTCTCCTAATACAGAGAGGAGACAGCTCCAGTCACTGTATAGAGACCTCTCCTAATACAGAGAGGAGACAGCTCCAGTCACTGTATAGAGACCTCTCCTAATACAGAGAGGAGACAGCTCCAGTCACTGTATAGAGACCTCTCCTAATACAGAGAGGAGACAGCTCCAGTCACTGTATAGAGACCTCTCCTAATACAGAGAGGAGACAGCTCCAGTCACTGTATAGAGACCTCTCCTAATACAGAGAGGAGACAGCTCCAGTCACTGTATAGAGACCTCTCCTAATACAGAGAGGAGACAGCTCCAGTCACTGTATAGAGACCTCTCCTAATACAGAGAGGAGACAGCTCCAGTCACTGTATAGAGACCTCTCCTAATACAGAGAGGAGACAGCTCCAGTCACTGTATAGAGACCTCTCCTAATACAGAGAGGAGACAGCTCCAGTCACTGTATAGAGACCTCTCCTAATACAGAGAGGAGACAGCTCCAGTCACTGTATAGAGACCTCTCCTAATACAGAGAGGAGACAGCTCCAGTCACTGTATAGAGACCTCTCCTAATACAGAGAGGAGACAGCTCCAGTCACTGTATAGAGACCTCTCCTAATACAGAGAGGAGACAGCTCCAGTCACTGTATAGAGACCTCTCCTAATACAGAGAGGAGACAGCTCCAGTCACTGTATAGAGACCTCTCCTAATACAGAGAGGAGACAGCTCCAGTCACTGTATAGAGACCTCTCCTAATACAGAGAGGAGACAGCTCCAGTCACTGTATAGAGACCTCTCCTAATACAGAGAGGAGACAGCTCCAGTCACTGTATAGAGACCTCTCCTAATACAGAGAGGAGACAGCTCCAGTCACTGTATAGAGACCTCTCCTAATACAGAGAGGAGACAGCTCCAGTCACTGTATAGAGACCTCTCCTAATACAGAGGGAGACAGCTCCAGTCACTGTATAGAGACCTCTCCTAATACAGAGAGGAGACAGCTCCAGTCACTGTATAGAGACCTCTCCTAATACAGAGAGGAGACAGCTCCAGTCACTGTATAGAGACCTCTCCTAATACAGAGAGGAGACAGCTCCAGTCACTGTATAGAGACCTCTCCTAATACAGAGAGGAGACAGCTCCAGTCACTGTATAGAGACCTCTCCTAATACAGAGAGGAGACAGCTCCAGTCACTGTATAGAGACCTCTCCTAATACAGAGAGGAGACAGCTCCAGTCACTGTATAGAGACCTCTCCTAATACAGAGAGGAGACAGCTCCAGTCACTGTATAGAGACCTCTCCTAATACAGAGAGGAGACAGCTCCAGTCACTGTATAGAGACCTCTCCTAATACAGAGAGGAGACAGCTCCAGTCACTGTATAGAGACCTCTCCTAATACAGAGAGGAGACAGCTCCAGTCACTGTATAGAGACCTCTCCTAATACAGAGAGGAGACAGCTCCAGTCACTGTATAGAGACCTCTCCTAATACAGAGAGGAGACAGCTCCAGTCACTGTATAGAGACCTCTCTAATACAGAGAGGAGACAGCTCCAGTCACTGTATAGAGACCTCTCCTAATACAGAGAGGAGACAGCTCCAGTCACTGTATAGAGACCTCTCCTAATACAGAGAGGAGACAGCTCCAGTCACTGTATAGAGACCTCTCCTAATACAGAGAGGAGACAGCTCCAGTCACTGTATAGAGACCTCTCCTAATACAGAGAGGAGACAGCTCCAGTCACTGTATAGAGACCTCTCCTAATACAGAGAGGAGACAGCTCCAGTCACTGTATAGAGACCTCTCCTAATACAGAGAGGAGACAGCTCCAGTCACTGTATAGAGACCTCTCCTAATACAGAGAGGAGACAGCTCCAGTCACTGTATAGAGACCTCTCCTAATACAGAGAGGAGACAGGTCCAGTCAGTGTATAGAGACCTCTCCTAATACAGAGAGGAGACAGCTCCAGTCACTGTATGGAGACCTCTCCTAATACAGAGAGGAGACAGCTCCAGTCACTGTATAGAGACCTCTCCTAATACAGAGAGGAGACAGCTCCAGTCACTGTATAGAGACCTCTCCTAATACAGAGAGGAGACAGCTCCAGTCACTGTATAGAGACCTCTCCTAATACAGAGAGGAGACAGATGGAGATCTTGGAGCTCCTCTCACCTGTTTATTAGTTACTTACCTTCCTTTTCCGAACCAGTTTCCTATGCAGGTGACGACGCTCGGCCATCCTGTCGTCTGAACCAAACCATTCAGCACCTGAGATTGGAGGAGACAGGCGGCCTCATTAGTCAAGAAAGAGACATGAAGACTCTTCACCCCCTGGCATTCAGTAGTGACCCTGTGACATTGGTTGGTGACCTCCTGACCCTGTGACATTGGGTGGTGACCTCCTGACCCTGTGACATTGGGTGGTGACCTCCTGACCTTGTGACATTGGGTGGTGACCTCCTGACCCTGTGACATTGGGTGGTGACCTCCTGACCCTGTGGCATTGGGTGGTGACCTCCTGACCCTGTGGCATTGGGTGGTAACCTCCTGACCCTGTGGCATTGGGTGGTGACCTCCTGACGCTGTGACATTGGGTGGTGTCCTCCTGACCCTGTGACATTGGGTGGTGACCTCCTGACCCTGTGACATTGGGTGGTGACCTCCTGACCCTGTGGCATTGGGTAGTGACCTCCTGACGCTGTGGCATTGGGTGGTGACCTCATGACACCAACAATTAGTGGTCACCTTCACGACACTGGGGCAGCCATCTTGAACATACGTATGGGGGCGGCCATTTTGAACATGTGTGGGGTCAGCCGTCTTGAACATAAGTATGGGGGCGGCCATCTTGAACATGTGTGGGGTCAGCCATCTTGAACATAAGTATGGGGGCGGCCATTTTGAACATGTTTGTGGTAAGCCATCTTGAACATTCGTATGGGGGCGGCCATTTTGAACATGTGTGGGGTCAGCAATCTTGAACATGAGTATGGGGGCGGCCATCTTGAACATGAGTATGGGGGCGGCCATCTTGAACATGTGTGGGGTCAGCCATCTTGAACATGTGTGGGGGCGGCCATCTTGAACATGTGTTGGGTCAGCCATCTTGAACATGTGTGGGGGCGGCCATCTTGAACATGTGTGGGGTCAGCCATCTTGAACATGTATGGGGCGGCCATCTTGAACAAGTGTGGGGTCAGCCATCTTGAACATGTGTGGGGGCGGCCATCTTGAACATGTGTGGGGGCGGCCATCTTGAACATGTGTGGGGACAGCCATCTTGAACATGTATGGGGCGGCCATCTTGAACAAGTGTGGGGTCAGCCATCTTGAACATGTGTGGGGGCGGCCATCTTGAACAAGTGTGGGGTCAGCCATCTTGAACATGTGTGGGGGCGGCCATCTTGAACATGTGTGGGGGCGGCCATCTTGCCAGAGCTGTTCTTAACAGCATGTAGAGAATTGCTGTATAGTAGCCACATAGTCTCTACGGACAGGAGCCGAGTCACTGACTTGTATGTGGGAGTTTTCCAGTCATCCATACCTCCCAACTGTGCCGGATCCGGCGGAACAGTACCGCACTTCAGTGGCTGTCCCGGGCACACACAGCTGGGCATATTACTGTGAGGGGCACATAGCTGGGCATATTACTGTGAGGGGCACATAGCTGGGCATATTACTGTGAGGGGCACATAGCTGGGCATATTACTGTGAGGGGGCACATAGCTGGACATATTACTGTGAGGGGCACACAGCTGGGCATATTACAGTGAGGGGAACACAGCTGGGCATATTACTGTGAGGGGGCACACAGCTGGGCATATTAATGTGAGGGGGCACACAGCTGGGCATATTAATGTGAGGGGCACATAGCTGGGCATATTACTGTGAGGGGCACATAGCTGGGCATATTACTGTGAGGGGCACATAGCTGGGCATATTACTGTGAGGGGCACATAGCTGGGCATATTACTGTGAGGGCACACAGCTGGGCATATTACTGTGAGGGGCACATAGCTGGGCATATTACTGTGAGGGGGCACATAGCTGGGCATATTACTGAGGGGCACACAGCTGGGCATATTACCGTGAGGGGCACACAGCTGGACATATTACTGTGAGGGGCACATAGCTGGGCATATTACTGTGAGGGCACACAGCTGGGCATATTACTGTGAGGGGCACATAGCTGGGCAATGGGCATATTACTGTGAGGGGCACATAGCTGGACATATTACTGTGAGGGGGCACATAGCTGGGCATATTACTGTGAGGGGCACATAGCTGGGCAATGGGCATATTACTGTGAGGGGCACATAGCTGGACATATTACTGTGAGGGGGCACATAGCTGGACATATTACTGTGAGGGGCACACAGCTGGGCATATTACTGTGAGGGGCACATAGCTGGACATATTACTGTGAGGGGGCACATAGCTGGGCATATTACTGTGAGGGGCACATAGCTGGGCATATTACTGTGAGGGCACATAGCTGGGCATATTACTGTGAGGGGCACACAGCTGGGCATATTACTGTGAGGGGCACATAGCTGGGCATATTACTGTGAGGGGCACATAGCTGGGCATATTACTGTGAGGGGCACATAGCTGGGCATATTACTGTGAGGGCACATAGCTGGGCATATTACTGTGAGGGGCACATAGCTGGGCATATTACTGTGAGGGGCACATAGCTGGGCATATTACTGTGAGGGCACATAGCTGGGCATATTACTGTGAGGGCACATAGCTGGGCATATTACTGTGAGGGGCACATAGCTGGGCATATTACTGTGAGGGGCACATAGCTGGGCATATTACTGTGAGGGGCACATAGCTGGGCATATTACTGTGAGGGGCACATAGCTGGGCATATTACTGTGAGGGCACATAGCTGGGCATATTACTGTGAGGGGCACATAGCTGGGCATATTACTGTGAGGGGCACATAGCTGGGCATATTACTGTGAGGGGCACATAGCTGGGCATATTACTGTGAGGGGCACATAGCTGGGCATATTACTGTGAGGGGCACATAGCTGGGCATATTACTGTGAGGGGCACATAGCTGGGCATATTACTGTGAGGGGCACATAGCTGGGCATATTACTGTGAGGGGCACATAGCTGGGCATATTACTGTGAGGGCACATAGCTGGGCATATTACTGTGAGGGGCACATAGCTGGGCATATTACTGTGAGGGGCACATAGCTGGGCATATTACTGTGAGGGGCACATAGCTGGGCATATTACTGTGAGGGCACACAGCTGGGCATATTACTGTGAGGGGCACATAGCTGGGCATATTACTGTGAGGGGCACATAGCTGGGCATATTACTGTGAGGGGCACATAGCTGGGCATATTACTGTGAGGGGCACATAGCTGGGCATATTACTGTGAGGGGCACATAGCTGGGCATATTACTGTGAGGGGCACATAGCTGGGCATATTACTGTGAGGGGCACATAGCTGGGCATATTACTGTGAGGGGCACACAGCTGGGCATATTACTGTGAGGGGCACATAGCTGGGCATATTACCATGAGGGACACATAGCTGGGCATATTACTGTGCGGGGCACATAGCTGGGCATATTACTGTGAGGGGCACATAGCTGGGCATATTACTGTGAGGGGCACATAGCTGGGCATATTACTGTGAGGGGCACATAGCTGGGCATATTACTGTGAGGGCACATAGCTGGGCATATTACTGTGAGGGCACATAGCTGGGCATATTACTGTGAGGGGCACATAGCTGGGCATATTACTGTGAGGGCACATAGCTGGGCATATTACTGTGAGGGGCACATAGCTGGGCATATTACTGTGAGGGGCACATAGCTGGGCATATTACTGTGAGGGGCACATAGCTGGGCATATTACTGTGAGGGCACATAGCTGGGCATATTACTGTGAGGGGCACATAGCTGGGCATATTACTGTGAGGGGCACATAGCTGGGCATATTACTGTGAGGGGCACATAGCTGGGCATATTACTGTGAGGGGCACATAGCTGGGCATATTACTGTGAGGGGCACATAGCTGGGCATATTACTGTGAGGGCACATAGCTGGGCATATTACTGTGAGGGGCACATAGCTGGGCATATTACTGTGAGGGCACATAGCTGGGCATATTACTGTGAGGGGCACATAGCTGGGCATATTACTGTGAGGGGCACATAGCTGGGCATATTACTGTGAGGGGCACATAGCTGGGCATATTACTGTGAGGGGCACATAGCTGGGCATATTACTGTGAGGGGCACATAGCTGGGCATATTACTGTGAGGGCACATAGCTGGGCATATTACTGTGAGGGGCACATAGCTGGGCATATTACTGTGAGGGGCACATAGCTGGGCATATTACTGTGAGGGGCACATAGCTGGGCATATTACTGTGAGGGGCACATAGCTGGGCATATTACTGTGAGGGGCACATAGCTGGGCATATTACTGTGAGGGGCACATAGCTGGGCATATTACTGTGAGGGCACATAGCTGGGCATATTACTGTGAGGGGCACATAGCTGGGCATATTACTGTGAGGGCACATAGCTGGGCATATTACTGTGAGGGCACATAGCTGGGCATATTACTGTGAGGGGCACATAGCTGGGCATATTACTGTGAGGGGCACATAGCTGGGCATATTACTGTGAGGGGCACATAGCTGGGCATATTACTGTGAGGGGCACATAGCTGGGCATATTACTGTGAGGGGCACATAGCTGGGCATATTACTGTGAGGGCACATAGCTGGGCATATTACTGTGAGGGCACATAGCTGGGCATATTACTGTGAGGGGCACATAGCTGGGCATATTACTGTGAGGGGCACATAGCTGGGCATATTACTGTGAGGGGCACATAGCTGGGCATATTACTGTGAGGGGCACATAGCTGGGCATATTACTGTGAGGGGCACATAGCTGGGCATATTACTGTGAGGGGCACATAGCTGGGCATATTACTGTGAGGGGCACATAGCTGGGCATATTACTGTGAGGGGCACATAGCTGGGCATATTACTGTGAGGGGCACATAGCTGGGCATATTACTGTGAGGGGCACATAGCTGGGCATATTACTGTGAGGGGCACATAGCTGGGCATATTACTGTGAGGGCACATAGCTGGGCATATTACTGTGAGGGGCACATAGCTGGGCATATTACTGTGAGGGGCACATAGCTGGGCATATTACTGTGAGGGGCACATAGCTGGGCATATTACTGTGAGGGCACATAGCTGGGCATATTACTGTGAGGGCACATAGCTGGGCATATTACTGTGAGGGCACATAGCTGGGCATATTACTGTGAGGGCACATAGCTGGGCATATTACTGTGAGGGGCACATAGCTGGGCATATTACTGTGAGGGGCACATAGCTGGGCATATTACTGTGAGGGGCACATAGCTGGGCATATTACTGTGAGGGGCACATAGCTGGGCATATTACTGTGAGGGGCACATAGCTGGGCATATTACTGTGAGGGGCACATAGCTGGGCATATTACTGTGAGGGGCACATAGCTGGGCATATTACTGTGAGGGGCACATAGCTGGGCATATTACTGTGAGGGGCACATAGCTGGGCATATTACTGTGAGGGCACATAGCTGGGCATATTACTGTGAGGGGCACATAGCTGGGCATATTACTGTGAGGGGCACATAGCTGGGCATATTACTGTGAGGGGCACATAGCTGGGCATATTACTGTGAGGGGCACATAGCTGGGCATATTACTGTGAGGGGCACATAGCTGGGCATATTACTGTGAGGGCACATAGCTGGGCATATTACTGTGAGGGGCACATAGCTGGGCATATTACTGTGAGGGGCACATAGCTGGGCATATTACTGTGAGGGGCACATAGCTGGGCATATTACTGTGAGGGGCACATAGCTGGGCATATTACTGTGAGGGGCACATAGCTGGGCATATTACTGTGAGGGGCACATAGCTGGGCATATTACTGTGAGGGGCACATAGCTGGGCATATTACTGTGAGGGCACATAGCTGGGCATATTACTGTGAGGGGCACATAGCTGGGCATATTACTGTGAGGGGCACATAGCTGGGCATATTACTGTGAGGGCACATAGCTGGGCATATTACTGTGAGGGGCACATAGCTGGGCATATTACTGTGAGGGCACATAGCTGGGCATATTACTGTGAGGGCACATAGCTGGGCATATTACTGTGAGGGGCACATAGCTGGGCATATTACTGTGAGGGCACATAGCTGGGCATATTACTGTGAGGGCACATAGCTGGGCATATTACTGTGAGGGGCACATAGCTGGGCATATTACTGTGAGGGCACATAGCTGGGCATATTACTGTGAGGGCACATAGCTGGGCATATTACTGTGAGGGCACATAGCTGGGCATATTACTGTGAGGGGCACATAGCTGGGCATATTACTGTGAGGGGCACATAGCTGGGCATATTACTGTGAGGGCACATAGCTGGGCATATTACTGTGAGGGCACATAGCTGGGCATATTACTGTGAGGGGCACATAGCTGGGCATATTACTGTGAGGGGCACATAGCTGGGCATATTACTGTGAGGGGCACATAGCTGGGCATATTACTGTGAGGGGCACATAGCTGGGCATATTACTGTGAGGGCACATAGCTGGGCATATTACTGTGAGGGCACATAGCTGGGCATATTACTGTGAGGGCACATAGCTGGGCATATTACTGTGAGGGGCACATAGCTGGGCATATTACTGTGAGGGGCACATAGCTGGGCATATTACTGTGAGGGGCACATAGCTGGGCATATTACTGTGAGGGCACATAGCTGGGCATATTACTGTGAGGGGCACATAGCTGGGCATATTACTGTGAGGGGCACATAGCTGGGCATATTACTGTGAGGGCACACAGCTGGGCATATTACTGTGAGGGCACATAGCTGGGCATATTACTGTGAGGGGCACATAGCTGGGCATATTACTGTGAGGGGCACATAGCTGGGCATATTACTGTGAGGGCACATAGCTGGGCATATTACTGTGAGGGGCACATAGCTGGGCATATTACTGTGAGGGGCACATAGCTGGGCATATTACTGTGAGGGGCACATAGCTGGGCATATTACTGTGAGGGGCACATAGCTGGGCATATTACTGTGAGGGCACATAGCTGGGCATATTACTGTGAGGGGCACATAGCTGGGCATATTACTGTGAGGGGCACATAGCTGGGCATATTACTGTGAGGGCACATAGCTGGGCATATTACTGTGAGGGGCACATAGCTGGGCATATTACTGTGAGGGGCACATAGCTGGGCATATTACTGTGAGGGGCACATAGCTGGGCATATTACTGTGAGGGGCACATAGCTGGGCATATTACTGTGAGGGCACATAGCTGGGCATATTACTGTGAGGGGCACATAGCTGGGCATATTACTGTGAGGGGCACATAGCTGGGCATATTACTGTGAGGGGCACATAGCTGGGCATATTACTGTGAGGGCACATAGCTGGGCATATTACTGTGAGGGGCACATAGCTGGGCATATTACTGTGAGGGCACATAGCTGGGCATATTACTGTGAGGGGCACATAGCTGGGCATATTACTGTGAGGGGCACATAGCTGGGCATATTACTGTGAGGGGCACATAGCTGGGCATATTACTGTGAGGGGCACATAGCTGGGCATATTACTGTGAGGGGCACATAGCTGGGCATATTACTGTGAGGGCACATAGCTGGGCATATTACTGTGAGGGGCACATAGCTGGGCATATTACTGTGAGGGGCACATAGCTGGGCATATTACTGTGAGGGCACATAGCTGGGCATATTACTGTGAGGGGCACATAGCTGGGCATATTACTGTGAGGGCACATAGCTGGGCATATTACTGTGAGGGGCACATAGCTGGGCATATTACTGTGAGGGGCACATAGCTGGGCATATTACTGTGAGGGGCACATAGCTGGGCATATTACTGTGAGGGCACATAGCTGGGCATATTACTGTGAGGGGCACATAGCTGGGCATATTACTGTGAGGGGCACATAGCTGGGCATATTACTGTGAGGGGCACATAGCTGGGCATATTACTGTGAGGGGCACATAGCTGGGCATATTACTGTGAGGGGCACATAGCTGGGCATATTACTGTGAGGGGCACATAGCTGGGCATATTACTGTGAGGGGCACATAGCTGGGCATATTACTGTGAGGGGCACATAGCTGGGCATATTACTGTGAGGGGCACATAGCTGGGCATATTACTGTGAGGGGCACATAGCTGGGCATATTACTGTGAGGGCACATAGCTGGGCATATTACTGTGAGGGCACATAGCTGGGCATATTACTGTGAGGGGCACATAGCTGGGCATATTACTGTGAGGGCACATAGCTGGGCATATTACTGTGAGGGGCACATAGCTGGGCATATTACTGTGAGGGCACATAGCTGGGCATATTACTGTGAGGGCACATAGCTGGGCATATTACTGTGAGGGCACATAGCTGGGCATATTACTGTGAGGGGCACATAGCTGGGCATATTACTGTGAGGGGCACATAGCTGGGCATATTACTGTGAGGGGCACATAGCTGGGCATATTACTGTGAGGGCACATAGCTGGGCATATTACTGTGAGGGGCACATAGCTGGGCATATTACTGTGAGGGGGCACATAGCTGGGCATATTACTGTGAGGGGCACATAGCTGGGCATATTACTGTGAGGGGCCACATAGCTGGGCATATTACTGAGTGGCACATAGCTGGGCATATTACTGTGAGGGGCACATAGCTGGGCATATTACTGTGAGGGGCACATAGCTGGGCATATTACTGTGAGGGGCACATAGCTGGGCATATTACTGTGAGGGCACATAGCTGGGCATATTACTGTGAGGGCACATAGCTGGGCATATTACTGTGAGGGCACATAGCTGGGCATATTACTGTGAGGGCACATAGCTGGGCATATTACTGTGAGGGCACATAGCTGGGCATATTACTGTGAGAGGGGCAGACAGCTGGGCATATTACTGTGAGGGGGCACATAGCTGGGCATATTACCGTGAGGGGCACATAGCTGGGCATATTACTGTGAGGGGCACATAGCTGGGCATATTACTGAGGGGCACATAGCTGGGCATATTACTGTGAGGGGCACATAGCTGTGCATATTACTGTGAGGGGGCACATAGCTGGGCATATTACTGTGAGGGGGCACATAGCTGGGCATATTACTGTGAGGGGCACATAGCTGGGCATATTTAGTTTTGTTTAGTGCGAAGTGAGAGCAATGTCCTAGAGTGGAAGAATTTGCGATGTTGCGTGAAGCGTGCCGCACAGTGCCCCTCTTCCTTCTTTTCAAAAGTTGGGAGGTATGGGTATGCTCTGTGACCTGTGCTGAGGTCATTGTGCAGGGAGGTGGAGTAGATAAGCTGTGATATTGCCTATTGCGAATGGTGGGTCCTGTCTTAAGGTCCTATTACACTTGCAGATACTAACAAGCGGTTGTCTGACCCGGCAGTGTAATACTGCCACCGATTACCCGAGTGGTGAGGGGGTGGGGAGACTTATATCTGCTGGAGGCTCTGTGTGGGGCACTGGGCGTCAGTCTGTGGGTGACATCCGTGGAGGAGGCAGCAGTTAGGCTCAGTGTCGGATAATGGTGGAGGTCTTCTTCTGGAGTCCAGGTTTTACGTCACAAGCCAGACGAGCATGCAGATTTGAAGATGCTATGGGGGTGCCGAGGGCAGAGTGGGCCGGCACCCCTGGGTGATCTGGCCCAGTTCTAATGGAGATGGCGTCCAGTTTCAGAGCTCGTCTGGAAGGTCCAAGTTCACGGTCACTGAAATGTCAGATGTCAAATGTCACTTCTAGTATTGAAGGATGATCTGCAGTAGAGCAGAAGCCGTTCCAGATACCAGCGTGGCCTCAGGGCGGTTGTCACCTCTGTGGGGGCCCCTCGGGGCCAGCAGGAGGCTTAGGAAGCTCGTGGTGGCTGTGGCTCAGCTTGTTGGCACCGGTTCCTACACGGCCACTGCTCTGGTTCTCCAGCTTCATCATCTCTGGTGTGTAGATCCATACTGGGAGGTGACGGAGTCAGAGGCGTGAAGACGGGGTGGCGTGGACATTTTGGTCATGTGACAGGGAGGGAGATTACGTGACCCAGTGAGGAAGACATTCCAGATCAGAGCCCGGAGGAGGTGTCTGCCCCAAATACTACCCTTCTACAAATGGATGAAAGAACAACTGGGCCACGTGGAAAGAGACGTCATATAAGAAGGGGCCACGTCTCCAGAGGAATAACACCCCACCGCAGACCCGGGGGACTGACCCGGAGGAGATCACTGATGGATCCATTGGGTTCTCCGGCCCGCTCACTCACCTGGATGATGATGTAGTAGGTCAGGTTGTGGATGTTGTAGAAATATCCCAATCCAAAGAGGACAGTGAAGAAGCCACTGGCCACCATGCCAGAAGACAGGAAGTAGCGGAGGGGCAGACGCTCTCCAATCATCCCACTGCGGAGAGAGACATGATCAACGCTACTCTACACTGGGTACACTGCACACCCACCGGATACACTGCACACCCACCGGGTACACTGCACACCCACCGGGTACACTGCACACCCACCGGGTACACTGCACACCCACACAGCCGATACACTGCACACCCACCGGGTACACTGCACACCCACCCGATACACTGCACACCCACCGGATACACTGCACACCCACCGGATACACTGCACACCCACCGGGTACACTGCACACCCACCGGGTACACTGCACACCCACACAGCCGATACACTGCACACCCACCGGGTACACTGCACACCCACCCGATACACTGCACACCCACCGGATACACTGCACACCCACCGGATACACTGCACACCCACCGGGTACACTGCACACCCACCGGATACACTGCACACACACCGGGTACACTGCACACCCACCGGATACACTGCACACCCACCGGGTACACTGCACACCCACCGGATACACTGCACACCCACCGGGTACACTGCACCGCGCACACACACACACCGGATACACTGCACACCCACCGGGTACACTGCACACAGACACTGGATACACTGCGCACAGACACTGGATACACTGCGCACACACCGGATACACTGCACACCCACCTGATAAACTACACACTGGATACACTGCATACACACACTGGATACACTGTATACAGATACTGCGTACACACCTGATACACTGCATACACACACTGGATACACTGCACACACACACACTGGATACACTGCACACAGACACTGGATACACTGCACACACACTGGATACACTGTATACAGATACTGCGTACACACCTGATACACTGCACATGCACACACCGGATACACTGCGCACACACACACCGGATACACTGCGCACACACATACCGGATACACTGCGCACACACTGCGTACACTGCGCACAGTCACAGACACTGCACACCCACCTGTTAAACTACACACTGGATACACTGCATTCAGACACTGCTCACACGGCTGATACACTGCACACCCACCTGATAAACTACACACTGGATACACTGCACACACACTGGATACACTGTATACAGATACTGCGTACACACCTGATACACTGCACACACACATACTGGATACACTGCGCACACACCGCATACACTGCGCACAGTCACAGACACTGCACACCCACCTGATAAACTACACACTGGATACACTGCACACAGACACTGCACACCCACCTGATACAGTGCATACAGATACTGCACACCCACCTGATACACTTCATACATATGATCCACACCTCGTACACTGTACGGTACATACACACCTCGTACACACGTACGGTACATACACACCTCGTACACACGTACCGTACATACACACCTCGTACACACGTACGTACATGCGCACGCTCGTGCACGCGTGCACGGTACATACGCACCTGCACTACTTTGCGTGTTTGTTTACCTCGTACACGCGTGCCGATGCATACACACCTGCATTACACGTGCCGTTACGCTACGCACCTGTGCGTGCGGTATACACCTCGTTACTGCGTACTGGTACGCCGCACCTCGTGCACGTGCGGTACGCTACCTACCTCGTACTGCACTACGTGCGCGTACGCACCTGCGTGCACGTGCGGTACATACACGCCTGCGTGCGGTACATACACACACTCGTTGCACCGTGCCGTACACATACACACCTCGTACACACGTACGGTACATACACACCTCGTACACACGTACGGTACATACACACACTTCCCATACACTTCGGGGGTCATTTACTAACTATAATATTTTTACCGATTAAGGCGTTGAAAATGGTCTGAATGTAAGAAGAAGGAACATGGCGTAGATTTAGACTGGCGGTGGATGCGCCTGTACACAACTCTGGCGATTCACTGCCGGCGCGGGGGGTCTAACGCGCTGGTCCTAATAAATGACTCCCTTCATACTTACAAAAATATATTACACACATATCTTAAAGGGAAAGAGTCGCCAGACAGCGACACGTCTCATTTCTTCTAATCGTTTTATTTCCTGATTGCACATTTATTTCTTGTATTTCCTGAACATGATTATGGGGGCGCCATGGGGGGGGGACCTTATTGACTTCTATGGGAGAGTGTGTTCTATTCATGCCCTGTGACCTGTGCAGAGGTCATTGTGCAGGGAGGGGGAGTATAAGAGCTGTGATATCACCTATTGTGAATGGTGGATCTAATCTATACACAGCAGTGATATCATTAGAAGACGGATTAGAATTATAGATAAGCAGATAACTGCTGTAAAGTGATCCTTACAGTGCCGGTGCGAAAACTGCTGGATTTTATGGGTTTTTTAAAATATAGAAATTGACATGAAAAAGTAAAAATAATCACCAAAAATTGTTTAAAAATATCTTAAACTTACAAATGTGATTTAAACAATAGGTCATTTTCTGATGACGCGTTCCCTTAGAGGGAATCTGTCACCAGCCGATCAGCGGATCTTTTTCCGTGACTCCATGTGTAATAAATGACCTTCTTTCCACGTGTTCTTGTTTTACTCATTTCTTCAAAATTAATGCAAATTAAGCTGTAAGGAGCCCAGAGGGGCGTTATCCCTTTACCAAGGAGCCCAGGAACGCCCCCTGGTGTGCCGGGCCCGCCTAAATTATAAAAAGAAGAACAACTCTAGGATGTAAAATCGCCTCCCAGCCTCTGTATGACCACAGGAGGATATCCAGCATCTGTATGACCACAGGAGGATATCCAGCATCTGTATGACCACAGGAGGATATCCAGCATCTGTATGACCACAGGAGGATATCCAGCATCTGTATGACCACAGGAGGATATCCAGCATCTGTATGACCACAGGAGGATATCCAGCATCTGTATGACTACAGGAGGATATCCAGCATCTGTATGACCACAGGAGGATATCCAGCATCTCTATGACCACAGGAGGATATCCAGCATCTCTATGACCACAGGAGGATATCCAGCATCTGTATGACCACAGGAGGATATCCAGCATCTGTATGACCACAGGAGGATATCCAGCATCTGTATGACCACAGGAGGATATCCAGCATTTGTATGACCACAGGAGGATATCCAGCATCTGTATGACCACAGGAGGATATCCAGCATCTGTATGACCACAGGAGGATATCCAGCATCTGTATGACCACAGGAGGATATCCAGCATCTGTATGACCACAGGAGGATATCCAGCATCTGTATGACCACAGGAGGATATCCAGCATCTGTATGACCACAGGAGGATATCCAGCATCTGTATGACCACAGGAGGATATCCAGCATCTGTATGACCACAGGAGGATATCCAGCATCTGTATGACCACAGGAGGATATCCAGCATCTGTATGACCACAGGAGGATATCCAGCATCTGTATGACCACAGGAGGATATCCAGCATCTGTATGACCACAGGAGGATATCCAGCATCTGTATGACCACAGGAGGATATCCAGCATCTGTATGACCACAGGAGGATATCCAGCATCTGTATGACCACAGGAGGATATCCAGCATCTGTATGACCACAGGAGGATATCCAGCATCTGTATGACCACAGGAGGATATCCAGCATCTGTATGACCACAGGAGGATATCCAGCATCTGTATGACCACAGGAGGATATCCAGCATCTGTATGACCACAGGAGGATATCCAGCATCTGTATGACCACAGGAGGATATCCAGCATCTGTATGACCACAGGAGGATATCCAGCATCTGTATGACCACAGGAGGATATCCAGCATCTGTATGACCACAGGAGGATATCCAGCATCTGTATGACCACAGGAGGATATCCAGCATCTGTATGACCACAGGAGGATATCCAGCATCTGTATGACCACAGGAGGATATCCAGCATCTGTATGACCACAGGAGGATATCCAGCATCTGTATGACCACAGGAGGATATCCAGCATCTGTATGACCACAGGAGGATATCCAGCATCTGTATGACCACAGGAGGATATCCAGCATCTGTATGACCACAGGAGGATATCCAGCATCTGTATGACCACAGGAGGATATCCAGCATCTGTATGACCACAGGAGGATATCCAGCATCTGTATGACCACAGGAGGATATCCAGCATCTGTATGACCACAGGAGGATATCCAGCATCTGTATGACCACAGGAGGATATCCAGCATCTGTATGACCACAGGAGGATATCCAGCATCTGTATGACCACAGGAGGATATCCAGCATCTGTATGACCACAGGAGGATATCCAGCATCTGTATGACCACAGGAGGATATCCAGCATCTGTATGACCACAGGAGGATATCCAGCATCTGTATGACCACAGGAGGATATCCAGCATCTGTATGACCACAGGAGGATATCCAGCATCTGTATAACCAGAGGAGGATATCCAGCATCTGTATGACCAGAGGAGGATATCCAGCATCTGTATGACCACAGGAGGATATCCAGCATCTGTATGACTACAGGAGGATATCCAGCATCTGTATGACCACAGGAGGATATCCAGCATTTGTATGACCAACACCACAGGAGGATATCCAGCATCTGTGTGGCTAGAGGAGGATATCCAGCATCTGTATGAACACAGGAGGATATCCTGAATCTGTATGGCCCCAGGAGGATATCCAGCATCTCTATGACCACAGGAGAATATCCAGCATCTCTATGACCACAGGGGGATATCCAGCATCTTTATGACCACAGGGGGATATCCAGCATCTTTATGACCACAAGAGGCTATCCTGCATCTCCATGACCACAGGAGGATATCCTGCATCTGTATGGCCACAGGAGGATATCCTGAATCTGTATGGCCACAGGAGGATATCCAGCATCTCTATGACCACAGGAGGATATCCAGCATCTGTATGACCACAGGAGGATATCCAGCATCTCTATGACCAACACCACAGGAGGATATCCAGCATCTGTATGACCGCCACCACAGGAGGATATCCAGCATCTGTGTGGCTAGAGGAGGATATCCAGCATCTGTATGACCACAGGAGGATATCCAGCATCTGTATGACCACAGGAGGATATCCAGCATTTGTATGACCACAGGAGGATATCCTACATCTGAATGACCACAGGAGGATATCCAACATCTGTATGACCACAGGAGGATATCCAGCATCTCTATGACCACAGGAGGATATCCAGCATCTGTATGACCACAGGAGGATATCCAGCATCTCTATGACCACAGGAGGATATCCAGCATCTCTATCACCACAGGAGCATATCCAGCATCTGTAAAATTGCCGCCATGTCAGAGGCACAGCCTATATGGCAGTAAGGTAATGTAACCTCCACACAAGCAGTTTATACTGTCATTGGCATTATGTTCTCCAGGTGATTTCCGCTATTTATATTCTGTACACTCTTTATACACCGCATACATGCACACTCACCTTATTCATACCCACTCATCTGATGCAGGACATTCACACACGCTCATGGTATACACAGAGGACACACCCAGCAGATACTCTATCTCCTCCGTTACCTCAGGTACATCCCCACGGCGTACGCACACAGGAAGGAGTAGTCCAGGGCCCCAAGCAGCTGCTTATAATTCTTCTTATCTGAGGGAAGGTGATCAGACTCTTCAGACATTTCATACAAGGCAGGAGAATTCCCAACTTCCGCTAAGTAAGAACCAGAACTTACCGAATGGCGCCCAACCGCAGCGGGAGGCATTGTGGACCGCGGACGGGGGCAGGGCCTTCAAGATGACAAACTCCTTGTAGCTGTGTGGTTCAACCTCATTGGGCTCTGAGCAGTGTTTGTGTAACTCTCCCTGAAAAGAGCAATATCATGGATTAACCCAGCAACTATCTGCTCCGTCCGCTTCTAACCAGCCCCTAACTAGTCCCAACAGGTAACTAGTCTGACCCTAACCATGCCTAGTGTCCATCCCATCTAACCAGCCCCTAACTAGTCCCAACTGGTAACTAGTCTAACCCTAACCATGCCTAGTGTCCATCCCAGCTCCTCACTCGTCTCTGACCCTTCTAGACATATCCTGGGTATTTCTAAACCAGCTACACGTCAATGACTAACTAGATAGATTGCCCTAGCAGGGCCACCTGAGACTTACCTGCCAGTGCTGACCCTATGTAGCCCCAGCTAGACTCCTTCCCCGTCCCATGGTCACCACATCTCACCCCAACATACCTTTACTATAGTAATTGGCTTCCTAGACAGATGGAAGCTGCAATAGAGCAGATAGGTCAGAAACAAAACCAGAGCTCGAAACCTAAGAAGAGCAGAAAGAGAACATTAGAACGTTTTAGGGTGGACAACGAGTGATCTGAGCTGTGATTCTGGAAGGTTCTGCACCTTTACTACTCGGACATTGTGTATGAATAAGAACCTAGAAGCACTAGCCCTCATCCACCAGCCATTACCGGAGGTGGGAGGCCCAGGATGTGGTTGGGTAGAAGACCAATCGGTGGTTGATATAACAGGTTTACTGCTGTGTATGAGTCACGGCTAGCGCCCACCCTCTGCCGTATCACCCCATTACTGCTACCTACAAGTCATATGGGATTACAATTACAAGCGGCAGAAGGTGGAGGTCTAGATAAGAGACGGGAGAACTCACCACTGGTCCTTAGAAAACGACAGGAAGAAGCGGATCCCAGGAGGCAAAGTGGCCATTTACTGTCCAGTGAGGGGAGAAGGAGCGTCCAGCTGTAATAGAATGAAAAGACTCTCAATCTGCTGCGTTACCCCCATACCGACACCATATAACCCCAATATTAATCTCCAAACATATACCCCAAAACTGATCATCACCAGATCTATACCCCAAAACTGATCATCACCAGATCTACACCCCAAAACTGATCATCACTGGACCTATACCCCCAAACTGATCATCACTGGACCTATACCCCCAAACTGATCATCACTGGACCTATACCACAAAAATGATCATCACCAGATCTATACCCCAAAACTGATCATCACTGGACCTATACCCCAAAACTGATCATCACCAGATCTACACCCCAACACTGATCATCACTGGACCTATACCCCAAAACTGATCATCACCAGATCTACACCCCAACACTGATCATCACTGGACCTATACCCCAAAACTGATCATCACTAGATCTACACCCCAAAACTGATCATCACCAGATCTACACCCCAAAACTGATCATCACTGAACCTATACCCCAAAACTGATCATCACCAGATCTATACCCCAAAACTGATCATCACTGGACCTATACCCCAAAACTGATCATCACTGGACCTATACCCCAAAACTGATCATTACCAGATCTATACCCCAAAACTGATCATCATCACCAGATCTACACCCCAACACTGATCATCACTGGACCTATACCCCAAAACTGATCATCACTAGATCTACACCCCAAAACTGATCATCACCAGATCTACACCCCAAAACTGATCATCACTGAACCTATACCCCAAAACTGATCATCACCAGATCTATACCCCAAAACTGATCATCACTGGACCTATACCCCAAAACTAATCATTACCAGATCTATACCCCAAAACTGATCATTACCAGATCTATACCCCAAAACTGATCATCATCACCAGATCTACACCCCAACACTGATCATCACTGGACCTATACCCCAAAACTAATCATCACTAGATCTACACCCCAAAACTGATCATCACCAGATCTACACCCCAAAACTGATCATCACTGAACCTATACCCCAAAACTGATCATCACCAGATCTATACCCCAAAACTGATCATCACTGAACCTATACCCCAAAACTGATCATTACCAGATCTATACCCCAAAACTGATCATTACCAGATCTATACCCCAAAACTGATCATCACCAGATCTACACCCCAAAACTGATCATCACTGGACCTATACCCCCAAACTGATCATCACTGGACCTATACCCCCAAACTGATCATCACTGGACCTATACCACAAAAATGATCATCACCAGATCTATACCCCAAAACTGATAATCACTGGACCTATACCCCAAAACTGATCATCACCAGATCTACACCCCAACACTGATCATCACTGGACCTATACCCCAAAACTGATCATCACCAGATCTACACCCCAACACTGATCATCACTGGACCTATACCCCAAAACTGATCATCACTAGATCTACACCCCAAAACTGATCATCACCAGATTTACACCCCAAAACTGATCATCACTGAACCTATACCCCAAAACTGATCATCACCAGATCTATACCCCAAAACTGATCATCACTGGACCTATACCCCAAAACTGATCATCACCAGATCTACACCCCAACACTGATCATCACTGGACCTATACCCCAAAACTGATCATCACTAGATCTACACCCCAAAACTGATCATCACCAGATCTACACCCCAAAACTGATCATCACTGAACCTATACCCCAAAACTGATCATCACCAGATATATACCCCAAAACTGATCATCACTGGACCTATACCCCAAAACTGATCATCACCAGATCTACACCCCAACACTGATCATCACTGGACCTATACCCCAAAACTGATCATCACTAGATCTACACCCCAAAACTGATCATCACCAGATCTACACCCCAAAACTGATCATCACTGAACCTATACCCCAAAACTGATCATCACCAGATCTATACCCAAACTGATCACTGACCTATACCCCAAAACTGATCATCACTAGATCTACACCCCAAAACTGATCATCACCAGATCTACACCCCAAAACTGATCATCACTGAACCTATACCCCAAAACTGATCATCACCAGATCTATACCCCAAAAATGATCATCACCAGACCTATACCCCAAAACTGATCATCACCGGACCTATACCCCAAAACTGATCATCACTAGATCTATACCCCAAAACTGATCATCACCAGATCTACACCCCAAAACTGATCATCACTGGACCTATACCCCAAAACTGATCATCACTAGATCTACACCCCAAAACTGATCATCACCAGATCTACACCCCAAAACTGATCATCACTGAATCTATACCCTAAAACTGATCATTACCAGATCTATACCCCAAAACTGATCATCACTGGACCTATACCCCAAAACTGATCATCACTAGATCTACACCCCAAAACTGATCATCACTGAACCTATACCCCAAAACTGATCATTACCAGATCTATACCCCAAAACTGATCATTACCAGATCTATACCCCAAAACTGATCATCACCAGATCTACACCCCAAAACTGATCATCACTGAACCTATACCCTAAAACTGATCATTACGAGATCTATACCCCAAAACTGATCATGATTCATTACCAGATCTATACCCCAAAACTGATCATCACTAGATCTACACCCCAAAACTAATCATCACCAGAGCTATACCCCCAAACTGATTATCACTGGACCTATACCCCCAAACTGATCATCACTGGACCTATACCCCCAAACTGATCATCACTGGACCTATACCCCCAAACTGATCATCACTGGATCTATACCCCCAAACTGATCATCACTGGATCTATACCCCCAAACTGATCATCACTGGATCTATACCCCCAAACTGATTATCACTGGACCTATACCACCAAACTGATCATCACTGGACCTATACCCCCAAACTGATCATCACTTGATCTATACCCCCAAACTGATCATCACTGGACCTATACCCCCAAACTGATCATCACTGGACCTATACCCCAAAACTGATCATCACCAGATCTATACCCCAAAACTGATCATCATTAGATCTATACCCCAAAACTGATCATCATTAGATCTATACCCCAAAACTGATCATCACTGGACCTATACCCCCAAACTGATCATCACTGGACCTATACCACAAAAATGATCATCACCAGACCTATACCCCAAAACTGATCATCACCAGATCTATACCCCAAAACTGATCATCATTAGATCTATACCCCAAAACTGATCACTAGATCTACACCCTAAAACTGATCATCACCAGATCGATACCCCAAAACTGACCCTTATGAGACATAAACCCCAAAACTGATCATCACCAGATCTACACCCCAAAAATCATTATAATCACATCTTTACCATCAATACAGACCATCACTAGATCTATATTCCCAATAAAGAATTATAGGAGTGGCACTGTGCAGTGTCCATACAGAGAGAGAGAGAGGAGTGGTACTGTGCAGTGTCCATGCAGAGAGAGAGAGAGGAGTGGTACTGTGCAGTGTCCATACAGAAAGAGGAATGGTACTGTGCTGTGTCCATACAGAGAGAGAGAGGAGTGGTACTGTGCTGTGTCCATACAGAGATAGAGGAGTGGTACTGTGCAGTGTCCATACAGAGAGAGAGAGAGGAGTGGTACTTTGCAGTGTCCATACAGAGATGGAATGGTACAGTGCAGTGTCCATACAGAGAGAGGAGTGGTACTGTGCTGTGTCCATACAGAGAGAGAGGAGTGGTACTGTGCAGTGTCCATACAGAGAGAGAGGAGTGGTACTGTGCAGTGTCCATACAGAGGTAGAGTGGTACTGTGCAGTGTCCATACAGAGAGAGAGGAGTGGTACTGTGCAGTGTCCATACAGAGAGAGGAGTGGTACTGTGCTGTGTCCATACAGAGAGAGAGAGAGAGTAGTGGTACTGTGCAGTGTCCATACAGAGAAAGAGAGATAGGAGTGGTACTGTGCAGTGTCCATACAGAAAGAGGAATGGTACTGTGCTGTGTCCATACAGAGAGAGAGAGGAGTGGTACTGTGCAGTGTCCATACAGAGAGAGAGAGAGGAGTGGTACTTTGCAGTGTCCATACAGAGATGGAGTGGTACTGTGCAGTGTCCATACAGAGAGAGGAGTGGTACTGTGCTGTGTCCATACAGAGAGAGAGAGGAGTGGTACTGTGCAGTGTCCATACAGAGAGAGAGAGAGGAGTGGTACTGTGCAGTGTCCATACAGAGGTAGAGTGGTACTGTGCAGTGTCCATACAGAGGTAGAGTGGTACTGTGCAGTGTCCATACAGAGAGAGGAATGGTACTGTGCAGTGTCCATACAGAGGAATGGTACTGTGCAGTGTACATACAGAGATAAAGGAGTGGTACTGTGCAGTGTCCATACAGAGAGAGAGGAGTGGTACTGTGCAGTGTCCATACAGAGAGAGAGGAGTGGTACTATGCAGTGTCCATACAGAGATAGAGGAGTGGTACTGTGCAGTGTCCATACAGAGAGAGAGGAGTGGTACTGTGCAGTGTCCATACAGAGAGGAGTGGTACTGTGCACTGTCCATACAGAGATAGAGGAGTGGTACTGTGTAGTGTCCATACAGAGAGGAGTGGTACTGTGCAGTGTCCATACAGAGAGAGAAGAGTGGTACTGTGCACTGTCCATACAGAGAGGAGTGGTACTGTGCTGTGTCCATACAGAGATAGAGGAGTGGTACTGTGCAGTGTCCATACAGAGAGAGAGGAGTGGTACTGTGCAGTGTCCATACAGAGAGAGAGGAGTGGTACTGTGCAGTGTCCATACAGAGAGAGAGGAGTGGTACTGTGCAGTCTCCATACAGAGAGAGAGAGTGGAGTGGTACTGTGCAGTGTCCATACAGAGATAGAGGAGTGGTACTGTGCAGTGTCCATACAGAGAGAGAGGAGTGGTACTGTGCAGTGTCCATACAGAGAGAGAGAGAGTGGAGTGGTACTGTGCAGTGTCCATACAGAGAGAGAGAGTGGAGTGGTACTGTGCAGTGTCCATACAGAGATAGAGGAGTGGTACTGTGCAGTGTCCATACAGAGAGAGAGGAGTGGTACTGTGCAGTGTCCATACAGAGAGAGAGAGTGGAGTGGTACTGTGCAGTGTCCATACAGAGAGAGAGAGTGGAGTGGTACTGTGCAGTGTCCATACAGAGGAGTGGTACTGTGCAGTGTCCATACAGAGGAGTGGTACTGTGCAGTGTCCATACAGAGGAGTGGTACTGTGCAGTGTCCATACAGAGAGGAGTGGTACTGTGCAGTGTCCATACAGAGGAGTGGTACTGTGCAGTGTCCATACAGAGAGGAGTGGTACTGTGCAGTGTCCATACAGAGAGAGAGAGGAGTGGTACTGTGCAGTGTCCATACAGAGAGAGAGAGTGGAGTGGTACTGTGCAGTGTCCATACAGAGGAGTGGTACTGTGCAGTGTCCATACAGAGGAGTGGTACTGTGCAGTGTCCATACAGAGAGAGAGGAGTGGTACTGTGCAGTGTCCATACAGAGGAGTGGTACTGTGCAGTGTCCATACAGAGGAGTGGTACTGTGCAGTGTCCATACAGAGGAGTGGTACTGTGCAGTGTCCATACAGAGAGGAGTGGTACTGTGCAGTGTCCATACAGAGGAGTAGTACTGTGCAGTGTCCATACAGAGGAGTGGTACTGTGCAGTGTCCATACAGAGGAGTGGTACTGTGCAGTGTCCATACAGAGGAGTGGTACTGTGCAGTGTCCATACAGAGAGGAGTGGTACTGTGCAGTGTCCATACAGAGTGGAGTGGTACTGTGCAGTGTCCATACAGAGATAGAGGAGTAGTACTGTGCAGTGTCCATACAGAGAGGAGTGGTACTGTGCAGTGTCCATACAGAGGAGTGGTACTGTGCAGTGTCCATACAGAGAGGAGTGGTACTGTGCAGTGTCCATACAGAGGAGTGGTACTGTGCAGTGTCCATGCAGAGAGGAGTGGTACTGTGCAGTGTCCATACAGAGGAGTGGTACTGTGCAGTGTCCATACAGAGAGGAGTGGTACTGTGCAGTGTCCATACAGAGGAGTGGTACTGTGCAGTGTCCATACAGAGGAGTGGTACTGTGTAGTGTCCATACAGAGAGAGGAGTGGTACTGTGCAGTGTCCATACAGAGGAGTGGTACTGTGCAGTGTCCATACAGAGGAGTGGTACTGTGTAGTGTCCATACAGAGAGGAGTGGTACTGTGCAGTGTCCATGCAGAGAGGAGTGGTACTGTGTAGTGTCCATACAGAGAGGAGTGGTACTGTGCAGTGTCCATACAGAGGAGTGGTACTGTGCAGTGTCCATACAGAGGAGTGGTACTGTGCAGTGTCCATACAGAGGAGTGGTACTGTGCAGTGTCCATGCAGAGGAGTGGTACTGTGCAGTGTCCATACAGAGAGGAGTGGTACTGTGCAGTGTCCATACAGAGAGAGAGTGGTACTGTGCTGTGTCCATACAGAGGAGTGGTACTGTGCAGTGTCCATACAGAGGAGTGGTACTGTGCAGTGTCCATGCAGAGGAGTGGTACTGTGCAGTGTCCATACAGAGGAGTGGTACTGTGCAGTGTCCATGCAGAGGAGTGGTACTGTGCAGTGTCCATACAGAGAGGAGTGGTACTGTGCAGTGTCCATACAGAGAGAGGAGTGGTACTGTGCTGTGTCCATACAGAGGAGTGGTACTGTGCAGTGTCCATACAGAGGAGTGGTACTGTGCAGTGTCCATGCAGAGGAGTGGTACTGTGCAGTGTCCATACAGAGGAGTGGTACTGTGCAGTGTCCATGCAGAGGAGTGGTACTGTGCAGTGTCCATGCAGAGAGACATGCAGTCACATGATATTTTCCTCAGTGTCAGCAGCTCCAGGATGTGGTACAGGATGTGTCCGTAGCCAGGTGTTGCCGGGCGATCTCGGGACGTGTGCACAGTAGACTCTGGAGGATGTGTGGTGACAGTCAGGAAGCAGGGTCCCCTCCAGGAAGTGTAGGCCGGGTCCACGTCACCAGCACTGTACAGACGCTTCCGCCAACGCCATCTCATTTAAATAACTTTTATCATAACTACAACGAGCAGTAAAGCCCCCCCCCCCCCCGTAATAACCCTTCACCACCTGAGGGACGCTGACCGATACCTGCAATACTACCTCCAGCAATCACGAGATCGCCAAAGACACGACACTTATTATTATAGGGGGGGGGTCCATTATAGCTATCGTCATATGGGGGGGTCCAGTATAATGTTATATGAGGGGGGGGGGTACATCCCCTCATTCGTACCACCCCCCTCCTGCATAATATGTCACACACACAGGATACAATCTTACAGACATCATACTATGTCACACAGACAGGATACAATCTTACAGACGTCATACTATGTCACACACACAGGATACAATCTTACAGACATCATACTATGTCACACACACAGGATACAATCTTACAGACGTCATACTATGTCACACACACAGGATACAATCTTACAGACGTCATACTATGTCACACACACAGGATACAATCTTACAGACGTCATACTAGGTCACACACACAGGATACAATCTTACAGACATACTATGTCACACACAGGATACAATCTTACAGACATACTATGTCACACACACAGAATACAATCTTACAGACATCATAGTATGTCACACACACAGGATACAATCTTACAGACGTCATACTATGTCACACACACAGGATACAATCTTACAGGCGTCATACTATGTCACACACACAGGATACAATCTTACAGACGTCATACTATGTCACACACACAGGATACAATCTTACAGACGTCATACTATGTCACACACACAGGATACAATCTTACAGACGTCATACTATGTCACACACACAGGATACAATCTTACAGACATCATACTATGTCACACACACAGGATACAATCTTACAGACATCATACTATGTCACACACACAGGATACAATCTTACAGACGTCATACTATGTCACACACACAGGATACAATCTTACAGACGTCATACTATGTCACACACACAGGATACAATCTTACAGACATCATACTATGTCACACACACAGGATACAATCTTACAGACGTCATACTATGTCACACACACAGGATACAATCTTACAGACGTCATACTATGTCACACACACAGGATACAATCTTACAGACGTCATACTATGTCACACACACAGGATACAATCTTACAGACGTCATACTATGTCACACACACAGGATACAATCTTACAGACGTCATACTATGTCACACACACAGGATACAATCTTACAGACGTCATACTATGTCACACACACAGGATACAATCTTACAGACATCATACTATGTCACACACACAGGATACAATCTTACAGACGTCATACTATGTCACACACACAGGATACAATCTTACAGACATCATACTATGTCACACACACAGGATACAATCTTACAGACGTCATACTATGTCACACACACAGGATACAATCTTACAGACGTCATACTATGTCACACACACAGGATACAATCTTACAGACGTCATACTATGTCACACACACAGGATACAATCTTACAGACGTCATACTATGTCACACACACAGGATACAATCTTACAGACGTCATACTATGTCACACACACAGGATACAATCTTACAGACGTCATACTATGTCACACACACAGGATACAATCTTACAGACGTCATACTATGTCACACACACAGGATACAATCTTACAGACGTCATACTATGTCACACACACAGGATACAATCTTACAGACGTCATACTATGTCACACACAGGATACAATCTTACAGACGTCATACTATGTCACACACACAGGATACAATCTTACAGACGTCATACTATGTCACACACACAGGATACAATCTTACAGACGTCATACTATGTCACACACACAGGATACAATCTTACAGACATCATACTATGTCACACACAGGATACAATCTTACAGACATACTATGTCACACACACCGGATACAATCTTACAGACATACTATGTCACACACACAGGATACAATCTTACAGACGTCATACTATGTCACACACACACAGGATACAATCTTACAGACGTTATACTATGTCACACAAACAGGATACAATCTTACAGACGTCATACTATGTCACACACACAGGATACAATCTTACAGACGTCATACTATGTCACACACACAGGATACAATCTTACAGACGTCATACTATGTCACACACACAGGATACAATCTTACAGACGTCATACTATGTCACACACACAGGATACAATCTTACAGACATCATACTATGTCACACACACAGGATACAATCTTACAGACGTCATACTATGTCACACACACAGGATACAATCTTACAGACGTCATACTATGTCACACACACAGGATACAATCTTACAGACGTCATACTATGTCACACACACAGGATACAATCTTACAGACGTCATACTATGTCACACACACAGGATACAATCTTACAGACATCATACTATGTCACACACACAGGATACAATCTTACAGACGTCATACTATGTCACACACACAGGATACAATCTTACAGACGTCATACTATGTCACACACAGGATACAATCTTACAGACGTCATACTATGTCACACACACAGGATACAATATTACAGACGTCATACTATGTCACACACACAGGATACAATCTTACAGACATCATACTATGTCACACACACAGGATACAATCTTACAGACATCATACTATGTCACACACACAGGATACAATCTTACAGACATCATACTATGTCACACACACAGGATACAATCTTACAGACGTCATACTATGTCACACACACAGGATACAATCTTACAGACATCATACTATGTCACACACACAGGATACAATCTTACAGACGTCATACTATGTCACACACAGGATACAATCTTACAGACGTTATACTATGTCACACACACACAGGATACAATCTTACAGACGTCATACTATGTCACACACAGGATACAATCTTACAGACGTCATACTATGTCACACACACACAGGATACAATCTTACAGACGTCATACTATGTCACACACACAGGATACAATCTTACAGACGTCATACTATGTCACACACACAGGATACAATCTTACAGAAATCATACTATGTCACACACACAGGATACAATCTTACAGACATCATACTATGTCACACACACAGGATACAATCTTACAGACGTCATACTATGTCACACACACAGGATACAATCTTACAGACATCATACTATGTCACACACACAGGATACAATCTTACAGACGTTATACTATGTCACACACACAGGATACAATCTTACAGACGTCATACTATGTCACACACACAGGATACAATCTTACAGACGTCATACTATGTCACACACACAGGATACAATCTTACAGACGTCATACTATGTCACACACACAGGATACAATCTTACAGACGTCATACTATGTCACACACACAGGATACAATCTTACAGACGTCATACTATGTCACACACACAGGATACAATCTTACAGACATCATACTATGTCACACACACAGGATACAATCTTACAGACGTCATACTATGTCACACACACAGGATACAATCTTACAGACGTCATACTATGTCACACACACAGGATACAATCTTACAGACGTCATACTATGTCACACACACAGGATACAATCTTACAGACGTCATACTATGTCACACACACAGGATACAATCTTACAGACGTCATACTATGTCACACACACAGGATACAATCTTACAGACATCATACTATGTCACACACACAGGATACAATCTTACAGACGTCATACTATGTCACACACACAGGATACAATCTTACAGACATCATACTATGTCACACACACAGGATACAATCTTACAGACGTCATACTATGTCACACACACAGGATACAATCTTACAGACGTCATACTATGTCACACACACAGGATACAATCTTACAGACGTCATACTATGTCACACACACAGGATACAATCTTACAGACGTCATACTATGTCACACACACAGGATACAATCTTACAGACGTCATACTATGTCACACACACAGGATACAATCTTACAGACGTCATACTATGTCACACACACAGGATACAATCTTACAGACGTCATACTATGTCACACACACAGGATACAATCTTACAGACGTCATACTATGTCACACACACAGGATACAATCTTACAGACGTCATACTATGTCACACACACAGGATACAATCTTACAGACGTCATACTATGTCACACACACAGGATACAATCTTACAGACGTCATACTATGTCAACACACAGGATACAATCTTACAGACATCATACTATGTCACACACACAGGATACAATCTTACAGACGTCATACTATGTCACACACACAGGATACAATCTTACAGACGTCATACTATGTCACACACACAGGATACAATCTTACAGACGTCATACTATGTCACACACACAGGATACAATCTTACAGACATCATACTATGTCACACACACAGGATACAATCTTACAGACGTCATACTATGTCACACACACAGGATACAATCTTACAGACGTCATACTATGTCACACACACAGGATACAATCTTACAGACATCATACTATGTCACACACACAGGATACAATCTTACAGACGTCATACTATGTCACACACACAGGATACAATCTTACAGACGTCATACTATGTCACACACACAGGATACAATCTTACAGACGTCATACTATGTCACACACACAGGATACAATCTTACAGACGTCATACTATGTCACACACACAGGATACAATCTTACAGACGTCATACTATGTCACACACACAGGATACAATCTTACAGACGTCATACTATGTCACACACACAGGATACAATCTTACAGACGTCATACTATGTCACACACACAGGATACAATCTTACAGACGTCATACTATGTCACACACACAGGATACAATCTTACAGACGTCATACTATGTCACACACACAGGATACAATCTTACAGACGTCATACTATGTCACACACACAGGATACAATCTTACAGACGTCATACTATGTCACACACACAGGATACAATCTTACAGACATCATACTATGTCACACACACAGGATACAATCTTACAGACGTCATACTATGTCACACACACAGGATACAATCTTACAGACGTCATACTATGTCACACACACAGGATACAATCTTACAGACGTCATACTATGTCACACACACAGGATACAATCTTACAGACGTCATACTATGTCACACACACAGGATACAATCTTACAGACGTCATACTATGTCACACACACAGGATACAATCTTACAGACATCATACTATGTCACACACACAGGATACAATCTTACAGACGTCATACTATGTCACACACACAGGATACAATCTTACAGACGTCATACTATGTCACACACACAGGATACAATCTTACAGACGTCATACTATGTCACACACACAGGATACAATCTTACAGACGTCATACTATGTCACACACACAGGATACAATCTTACAGACGTCATACTATGTCACACACACAGGATACAATCTTACAGACGTCATACTATGTCACACACACAGGATACAATCTTACAGACATCATACTATGTCACACACACAGGATACAATCTTACAGACATCATACTATGTCACACACACAGGATACAATCTTACAGACGTCATACTATGTCACACACACAGGATACAATCTTACAGACGTCATACTATGTCACACACACAGGATACAATCTTACAGACGTCATACTATGTCACACACACAGGATACAATCTTACAGACGTCATACTATGTCACACACACAGGATACAATCTTACAGACGTCATACTATGTCACACACACAGGATACAATCTTACAGACATCATACTATGTCACACACACAGGATACAATCTTACAGACGTCATACTATGTCACACACACAGGATACAATCTTACAGACGTCATACTATGTCACACACACAGGATACAATCTTACAGACGTCATACTATGTCACACACACAGGATACAATCTTACAGACGTCATACTATGTCACACACACAGGATACAATCTTACAGACGTCATACTATGTCACACACACAGGATACAATCTTACAGACGTCATACTATGTCACACACACAGGATACAATCTTACAGACATCATACTATGTCACACACACAGGATACAATCTTACAGACATCATACTATGTCACACACACAGGATACAATCTTACAGACGTCATACTATGTCACACACACAGGATACAATCTTACAGACGTCATACTATGTCACACACACAGGATACAATCTTACAGACGTCATACTATGTCACACACACAGGATACAATCTTACAGACGTCATACTATGTCACACACACAGGATACAATCTTACAGACATCATACTATGTCACACACACAGGATACAATCTTACAGACATCATACTATGTCACACACACAGGATACAATCTTACAGACGTCATACTATGTCACACACACAGGATACAATCTTACAGACGTCATACTATGTCACACACACAGGATACAATCTTACAGACGTCATACTATGTCACACACACAGGATACAATCTTACAGACGTCATACTATGTCACACACACAGGATACAATCTTACAGACATCATACTATGTCACACACACAGGATACAATCTTACAGACGTCATACTATGTCACACACACAGGATACAATCTTACAGACGTCATACTATGTCACACACACAGGATACAATCTTACAGACGTCATACTATGTCACACACACAGGATACAATCTTACAGACGTCATACTATGTCACACACACAGGATACAATCTTACAGACGTCATACTATGTCACACACACAGGATACAATCTTACAGACGTCATACTATGTCACACACACAGGATACAATCTTACAGACATCATACTATGTCACACACACAGGATACAATCTTACAGACGTCATACTATGTCACACACACAGGATACAATCTTACAGACGTCATACTATGTCACACACACAGGATACAATCTTACAGACGTCATACTATGTCACACACACAGGATACAATCTTACAGACGTCATACTATGTCACACACACAGGATACAATCTTACAGACGTCATACTATGTCACACACACAGGATACAATCTTACAGACATCATACTATGTCACACACACAGGATACAATCTTACAGACGTCATACTATGTCACACACACAGGATACAATCTTACAGACGTCATACTATGTCACACACACAGGATACAATCTTACAGACGTCATACTATGTCACACACACAGGATACAATCTTACAGACGTCATACTATGTCACACACACAGGATACAATCTTACAGACGTCATACTATGTCACACACACAGGATACAATCTTACAGACGTCATACTATGTCACACACACAGGATACAATCTTACAGACATCATACTATGTCACACACACAGGATACAATCTTACAGACGTCATACTATGTCACACACACAGGATACAATCTTACAGACATCATACTATGTCACACACACAGGATACAATCTTACAGACGTCATACTATGTCACACACACAGGATACAATCTTACAGACGTCATACTATGTCACACACACAGGATACAATCTTACAGACGTCATACTATGTCACACACACAGGATACAATCTTACAGACGTCATACTATGTCACACACACAGGATACAATCTTACAGACGTCATACTATGTCACACACACAGGATACAATCTTACAGACGTCATACTATGTCACACACACAGGATACAATCTTACAGACGTCATACTATGTCACACACACAGGATACAATCTTACAGACGTCATACTATGTCACACACACAGGATACAATCTTACAGACGTCATACTATGTCACACACACAGGATACAATCTTACAGACGTCATACTATGTCACACACACAGGATACAATCTTACAGACGTCATACTATGTCACACACACAGGATACAATCTTACAGACGTCATACTATGTCACACACACAGGATACAATCTTACAGACGTCATACTATGTCACACACACAGGATACAATCTTACAGACGTCATACTATGTCACACACACAGGATACAATCTTACAGACATCATACTATGTCACACACACAGGATACAATCTTACAGACGTCATACTATGTCACACACACAGGATACAATCTTACAGACGTCATACTATGTCACACACACAGGATACAATCTTACAGACGTCATACTATGTCACACACACAGGATACAATCTTACAGACGTCATACTATGTCACACACACAGGATACAATCTTACAGACGTCATACTATGTCACACACACAGGATACAATCTTACAGACGTCATACTATGTCACACACACAGGATACAATCTTACAGACGTCATACTATGTCACACACACAGGATACAATCTTACAGACGTCATACTATGTCACACACACAGGATACAATCTTACAGACGTCATACTATGTCACACACACAGGATACAATCTTACAGACATCATACTATGTCACACACACAGGATACAATCTTACAGACGTCATACTATGTCACACACACAGGATACAATCTTACAGACGTCATACTATGTCACACACACAGGATACAATCTTACAGACATCATACTATGTCACACACACAGGATACAATCTTACAGACATCATACTATGTCACACACACAGGATACAATCTTACAGACGTCATACTATGTCACACACACAGGATACAATCTTACAGACGTCATACTATGTCACACACACAGGATACAATCTTACAGACGTCATACTATGTCACACACACAGGATACAATCTTACAGACGTCATACTATGTCACACACACAGGATACAATCTTACAGACGTCATACTATGTCACACACACAGGATACAATCTTACAGACGTCATACTATGTCACACACACAGGATACAATCTTACAGACGTCATACTATGTCACACACACAGGATACAATCTTACAGACGTCATACTATGTCACACACACAGGATACAATCTTACAGACGTCATACTATGTCACACACACAGGATACAATCTTACAGACGTCATACTATGTCACACACACAGGATACAATCTTACAGACGTCATACTATGTCACACACACAGGATACAATCTTACAGACGTCATACTATGTCACACACACAGGATACAATCTTACAGACGTCATACTATGTCACACACACAGGATACAATCTTACAGACATCATACTATGTCACACACACAGGATACAATCTTACAGACGTCATACTATGTCACACACACAGGATACAATCTTACAGACGTCATACTATGTCACACACACAGGATACAATCTTACAGACGTCATACTATGTCACACACACAGGATACAATCTTACAGACGTCATACTATGTCACACACACAGGATACAATCTTACAGACATCATACTATGTCACACACACAGGATACAATCTTACAGACGTCATACTATGTCACACACACAGGATACAATCTTACAGACGTCATACTATGTCACACACACAGGATACAATCTTACAGACGTCATACTATGTCACACACACAGGATACAATCTTACAGACGTCATACTATGTCACACACACAGGATACAATCTTACAGACGTCATACTATGTCACACACACAGGATACAATCTTACAGACGTCATACTATGTCACACACACAGGATACAATCTTACAGACGTCATACTATGTCACACACACAGGATACAATCTTACAGACGTCATACTATGTCACACACACAGGATACAATCTTACAGACATCATACTATGTCACACACACAGGATACAATCTTACAGACGTCATACTATGTCACACACACAGGATACAATCTTACAGACGTCATACTATGTCACACACACAGGATACAATCTTACAGACGTCATACTATGTCACACACACAGGATACAATCTTACAGACGTCATACTATGTCACACACACAGGATACAATCTTACAGACGTCATACTATGTCACACACACAGGATACAATCTTACAGACGTCATACTATGTCACACACACAGGATACAATCTTACAGACATCATACTATGTCACACACACAGGATACAATCTTACAGACGTCATACTATGTCACACACACAGGATACAATCTTACAGACGTCATACTATGTCACACACACAGGATACAATCTTACAGACGTCATACTATGTCACACACACAGGATACAATCTTACAGACGTCATACTATGTCACACACACAGGATACAATCTTACAGACGTCATACTATGTCACACACACAGGATACAATCTTACAGACATCATACTATGTCACACACACAGGATACAATCTTACAGACGTCATACTATGTCACACACACAGGATACAATCTTACAGACGTCATGCTATGTCACACACAGGATACAATCTTACAGGCGTCATACTAGTCACACACAGGATACAATCTTACAGACGTCATACTATGTCACACACACAGGATACAATCTTACAGACGTCATACTATGTCACACACACAGGATACAATCTTACAGACGTTATACTATGTCACACACACACAGGATACAATCTTACAGACATCATACTATGTCACACACACAGGATACAATCTTACAGACGTCATACTATGTCACACACACACAGGATACAATCTTACAGACATACTATGTCACACACACAGGATACAATCTTACAGACATCATACTATGTCACACACACAGGATACAATCTTACAGACGTCATACTATGTCACACACAGGATACAATCTTACAGACGTCATACTATGTCACACACACACAGGATACAATCTTACAGACATCATACTATGTCACACACACAGGATACAATCTTACAGACGTCATACTATGTCACACACAGGATACAATCTTACAGACGTCATACTATGTCACACACACAGGATACAATCTTACAGACGTCATACTATGTCACGCTGATAGATGTGACAGGCTGATAGATGGGACAGGCTGATAGATGGGGCAGGCAGAGACATGGGGCAGGCAGAGATATGGGGCAGGCAGAGATATGGGGCAGGCAGAGATATGGGACAGGCTGATAGATGGGGCAGGCTGATAGATGGGACAGGCAGAGATATGGGACAGGCTGATAGATGGGACAGGCTGATAGAGGGGACAGGCTGATAAATGGGGCAGGCAGAGACATGGGGCAGGCAGAGATATGGGGCAGGCAGAGTTGAAGCACATGTAGGGGTCCAGGACTTACCTGCAGTCTTGTTTTCTCTCTCTGTATTTCCTGCTTGTTGGGGAGAAGCTGTGACTTCCTCATCCAGGCTCTTCCCCCGGCGCTGCCCTTTTATCACCTGCCCTCCCCCCCCCCTCTTTGTGACTGAACAGGTTGGAGCAGTAGCTCAGGTGTACAGTGAGGGCCACACCCCGAGTCTGCGTCACTTCACCAGGAATGTCACCAATGTAAACCTGCCATCACCCAGAACTGCAGACCCTATCTGAGCACCTGCGAGATCCACCCCGAGGAATGACTATATTGTCATATGATGTAAGAGACACATAAGACGTCATGGAATACAATGTAAGACCATGGAAGAGAAGATAATGTTCCGACTCCGATTGGTTATTAATATCGGGTCATTCATTACCTTTCATATTAGGCTCGTCCAGAAGGAGGAGGAGACGAAAGATGGTCCCAACCGAGCCTGCCTTGGGTTCAGACAATTCTAGAAGCCAAAGGACCGTTACTTGATGCCGAGGACCCTCCAGAAAGTGACCCCGTCCTGTAAGGAGCGGATACCAATCTAAGAACTTCTGAAAAACTAAGCACAAGGTCTGAGGGGAGGGAGGATGTTCCCGGGACAACATGCCCCCCACCTCAGAGGCATCAACCTCCAACACAATGGCTTACACCGCTTTGTCTGGATCACAACAGGGGCTTTCATAAAACACATTTCCATAAGTCAGCCTGTCAGTGCTCAGCGTCATATCCAGAGGTTGTATGAGTGCTGCCAGCATTGCTGCAGGGGTTACAGGGGTGGGGGGTCCGTCTGTCAGTGCTCAGCGTCATATCCAGAGGGTGTATGAGTGCTGCCAGCATTGCTGCAGGGGTTACAGGGGTGGGGGGTCCGCCTGTCAGTGCTCAGCGTCATATCCAGAGGGTGTATGAGTGCTGCCAGCATTGCTGCAGGGGTTACAGGGGTGGGGGTCAGTCTGTCAGTGCTCAGCGTCATATCCAGAGGTTGTATGAGTGCTGCCAGCATTGCTGCAGAGGTTACAGGTGTGGGGGTCAGCCTGTCAGTGCTCATCATATCCAGAGGTTGTATGAGTGCTGCCAGCATTGCTGCAGAGGTTACAGGGGTGGGGGGTCAGCCTGTCAGTGCTCAGCGTCATATCCAGAGGGTTGTATGAGTGCTGCCAGCATTGCTGCAGAGGTTACAGGGGTGGGGGTCAGCCTGTCAGTGCTCAGCGTCATATCCAGAGGGTTGTATGAGTGCTGCCAGCATTGCTGCAGAGGTTACAGGGGTGGTGGGTCAGCCTGTCAGTGCTCAGCGTCATATCCAGAGGTTGTATGAGTGCTGCCAGCATTGCTGCAGAGGTTACAGGGGTGGGGGTCAGCCTGTCAGTGCTCAGCGTCATATCCAGAGGTTGTATGAGTGCTGCCAGCATTGCTGCAGAGGTTACAGGGGTGGGGGTCAGCCTGTCAGTGCTCAGCGTCATATCCAGAGGTTGTATGAGTGCTGCCAGCATTGCTGCAGAGGTTACAGGGGTGGGGGTCAGCCTGTCAGTGCTCAGCGTCATATCCAGAGGTTGTATGAGTGCTGCCAGCATTGCTGCAGAGGTTACAGGGGTGGGGTCAGCCTGTCAGTGCTCAGCGTCATATCCAGAGGTTGTATGAGTGCTGCCAGCATTGCTGCAGAGGTTACAGGGGTGGGGGGTCAGCCTGTCAGTGCTCAGCGTCATATCCAGAGGTTGTATGAGTGCTGCCAGCATTGCTGCAGAGGTTACAGGGTGGGGGGTCAGCCTGTCAGTGCTCAGCATCATATCCAGAGGTTGTATGAGTGCTGCCAGCATTGCTGCAGAGGTTACAGGGGTGGGGGTCAGCCTGTCAGTGCTCAGCGTCATATCCAGAGGTTGTATGAGTGCTGCCAGCATTGCTGCAGAGGTTACAGGGGTGGGGGTCAGCCTGTCAGTGCTCAGCGTCATATCCAGAGGTTGTATGAGTGCTGCCAGCATTGCTGCAGAGGTTACAGGGGTGGGGGTCAGCCTGTCAGTGCTCAGCGTCATATCCAGAGGTTGTATGAGTGCTGCCAGCATTGCTGCAGAGGTTACAGGGGTGGGGGTCAGCCTGTCAGTGCTCAGCGTCATATCCAGAGGTTGTATGAGTGCTGCCAGCATTGCTGCAGAGGTTACAGGGGTGGGGGTCAGCCTGTCAGTGCTCAGCGTCATATCCAGAGGTTGTATGAGTGCTGCCAGCATTGCTGCAGAGGTTACAGGGGTGGGGGTCAGCCTGTCAGTGCTCAGCGTCATATCCAGAGGTTGTATGAGTGCTGCCAGCATTGCTGCAGAGGTTACAGGGGTGGGGGGTCAGCCTGTCAGTGCTCAGCGTCATATCCAGAGGTTGTATGAGTGCTGCCAGCATTGCTGCAGAGGTTACAGGGGTGGGGGTCAGCCTGTCAGTGCTCAGCGTCATATCCAGAGGTTGTATGAGTGCTGCCAGCATTGCTGCAGAGGTTACAGGGGTGGGGGTCAGCCTGTCAGTGCTCAGCGTCATATCCAGAGGTTGTATGAGTGCTGCCAGCATTGCTGCAGAGGTTACAGGGGTGGGGGGTCAGCCTGTCAGTGCTCAGCGTCATATCCAGAGGTTGTATGAGTGCTGCCAGCATTGCTGCAGAGGTTACAGGGGTGGGGGTCAGCCTGTCAGTGCTCAGCGTCATATCCAGAGGTTGTATGAGTGCTGCCAGCATTGCTGCAGAGGTTACAGGGTGGGGGGTCAGCCTGTCAGTGCTCAGCGTCATATCCAGAGGTTGTATGAGTGCTGCCAGCATTGCTGCAGAGGTTACAGGGGTGGGGGTCAGCCTGTCAGTGCTCAGCGTCATATCCAGAGGTTGTATGAGTGCTGCCAGCATTGCTGCAGAGGTTACAGGGGTGGGGGTCAGCCTGTCAGTGCTCAGCATCATATCCAGAGGTTGTATGAGTGCTGCCAGCATTGCTGCAGAGGTTACAGGGGTGGGGGTCAGCCTGTCAGTGCTCAGCGTCATATCCAGAGGTTGTATGAGTGCTGCCAGCATTGCTGCAGAGGTTACAGGGGTGGGGGTCAGCCTGTCAGTGCTCAGCGTCATATCCAGAGGTTGTATGAGTGCTGCCAGCATTGCTGCAGAGGTTACAGGGGTGGGGGTCAGCCTGTCAGTGCTCAGCGTCATATCCAGAGGTTGTATGAGTGCTGCCAGCATTGCTGCAGAGGTTACAGGGGTGGGGGTCAGCCTGTCAGTGCTCAGCGTCATATCCAGAGGTTGTATGAGTGCTGCCAGCATTGCTGCAGAGGTTACAGGGGTGGGGGTCAGCCTGTCAGTGCTCAGCATCATATCCAGAGGTTGTATGAGTGCTGCCAGCATTGCTGCAGAGGTTACAGGGGTGGGGGTCAGCCTGTCAGTGCTCAGCGTCATATCCAGAGGTTGTATGAGTGCTGCCAGCATTGCTGCAGAGGTTACAGGGGTGGGGGTCAGCCTGTCAGTGCTCAGCGTCATATCCAGAGGTTGTATGAGTGCTGCCAGCATTGCTGCAGAGGTTACAGGGGTGGGGGTCAGCCTGTCAGTGCTCAGCGTCATATCCAGAGGTTGTATGAGTGCTGCCAGCATTGCTGCAGAGGTTACAGGGGTGGGGGTCAGCCTGTCAGTGCTCAGCGTCATATCCAGAGGTTGTATGAGTGCTGCCAGCATTGCTGCAGAGGTTACAGGGGTGGGGGTCAGCCTGTCAGTGCTCAGCGTCATATCCAGAGGTTGTATGAGTGCTGCCAGCATTGCTGCAGAGGTTACAGGGGTGGGGGTCAGCCTGTCAGTGCTCAGCGTCATATCCAGAGGTTGTATGAGTGCTGCCAGCATTGCTGCAGAGGTTACAGGGGTGGGGGTCAGCCTGTCAGTGCTCAGCGTCATATCCAGAGGTTGTATGAGTGCTGCCAGCATTGCTGCAGAGGTTACAGGGGTGGGGGTCAGCCTGTCAGTGCTCAGCGTCATATCCAGAGGTTGTATGAGTGCTGCCAGCATTGCTGCAGAGGTTACAGGGGTGGGGGTCAGCCTGTCAGTGCTCAGCGTCATATCCAGAGGTTGTATGAGTGCTGCCAGCATTGCTGCAGAGGTTACAGGGGTGGGGGTCAGCCTGTCAGTGCTCAGCGTCATATCCAGAGGTTGTATGAGTGCTGCCAGCATTGCTGCAGAGGTTACAGGGGTGGGGGTCAGCCTGTCAGTGCTCAGCGTCATATCCAGAGGTTGTATGAGTGCTGCCAGCATTGCTGCAGAGGTTACAGGGGTGGGGGTCAGCCTGTCAGTGCTCAGCGTCATATCCAGAGGTTGTATGAGTGCTGCCAGCATTGCTGCAGAGGTTACAGGGGTGGGGGTCAGCCTGTCAGTGCTCAGCGTCATATCCAGAGGTTGTATGAGTGCTGCCAGCATTGCTGCAGAGGTTACAGGGGTGGGGGTCAGCCTGTCAGTGCTCAGCGTCATATCCAGAGGTTGTATGAGTGCTGCCAGCATTGCTGCAGAGGTTACAGGGGTGGGGGTCAGCCTGTCAGTGCTCAGCGTCATATCCAGAGGTTGTATGAGTGCTGCCAGCATTGCTGCAGAGGTTACAGGGGTGGGGGTCAGCCTGTCAGTGCTCAGCGTCATATCCAGAGGTTGTATGAGTGCTGCCAGCATTGCTGCAGAGGTTACAGGGGTGGGGGTCAGCCTGTCAGTGCTCAGCGTCATATCCAGAGGTTGTATGAGTGCTGCCAGCATTGCTGCAGAGGTTACAGGGGTGGGGGTCAGCCTGTCAGTGCTCAGCGTCATATCCAGAGGTTGTATGAGTGCTGCCAGCATTGCTGCAGAGGTTACAGGGGTGGGGGTCAGCCTGTCAGTGCTCAGCGTCATATCCAGAGGTTGTATGAGTGCTGCCAGCATTGCTGCAGAGGTTACAGGGGTGGGGGTCAGCCTGTCAGTGCTCAGCGTCATATCCAGAGGTTGTATGAGTGCTGCCAGCATTGCTGCAGAGGTTACAGGGGTGGGGGTCAGCCTGTCAGTGCTCAGCGTCATATCCAGAGGTTGTATGAGTGCTGCCAGCATTGCTGCAGAGGTTACAGGGGTGGGGGTCAGCCTGTCAGTGCTCAGCGTCATATCCAGAGGTTGTATGAGTGCTGCCAGCATTGCTGCAGAGGTTACAGGGGTGGGGGTCAGCCTGTCAGTGCTCAGCGTCATATCCAGAGGTTGTATGAGTGCTGCCAGCATTGCTGCAGAGGTTACAGGGGTGGGGGTCAGCCTGTCAGTGCTCAGCGTCATATCCAGAGGTTGTATGAGTGCTGCCAGCATTGCTGCAGAGGTTACAGGGGTGGGGGTCAGCCTGTCAGTGCTCAGCGTCATATCCAGAGGTTGTATGAGTGCTGCCAGCATTGCTGCAGAGGTTACAGGGGTGGGGGTCAGCCTGTCAGTGCTCAGCGTCATATCCAGAGGTTGTATGAGTGCTGCCAGCATTGCTGCAGAGGTTACAGGGGTGGGGGTCAGCCTGTCAGTGCTCAGCGTCATATCCAGAGGTTGTATGAGTGCTGCCAGCATTGCTGCAGAGGTTACAGGGGTGGGGGTCAGCCTGTCAGTGCTCAGCGTCATATCCAGAGGTTGTATGAGTGCTGCCAGCATTGCTGCAGAGGTTACAGGGGTGGGGGTCAGCCTGTCAGTGCTCAGCGTCATATCCAGAGGTTGTATGAGTGCTGCCAGCATTGCTGCAGAGGTTACAGGGGTGGGGGTCAGCCTGTCAGTGCTCAGCGTCATATCCAGAGGTTGTATGAGTGCTGCCAGCATTGCTGCAGAGGTTACAGGGGTGGGGGGTCAGCCTGTCAGTGCTCAGCGTCATATCCAGAGGTTGTATGAGTGCTGCCAGCATTGCTGCAGAGGTTACAGGGGTGGGGGTCAGCCTGTCAGTGCTCAGCGTCATATCCAGAGGTTGTATGAGTGCTGCCAGCATTGCTGCAGAGGTTACAGGGGTGGGGGGTCAGCCTGTCAGTGCTCAGCGTCATATCCAGAGGTTGTATGAGTGCTGCCAGCATTGCTGCAGAGGTTACAGGGGTGGGGGTCAGCCTGTCAGTGCTCAGCGTCATATCCAGAGGTTGTATGAGTGCTGCCAGCATTGCTGCAGAGGTTACAGGGGTGGGGGTCAGCCTGTCAGTGCTCAGCGTCATATCCAGAGGTTGTATGAGTGCTGCCAGCATTGCTGCAGAGGTTACAGGGGTGGGGGTCAGCCTGTCAGTGCTCAGCGTCATATCCAGAGGTTGTATGAGTGCTGCCAGCATTGCTGCAGAGGTTACAGGGGTGGGGGTCAGCCTGTCAGTGCTCAGCGTCATATCCAGAGGTTGTATGAGTGCTGCCAGCATTGCTGCAGAGGTTACAGGGGTGGGGGTCAGCCTGTCAGTGCTCAGCGTCATATCCAGAGGTTGTATGAGTGCTGCCAGCATTGCTGCAGAGGTTACAGGGGTGGGGGTCAGCCTGTCAGTGCTCAGCGTCATATCCAGAGGTTGTATGAGTGCTGCCAGCATTGCTGCAGAGGTTACAGGGGTGGGGGTCAGCCTGTCAGTGCTCAGCGTCATATCCAGAGGTTGTATGAGTGCTGCCAGCATTGCTGCAGAGGTTACAGGGGTGGGGGTCAGCCTGTCAGTGCTCAGCGTCATATCCAGAGGTTGTATGAGTGCTGCCAGCATTGCTGCAGAGGTTACAGGGGTGGGGGTCAGCCTGTCAGTGCTCAGCGTCATATCCAGAGGTTGTATGAGTGCTGCCAGCATTGCTGCAGAGGTTACAGGGGTGGGGGTCAGCCTGTCAGTGCTCAGCGTCATATCCAGAGGTTGTATGAGTGCTGCCAGCATTGCTGCAGAGGTTACAGGGGTGGGGGTCAGCCTGTCAGTGCTCAGCGTCATATCCAGAGGTTGTATGAGTGCTGCCAGCATTGCTGCAGAGGTTACAGGGGTGGGGGTCAGCCTGTCAGTGCTCAGCGTCATATCCAGAGGTTGTATGAGTGCTGCCAGCATTGCTGCAGAGGTTACAGGGGTGGGGGTCAGCCTGTCAGTGCTCAGCGTCATATCCAGAGGTTGTATGAGTGCTGCCAGCATTGCTGCAGAGGTTACAGGGGTGGGGGTCAGCCTGTCAGTGCTCAGCGTCATATCCAGAGGTTGTATGAGTGCTGCCAGCATTGCTGCAGAGGTTACAGGGGTGGGGGTCAGCCTGTCAGTGCTCAGCGTCATATCCAGAGGTTGTATGAGTGCTGCCAGCATTGCTGCAGAGGTTACAGGGGTGGGGGTCAGCCTGTCAGTGCTCAGCGTCATATCCAGAGGTTGTATGAGTGCTGCCAGCATTGCTGCAGAGGTTACAGGGGTGGGGGTCAGCCTGTCAGTGCTCAGCGTCATATCCAGAGGTTGTATGAGTGCTGCCAGCATTGCTGCAGAGGTTACAGGGGTGGGGGGTCAGCCTGTCAGTGCTCAGCGTCATATCCAGAGGTTGTATGAGTGCTGCCAGCATTGCTGCAGAGGTTACAGGGGTGGGGGTCAGCCTGTCAGTGCTCAGCGTCATATCCAGAGGTTGTATGAGTGCTGCCAGCATTGCTGCAGAGGTTACAGGGGTGGGGGTCAGCCTGTCAGTGCTCAGCGTCATATCCAGAGGTTGTATGAGTGCTGCCAGCATTGCTGCAGAGGTTACAGGGGTGGGGGTCAGCCTGTCAGTGCTCAGCGTCATATCCAGAGGTTGTATGAGTGCTGCCAGCATTGCTGCAGAGGTTACAGGGGTGGGGGTCAGCCTGTCAGTGCTCAGCGTCATATCCAGAGGCTGTATGAGTGCTGCCAGCATTGCTGCAGAGGTTACAGGGGTGGGGGTCAGCCTGTCAGTGCTCAGCGTCATATCCAGAGGTTGTATGAGTGCTGCCAGCATTGCTGCAGAGGTTACAGGGGTGGGGGTCAGCCTGTCAGTGCTCAGCGTCATATCCAGAGGTTGTATGAGTGCTGCCAGCATTGCTGCAGAGGTTACAGGGGTGGGGGTCAGCCTGTCAGTGCTCAGCGTCATATCCAGAGGTTGTATGAGTGCTGCCAGCATTGCTGCAGAGGTTACAGGGGTGGGGGTCAGCCTGTCAGTGCTCAGTGTCATATCCAGAGGCTGTATGAGTGCTGCCAGCATTGCTGCAGAGGTTACAGGGGTGGGGGTCAGCCTGTCAGTGCTCAGCGTCATATCCAGAGGTTGTATGAGTGCTGCCAGCATTGCTGCAGAGGTTACAGGGGTGGGGGTCAGCCTGTCAGTGCTCAGCGTCATATCCAGAGGTTGTATGAGTGCTGCCAGCATTGCTGCAGAGGTTACAGGGGTGGGGGGTCAGCCTGTCAGTGCTCAGCGTCATATCCAGAGGTTGTATGAGTGCTGCCAGCATTGCTGCAGAGGTTACAGGGTGGGGGTCAGCCTGTCAGTGCTCAGTGTCATATCCAGAGGTTGTATGAGTGCTGCCAGCATTGCTGCAGAGGTTACAGGGGTGGGGGTCAGCCTGTCAGTGCTCAGCGTCATATCCAGAGGTTGTATGAGTGCTGCCAGCATTGCTGCAGAGGTTACAGGGGTGGGGGTCAGCCTGTCAGTGCTCAGCGTCATATCCAGAGGTTGTATGAGTGCTGCCAGCATTGCTGCAGAGGTTACAGGGGTGGGGGTCAGCCTGTCAGTGCTCAGCGTCATATCCAGAGGTTGTATGAGTGCTGCCAGCATTGCTGCAGAGGTTACAGGGGTGGGGGTCAGCCTGTCAGTGCTCAGCGTCATATCCAGAGGTTGTATGAGTGCTGCCAGCATTGCTGCAGAGGTTACAGGGGTGGGGGTCAGCCTGTCAGTGCTCAGCGTCATATCCAGAGGTTGTATGAGTGCTGCCAGCATTGCTGCAGAGGTTACAGGGGTGGGGGTCAGCCTGTCAGTGCTCAGCGTCATATCCAGAGGTTGTATGAGTGCTGCCAGCATTGCTGCAGAGGTTACAGGGGTGGGGGTCAGCCTGTCAGTGCTCAGCGTCATATCCAGAGGTTGTATGAGTGCTGCCAGCATTGCTGCAGAGGTTACAGGGGTGGGGGTCAGCCTGTCAGTGCTCAGCGTCATATCCAGAGGTTGTATGAGTGCTGCCAGCATTGCTGCAGAGGTTACAGGGGTGGGGGTCAGCCTGTCAGTGCTCAGCGTCATATCCAGAGGTTGTATGAGTGCTGCCAGCATTGCTGCAGAGGTTACAGGGGTGGGGGTCAGCCTGTCAGTGCTCAGCGTCATATCCAGAGGTTGTATGAGTGCTGCCAGCATTGCTGCAGAGGTTACAGGGGTGGGGGTCAGCCTGTCAGTGCTCAGCGTCATATCCAGAGGTTGTATGAGTGCTGCCAGCATTGCTGCAGAGGTTACAGGGGTGGGGGGTCAGCCTGTCAGTGCTCAGCGTCATATCCAGAGGTTGTATGAGTGCTGCCAGCATTGCTGCAGAGGTTACAGGGGTGGGGGTCAGCCTGTCAGTGCTCAGCGTCATATCCAGAGGTTGTATGAGTGCTGCCAGCATTGCTGCAGAGGTTACAGGGGTGGGGGTCAGCCTGTCAGTGCTCAGCGTCATATCCAGAGGTTGTATGAGTGCTGCCAGCATTGCTGCAGAGGTTACAGGGGTGGGGGTCAGCCTGTCAGTGCTCAGTGTCATATCCAGAGGTTGTATGAGTGCTGCCAGCATTGCTGCAGAGGTTACAGGGGTGGGGGTCAGCCTGTCAGTGCTCAGCGTCATATCCAGAGGTTGTATGAGTGCTGCCAGCATTGCTGCAGAGGTTACAGGGGTGGGGGGTCAGCCTGTCAGTGCTCAGCATCATATCCAGAGGTTGTATGAGTGCTGCCAGCATTGCTGCAGAGGTTACAGGGGTGGGGGTCAGCCTGTCAGTGCTCAGCGTCATATCCAGAGGTTGTATGAGTGCTGCCAGCATTGCTGCAGAGGTTACAGGGGTGGGGGTCAGCCTGTCAGTGCTCAGCGTCATATCCAGAGGTTGTATGAGTGCTGCCAGCATTGCTGCAGAGGTTACAGGGGTGGGGGTCAGCCTGTCAGTGCTCAGCGTCATATCCAGAGGCTGTATGAGTGCTGCCAGCATTGCTGCAGAGGTTACAGGGTGGGGGGTCAGCCTGTCAGTGCTCAGCGTCATATCCAGAGGTTGTATGAGTGCTGCCAGCATTGCTGCAGAGGTTACAGGGGTGGGGGTCAGCCTGTCAGTGCTCAGCGTCATATCCAGAGGTTGTATGAGTGCTGCCAGCATTGCTGCAGAGGTTACAGGGGTGGGGGTCAGCCTGTCAGTGCTCAGCGTCATATCCAGAGGCTGTATGAGTGCTGCCAGCATTGCTGCAGAGGTTACAGGGGTGGGGGGTCAGCCTGTCAGTGCTCAGCGTCATATCCAGAGGCTGTATGAGTGCTGCCAGCATTGCTGCAGAGGTTACAGGGGTGGGGGTCAGCCTGTCAGTGCTCAGCGTCATATCCAGAGGTTGTATGAGTGCTGCCAGCATTGCTGCAGAGGTTACAGGGGTGGGGGTCAGCCTGTCAGTGCTCAGCGTCATATCCAGAGGTTGTATGAGTGCTGCCAGCATTGCTGCAGAGGTTACAGGGGTGGGGGTCAGCCTGTCAGTGCTCAGCGTCATATCCAGAGGTTGTATGAGTGCTGCCAGCATTGCTGCAGAGGTTACAGGGTGGGGGTCAGCCTGTCAGTGCTCAGCGTCATATCCAGAGGTTGTATGAGTGCTGCCAGCATTGCTGCAGAGGTTACAGGGGTGGGGGTCAGCCTGTCAGTGCTCAGCGTCATATCCAGAGGTTGTATGAGTGCTACCAGCATTGCTGCAGAGGTTACAGGGGTAGGGGTGTGGGGTCAGCCTGTCAGTGCTCAGCGTCATATCCAGAGGTTGTATGAGTGCTGCCAGCATTGCTGCAGAGGTTACAGGGGTGCGGGTCAGCCTGTCAGTGCTCAGCGTCATATCCAGAGGTTGTATGAGTGCTGCCAGCATTGCTGCAGAGGTTACAGGGGTGCGGGTCAGCCTGTCAGTGCTCAGCGTCATATCCAGAGGTTGTATGAGTGCTGCCAGCATTGCTGCAGAGGTTACAGGGGTGCTGGTCAGCCTGTCCGTACTCACCGTCATATGCAGAGGTTGTATGAGTGCTGCCAGCATTGCTGCAGAGGTTACAGGGGTGGGGGTCAGCCTGTCCGTACTCACCGTCATATGCAGAGGTTGTATGAGTGCTGCCAGCATTGCTGCAGAAGTTACAGGGGTGTGGGGGGGGGGGTCAGCCTGTCAGTGCTCAGCGTCATATGCAGAGGTTGTATGAGTACTGCCAGCATTGCTGCAGAGTAGTGTTGAGCGAACAGTTCGAGCATAGTTCTGGTTCGTACCGAATTTTGGGGTGTCCGGGACACGACCTGAACCCGGACATTTTCAAAAAAGTTTTGGTTCGGGTTTGTTGTTCGGCGATTACTTCCCGCTTTCTGAAGGGCTGCACAGCAGCCAATCAGCTAGCGTTTTACTTCTTGCCCTAAGAGCCCATCACAGCCATGCCTACTAATGGCATGGCTGTGATTGGCCAAGTGCAGCATGTGACCCAGCCTCTGATTAAGCTGAGTCACGTAGCGCCGCACGTCACACTGCTCTGATTAGTGTAGGGAGAGGACGAGCTGCTGTGAGGGCGAGATTAGGCAGGAAAAGTCAGCAACAGCAGCTAATGAACGGATCGATCTACAGCTGAGAATCATTGAACTTGCGGCTAGTTACTTGCTCGCTGGTTTTTAGGCTGCACAGAGCGTTTTTCTGTCACTCTATTTTCTGCTGATCGGCGGCCATTTTGTGACTTGTGGTGCACCAGAACAAGCTGCCACCAATCCATCAATCCATCAATACTAGTTTCTTTTTGCTATATCCTCACATCAGGGGCTTGGCTGTGCTAATTGTCACCCCTAGGGAAACTCAGGATAGCAATTTCTATATTTATTACGGGTTAAATACAATTGCCCAAATACCAATCCTCTAAATCTGGTGTTCCAGCTGTGGCTAGCCAAGTGTAATACTGTCTGCTGTCTGGCAAAGGATAGATTATTGTTCTGGGGTGAAATTCAATTGCCAAAATAGCAATACCCTGAATCTGGTGTCCGAGCTGTTGCAGGCCAAGTGTAAATCTGTCCATAAAAGGATACCTTTCATCCAGGGCCTAAATACTTAGCCCTACAAGAGATATTCCCCTAAATCAGTGGGGTTCCTGCTGTGCCTGGATTAGGTGTAATACGCTACATAAATAAATAGGCAGATAGTGTTAGGTGCCTGTAAAAAGGCCTGGATTTGAAGTCAATACATTGGGCCAAATATTTTTTCCTTATTGTGGTGCTTGGTGAGCGGTAACAATGAGGAAAACATCTAGTAAGGGACCGCGGACGCGGTCGTGGTGGTGTTAGTGGACCCCTCTGGTGCTGGGAGAGGGGACGTGGCCATTCTGCCACAGCCACACGTCCCAGTGAACCAACTACCTCAGGTTCCAGTACCCGCCAGAATTTACAGCTATATTTGGTGGGGCCCAATGCCGTTCTAAGGATGGTAAGGCCTGAGCAGGTACAGGCGCTAGTCAATTGGGTGGCCGACAGTGGATCCAGCACGTTCACAACATTATCTCCCACCCAGTCTTCTGCAGAAAGCGCACAGGTGGCACCTGAAAACCAAGCCCATCAGTCTGTCACATCACCCCCATGCATATCAGGGAAACTGTCTGAGCCTCAAATTATGCAGCAGTCTCTTATGCTGTTTGAAGACTCTGCTGGCAGGGTTTCCCAAGGGAATCCACCTAGCCCTTCCCCAGTGGTGGAAGACATAGAATGCACTGATGTTTCCTGATGATGAGGACATGGGAATACCACCTCATCGCCATGTCCGGCACGCCTCTGATGATGACGAAACACAGGTGCCAACTGCTGCGTCTTTCTGCAGTGTGCAGACCGAACAGGAGGGTCAGGAAGGAAGACTGGAGTGGAAGACGATGCAGGGGACGGTTGAGGTCCTAGACCCTCACATGGAATGAAGGTCGTTGCCACTGACTTTCATAGTTCAGAGGAAGAGGCAGGTGAGACCGAGCCAGCTAGCCGTAAGCCAAAGAGGAGCAGGGGCAAAAGCAGACCAGCCGCCTCCAAGAGGTACGCCTGCTACTGGCCACCGCCACCAGGGACCGAGCACCCCAAGGGCAGCTTCAAGGGGTTCCCTGGCATGGACACTTCTTTAAACAATGTGGCTGACGACAAGACCCGGGAGTGGTTTGCACGCTGTGCCATCAGAGCCTGAAGCGAGGCATTAACGTTCTGAACCTTAGCACAACCTGCATG